>CM053580.1:117872993-117965499 GCA_028627135.1 Pseudochirops cupreus | reverse complement strand
TAGAGGTCCTGGAACCTGGCTGTTGGTTCAGAAGCCCTGAAGGAGGATTTTCTTGTGGTACCTACACAGAAATCCTGGAACAGGGCCTTGCTGATGTTTTCAGGGGTTCTGGGACTGTTCTACAGGCTGAGAGTGACTTGATGAGGGCACTGGCTATGGTTTTGTTGATCCTTGTCTCTCCAGGAACTGAGATTGCTGAGGACTTGCCTCCACTGAAGATGAAAGAAGCCCTTTCCTTGGGTATTCCATACTGACCTTAATCTTGTAACTTAAGAGTGGATGGCCTTTTGTGCTCTCCTGCCCCTTTTGAGATTCAGGGGTGGGAAGCCTTTGAGTGATTGACCAAATGAATGTACTTTGTTTATGGTTGGAGACTAATCTCCATTTGAGAAGAGACTTTTGACTGACTAAATGAATGTACTGTCTAGGGGTGGAGTAGTACCTGGATTGAATTGAGCATTTGCTAAAGGAACAAGTTACACTGTATTTTGACTTTTTCTGTTCTGTGAATGTTTGCTGAATAAATGGGGTTTACTATGCTGGTAATGCGAACCTTGGAAGTTGCCTTTGCTTGGCATTACAGAAAGAGAATGAGAAAACCAGTTTGGCTGGAATGTATAGTATGGGAAGTGATTGTGACCAGATTGTGAAGGGCTTTTAAAGCCAAATAGAAAAGCATATACTTGATCCTAGAGGTAATTGAGTTATTAAAGTTTAGTGAATATATTAGTGACATGATCAGACCTGAATGTGAGGAAAATGACTTTGGCAGCTATATGGAGAATGGATTGTAGTGAGATGAGGATAGAGGTACAGAAAGATCCATTAGGATGTCATTGCAATAGTTCAGGAGAGATGCAATGAAGGCCTGAATTAGTGTGGTGGCCATGTTACTAGAGAAGAGAATGGATATGAAAGACATCAGGGAAGTAGAAACAATGAGTTTGGCAACTGATTGAATATGTTGAGTAAGGGAGAGTGGGAAGTCAAGTGAAGAAGCATGAGAAAGACTGATTAGGCAAGGAAGAGAGCCAAAGGAGTGAAATGTGAAAATTCAGAAGGGGGAAAGTTTCTAGAAGGAAAAAGTATTCAGTATATAAAATGCTGCAGAGAGGTCAAAGGGTTTGAGAGAAGTGGGGTTCAACATTGAGTCAAGTAAATATAAACTGAAAGCACAGGCTACTTTTGGA
Source organism: Pseudochirops cupreus (assembly GCA_028627135.1). Taxonomy (NCBI): domain Eukaryota; kingdom Metazoa; phylum Chordata; class Mammalia; order Diprotodontia; family Pseudocheiridae; genus Pseudochirops; species Pseudochirops cupreus. Next base: position 117,964,309 of record CM053580.1, on the reverse strand, counting down.
CCAGATTTTCTTGAAAGCATCAAAATTCAAGGTCTGAGATAAATGACAAAACCCAGAGGAAAGGCTCCAAAGTTGACTTTATGACTCAACCTTCCTGCCCTAAATATCTATCTTTTTCATGACAGATCCTTGTGTTTCATTTCCCCAATCTACTCAGACACATTGGCATGACTCAAGGCTGGGCCCACCATGCCTTCCAATTAAGCCATGCCAATATAGTCTAAATTCAGACTAGAATAAACTAGAAATACTACAGAAGTTCACTGTAATGAAGTATAAGTTAGGGCTGTCATACTCAGGGATAGCTTCATAGAGAAGGCCAAACTTGAGCTAGGTCTTGAAACATAGGAAGGAATTTCAATAAGTGAAAGGAAGGAAAGGGAATATTGTAGGCAGCATGGGAGTAAACCCAAACAAAGGCACAGGAGCAGGAATGATTGAAAGATATATTTAACTAGAACATAGAATGAGTGTCAAGAAGTTTAGGGAATAAGGTCAGGTAGGTTAAGATGATATCTTGGAAGGTCTTGGAAGTCAAATGGAACTTAGATACGTTTTAGATTTGTTAAAATGGGAAACAGTCACTAATGAGCTTAGTATAAAGGATACAACCCTATTGAGTCAAGGGATATGAGTTCCACTTCTGGTGCTGCAATGTATTAGCTACATGACCTTCATAAAGTCCCATCACATTCTTGGTACTTAATTTTCTCATAGCCAGTCTGTAAGCTCCATTGATGTCCTTACAATGCCAAAAGAACATGAGGAATGTTTCATGTGACAAAGACAAGGGAAGATAAGGATGAGAGCTGCACTAGGTAGGAATACTCACATCTTTCTGATCATAGGTTCATTTGGAGCAGAAAAGAAATGAGGGACCTGAACTAGACGATCTCTGTGGTACCTTCTAACTCAATATTTTAGGACTCTATGAGGCTTATAAACAGGGAGGTGACATGATGAAAGCAGAGTACAGGAAGATTAGTCTGGCAACAGGATGGATAGTCTGTCATACCAACCAGCAAGAGGGCTATTGGAATAATCCAAGTCTGAGATGATAAGCATCTGAACTATGAGGCAGAGATGGAAACTGAGGGGAATAGATGAATCTATGACACAATTTGAAGGGAAAATTAAGAGACTTTGGTGACAGAGTGGCAATGACTGATAAAAGAGAGTAATGAGTCAAAGATTAATACCTTGGTGACTTAATACTTTGGGGGGAGTGTTAATGCCATTGATAGTGATAGACTTCAGAAGGGGAAGAAGTATACTTCTATACTTTCATATACATATATGATATAAAACATCATATATGTATATATACACATATATTTAATGCATGTGTATATACATGTATATACATGTATGTTTACATATGTATATGCATGCATATAAAAATGTATGTGTATACACATGTATGTTATAAAACAATATGTGTTGCAATGACCATAATGTAGACAGAAACGATAATAAGCAAAATAAAAATCAGAATTGGAATACTGTGAAATTATATCTACCAAACTTGGCCCCAAAGAAGACCTATGAGAATGTACTGCCCTTCCATATTTATAGGCCTAGAAGACTATACTACAAATGTTTGAAACACTATGGATAATGTCAGATTTGTTTGATGTGTTAGATAGTTTTGCTGAATTTTTTTCTCCTTTTCATTCTTTGGGATTGCTTTCTGGAAGGGAAAGGGAGAGTGTATGTATTGAGAAGTGAAGGTGATATAAAAAATGAAAGATATCAATAAAATGTTTTTAATAGATTATTGCTGAAGGTATTTTTATAAGACTGGTTTTATTGACTAATCCAAATCAAAACAAATTAATCAAATTTGAAGTGAGATTGTGAAATGAACACAATTCAGATTAATGGAGATATATTAACTTTGAAAAGTCACAAACTCTGTGGAGCTAAATTGTTTCACACAAACAATGTTGATAATGGTTTCCCTGCCTGAGTGAAGGAGACTAGACTGGATAATCTCTTCAGGTTCCTTCCAGTTTTCAGATTTCTGAATTTGTGAGATTTTTATGGGGAATGCAAAAAAAGTGGCTATTTTAAAAGAGAGTATTTTAAGGAAACATGTGGGGAAATTGATAATGCAGTGTGCTGTACTGAATTTGAAGTCAGAAGACTGGTTTGAATCCCAGCTCTACTCTTTCCTTCCAGTATGACCTTGGGTAAGGCCCTCCATGTCTCTGAGCTTTTTTCATCGTCTGCAAAATAAGAGTTGGCCTAGATGAATAAGTGGAAAAGATTACAAGAGTAAGTTCTCTTGCCCTGAGTGTCAACCAGTTTGTCAGATGTGTTGTATAGGGCATTCACAGTTCAACATAAGTTGGATTTAATGGCTTCTGGAGTCCAATATATCTTTGAGATTATGCGATTCTCCCTCATATAGCTCTAACTCCTCTGTTCCTATGATGAGCACATTTTCATTTGTCAAAGATTTTATTTGCCTTTCATGACACATGAAAGACAGCGTGGCATGGTAGAAAGACAGTTGGCCTTGTAAAAAGGAAGGTGTGGTTTCATGACTTACCTGTGATATGACTGTGTGAGCCTATATAAGTCACTTAACCTCCCCATATCCTTAGCAACTCTAGACTCTAAGTTGCAGAGTAGATGATGACTTGCCTTGGTAGAGGAAATTCCTTAATGAGGACTCACTTCACCTATGAAATCACAAATCTAGATTAAAAAGAAAGAAAGAAAGAAAAGAAACATACCAAGTATGTAGCCATTAGAAATTTTAGAAGGTTATGATTCAGACAAGTTGCGATCAGAGGAAGGAATTTCTACACCATGAGTTCCCAACACAGACAACATCCTAAATCTAGATCGAGAAAAAACTTAGATATTCTCATTATTTATCTAAATATCTAAAAATTTAGCAAAATAGAGTTAATACTATTTTGTAGATATTTCTAAGATAAAGCACTTTGAAATTATACCCTTACTTGCCTCTGTCTTATTTTATACATTGCTTTACCAAAGAAAAAGTGCTTGATGAGCCATGTAAAACACAGTAATTTTAAAAAATACTCTTCCTAAACTAAAAGTAAGTTTTCCAGTTCCATACCAAGAGTTAACTTCATAACAAGTGCACTGAATAGTCACTTATAAACAATGATGTTTTGGGTTAAACCTTTCACATGAATAGTAGCTTTATTTCTGCCCGTGTGTTTTCATGCCATCAATATACTTATTTATTTTTTGCTCACATTGTGCTTAATGTAAGGAAAGTACCTGCTTTGTGGGTTTGCCAAACACTCCAGAGGCTTTCAAGATGTGGGGAGCTGCTGTCAATTTTTTTCTTAATGTAAACCTTTATTTACTTTATTATTGTTCTTTCCCCAACTGCATCTCTTGAACACCAGACATGCAGAGAACTCTACATGTGGGAGAGCACCTGATGGGGAGTTCTGGCTCATGTGCTAAGCATGTTTGGCAAGATTTTTGCCATGGCAGCAGGCATCATCCTGAAATAATTTCTTCATAAAAGGAAACCTGAGCAAGGGCACAGAATTTATTAAATAGCAGCTAAGTCAGTTAAGGTACACCTAATCCATTCACGGGCTTTTGCCAAAATTATAAAAGGGTAATGTATGGATATCATTTTTATTGTTCACCCTTCCCTAATTACAGTCCCTGGTGGTCTGAAAACTTAGATGAAAGATATACAGGCTCTAGCGATTAACCATAGCAACAGCAGATGTTGTACAGTAAAATTGATGTGTTCGTGAGCTAGCAACATGTTTGGATTTTGAATATGTAATGTAGCTAATGAGCTCTACTTTCATCATAAAAAATAATTTGGAAGGATAAATCACCAATCTCATGAAGCACATAGAGTTTCTTTTCTTTGTTTCTTTTTCTAAAAATCTGCCTTGTCATATGGAGCAATTACTTCAGTTTTATCATTTGTGGCCTTATCTCATCTCCGTTGTGCACAATTTTGTATTTGTAAAAGCATCTACCCTGCAAACAAGGGACCATTAAAAAAAAAAAGGTTGTCTTTAGGTCGGTATACCCCTGCTTTGCCAGTTATATGACACTTTATCTTCATGCTATGACTGCTTTCTTCTAAGAGGGAAATTCCTTTTTCATCAGTATGGATGCACTGTTTTCACATATTACAAGTGCTGTGTTGCCTTGTCAGTCATCCTATTACAACCAGTTTCAGACCAGTAGAGCTGACGAAATGATTGTTGATTGGTTAGCATCGACTGGGAGGGACTTGTTGGAAGGAAGGGCTGCAGTCTTACAGCAACAGAGTTTAGACGGTGTCTTTGCTTCATCATCTGAGGGGAAAATTCCCAGGCAGAAGGCTTCCCGAGTACAATAAAAAGGGAATGAGAAGTATTTACCCGAACGTTTCTTCCTAACGATGCAGTGGGAAAGGTTTGGCCATTTGATTCTACCAGATGGCCCTGTGCTGACTGCAAACGAGAGGAGCAGACAGAGCTAAATAAGGTAGGAGATTCATTGTCCCTTTTTTTTTTTTGAATGTTTAAAGAGTTTGCTGCAGTGTGCTGCATACCATGTGTGTTGCTCAGGGAAGCCAGTGAAACTGAATTCCTCCGATGCAAATGTAGCGCTTGAAGGAAAGACTGGACTTTTACGTAACATTTTCCTTTCAGGAAAGAGGCAGCACAACTTGAATCAAAACCACTCGATTTGAGAGTGAGAGAGAAAATCGTGATTTTATTTAAGGAAAAGATCGATAGATCTTTCTAAAAGTACTGTGCTACTTAATTGGATTCTTCATAGCCTTCTCATAGCTTGCTCCGGAAAGGTTTCATAGAGGGATAGTTAACCTCCAAATCAATAAAGTTTACAATGACTATGTTATTTGAAAAAACTGACTCATAATTGGGGGGAGAAAGAAATTTAAAAAAAACCGTCCCTTGTAAACAATCATCGATAGAAGGCTTGACCAAATAAAAAGGACAGTCTGTTTAGAAACCAAGGTCTGATACACCTCGGATACATTGTGCCTTTTTAATGGAGTTTGAAAAGCACATTTTTAATAACATAGCCAGGCAGTTTCTGGCAAGTTTTTGATACTGTAGCTCAATGTTTACAGTTCTTTTTCTGGCAAGGCTGAGCCTTTGTTTCCAGCTTAGAAGTAGAACCATTATATAAAAAAGTAAAGCTGGGTGAATAATGCTCACTGCAATTATCTGATCTTTATGCATTTTTAATGAGAACACACAGCCAGCAGAATAATTTAATGAGGGCAGGCTAGCTTTTAAAGCTGTGTTTTCACTATGCTGAACCATATCAACTTTCTTCCTGAGAACTAAGAGTGGGAAATGATGGAGAAGATTTATATTTAACACACTTGGCATCAGGAAATGAAGGGCTATATTTGTTGAGGAATTCTTGCTGCCCTTTCTGTTTTAAATTCTGCCAGGCAGAGGGGATCAGTGCCTTTTTGTTAGGCCATGGAAGCATGTGTTTACAATAAATGTGTAACATTTTCAGAATAGTTAGCAAGCACTGAAGCGAGGAAAGAAAGCCCAGCTCTTCCCTTAGCACCACAGAGAATGCTCTTCAAAACACCATTTACTGTCACATTAACAATGGTTGTATTTTAAAGATTTTTTTATAGTCAAGTAATTTTAATTAATGTGAAACTAAAACCATCAGTTCATTTTAAATGGCATTTTCTTATCTATAAATAAGTGATTTTTCTAAGACCTCTCGACTGATTTTCACAAGGCATAGCCCAATGACTTATTTAAAAACAAGTCCAATGCCACATAGATTCTTCTAGACCCACTGATTTTACTTTCAAGGAGAAGTGCAGGACACTAGCCCAGAACTTCTGACGTCATCTCCCAACTATTTCTGCTGTCTGTTCCTGTATTCAAGCTTCTGGTGAGAAGCATTCTAACTCCAGATTGACAGGTTCTGAGTTATGTCTTCAAATGGTAAAATATCTAAATTCTGAACTGACCTGAATTGTTAAGAGGGTTTCTACCTAATACCTGCCTGATAAGCAGACAGTAAAGGCCTTCTGTCTGGTGCCCGGATTGGGAGGGGGGAGGGAATGACGAAAAGTACTGGCACACTGAAGCAGAGAGCTTCTCTGGCCCATCCTCCCTTTTGGTGCATACAGACGGTTGCCACCATATCCAGTCTCCCCAGAACGAGGACTGAGGAGGCAGCTTCCACCAGAGTCCAGGCATAGTCATGATGGTGGCAACAGCTGCTGCTGTGCAGAGACTCCATAACACCACCATACGTTGGTCCAGGAGGGCCAGAAGAACAGAAAGGTGATAGCAGTTAATGCGGCACAGGTGGGAAACTGTTAGTAGACGTTCATGTGCAAGTTTGTCTTTAATAACGAGCCTTTTAGAAAAGAATTTTGATTAGAACAGTTTGTCAGGAGTTCCAGATCCTATTCTATATTCACATTAGCTGATTGTGTAACCTTGGGCAAGTCACTACTGCAGTGTTGCCATATTTAAAGTGAGCAACACTGTGCCCTTTACCTTGTAATTTTTAGGAGTATGGGATCTTTTATATTCAAAGAAGTTGTTTCTCTCTTCGTAGAATTATATCTTTAATGTACAAAGGCTTAAAGCCCTAGTATTAATGAAACTGTCTGGGCAAAGGCTTCCGGGAATTTAAATGTATGGTAGTGTATACATTTATATGTATATACTTCACAGTCTTGTGTAGTTTTATTTTTCTAGAAATTTTTATATTTATCCTATGAGACTAATTTTGTCAGGTAAACCAAGCACAGTGAGAAAGTAACATAAGAAAGACTGTGTAAGTTAAAAAAAATTCTAATTATGGATCTTGCTTTTAAGAAAAGCTTGATATTTTGTTTGGCTCTTGTGACAAGTTTGTGAATATGGAGAACATAGGAGAGGGTAAATTACAAAGAAATGCTTATAAAATACAGTAGTTATCACTACTGATTGATTGCTGCCATTTAATACTAGCTTTAATTCACTGCTGTTATAGCAAAAATAAATTAGAAAGACTGGTATAGGTACCAGGTCCAAGATTTCAGCAAGCTACATGGACATGCAAGACCAAGAGGCCAAGACCGTATGCAAGAGATAAAGTGTTGAGAAGGGAGCTGAAAAGTGTGTCCTATGTTAAGTTAAATTTGGGTCACTTACAAAGGAGATGTTTTCTTCTTATCTTCCCATACTATGCTCAAGGAAAAATAGTAGGAAAGGCACCTTGGATTGCTTAGATTTAAAATAAAAACAAAAGTTACATTGCATTACCATCCTACAAACATTTTTTTGATTATGCCAAGTAAAGCTTTCTTACTTAATGAAGAGACATTAAAATCTCAAGTGACTGTTTGTGTATTGGGTTGTTGGGTGATAATTACATAGTAGTGAAACCCCTTTTTCCCTTTAGGTATCTGAATCCATCAAAGCTAGACAAGAGGATAACATTGCCCAACCAGGAGTGAGGCAATCTTGGTAGCAGACAGGCAGGATGAGGATGGAAAAGCTATAAGAATGTCTGTGTGGATAGTCTGGTATGAAGAGTCAGAGTCAAGCTGTGGGGGGTCAGAAATAAAGAAGGTAAAGCTATAGCTCACAGCCTTGTTCTACAGTTCAGGAACAGGTAAACACTGCAGTCGCCTACAGGACAGACCCTTTGTGGACCCAGATCCCAGGTATGCTGTCAGAGACTGGCAGGTCAACAGGCACTCTGAAAGAGAAATAAAAAACTGAGTATTTATGATCAACTTGAGCTGATGTAGCTCATAGAAACCTTGATATTTTTCCTACTCAGGTGGGAGTCAGTCCTCTGATGAGGCCATCCTGAAGACCAATGAGTTATTGCAGGTGGGTGTTCCTGACTGGGGTGATGGGTGAGGGTACTATGAACACAGGCCTCAATAGGGCCTTGACTTTACTAGACATATTGTAAATATTTGTTCATTTTAACTTCTTGAGGAATATTGGGTTATACATTTCTAGATATGTGTTGACTTGGGATGTGTCACTGAGCAACTATTTTGCCATTTAATACTTGTTTCTCTTTCAATATAATGAGGCAAGAAGATAAGTACCAGAGCTTGCAGACTTGTTGTAGGACTCTTTATTTCAAGCTTTTTGATCACCTGTGATTAAAAAAAAAATCGTGCTGGTTATATCTGTGATAATAGTCGTATTAAGGAATAAAAAAAATAACATTATGACTAGGTCTGTATAAATCAAATGAGTACAAGTTGTACTGTATGGTTTGGCCTGAGATGTTTCAATCTTCTACAACAAAAAGTTAAACCAAATGTTTAAAGATGAGGCAGGAAACTTATTTTGTAAAAGTTGAGCAATTTCTTTTTTTTTTTTAAGCAAGATTTAGACTAGAAAATTCCCTTTGCTGTGGCAGCAAATAAATACCCTGAAATAAAGGTGGACAGGACCATTTTTTACCTCCATTTAGCCTCTGTCAAAGAGTTTGTTATCTAATGAATGAAGTCCATTATCTAATGGATGAAGTCTAGGGCAAGCCTGTTGTAGGGTTTACAGAATTGCAATTTAAGTGAAATCTTTATGGAATGTATACTTAACTTGGTAATGTTAACCCTTCAGGCAATTTAATCATATCCAGTTTGGGATCAGATTTAGTGGTGGTACTTTCTGGAAGAACAAATATAAGGACTCTTCATGACCACAGTTGAATACAAAATCCAATGGACATTACAGGAGTATGAAGCCGCTGGGTCCATGTTGTAATATATACCAATATATATTCACAATATATACCATAGCAGTTTTCTATTAGGGCTCATGCCTATGTCATTTTAAAATTTCTGGACTCCAATCAGTTAGAGAATAATCTTAGACTTAGTCCCATGCTCCTACAACATGGGGAGCCTTTAGCAGACCCTGATGTATTTATCTGATTGAACCCACAGTCTTCATCCTATCAAGGAAAAGTGACTCCTGGCCTTCAGGGCATTGGGATCTTTTTAAAAAACATATTTACCTTCCTAATTATATGTTTCTTTTTCTACTATTAAAGTTAATTTACATTTCCTGAGCATGTACCAGCTAGGTGATAGGAGAAAGCAATCTGGGAAAATCCTAAAGGTGAGGGAAGAAGGTTTAGCTTTAAAAATTCATCACACTCACATATAATTCTCTCAATTTGGATACCCAATTTTGTAAACCATATATGGTTTACAGCAGGTATGGCCTAGACATTTGACTTGATCATGTTTAATGTAAAAGTGGTACATAAGTTAAGAAACATAGATTAGAGTACATAAGAGGCCCTTAACAGACATGTCTTGTTCTTCAAGTATATGTATATACACACATACATGTATCATACATACGTGTGTGTATATATATACATGGGGGGGCATGGAACTGCCTTAGGAAGTTACAATCAACAGTAATTGAATGTTCTTACAATTTACACACACACACACACACACACACACAACTTCAAGGGTAGTTTTTGAAAATACATGTATACAAATTAATATAGTTATAATATAGTACATAAATGTTGAAAGCATATTAACCAAAAGATTGATCAGGTTGGGTGTTGACATGAGTTTAAGGAACCTGTGAAGGAGTTGAATTGGCAGAACCATTAATAATTCCAGATTTGGATAGAATGCCAGGGACATGTAAATAAACCTTCTGGCAGTCTTTAGAACCACCTATATAGTAGGCATGGTATAGTACATAATAAAGTGGCCTTAATCACCCTGTAGTAAGTCCCTCCACTGAACTATATTGACTGTGTAACCCCTTGTTAAGTCACATTTTGAGTTGCAGAGAAAATGTTGGCCTTCATTGTTAGAGGGAGCTTCTTCATTTTGAAATACCCTATATTAATGATATCAAATACCCAGCCAGGGGTGGGGAACCTGTGACCTTTAGGACAAATCTTTTGAATTGGATCTAAAGATTCAGTCAAAGGGCCACACTTGAGGGCCTGGAGGGCCTCATGTAACCTAGAGGTCACAGGTTCCCCCCCTCCCACACCTCCAGATCCTATCCTGGGAATGGATTTACTGCTTATCATGTTAAAAAAAAAAACAAAAAACTTTTCCTCCGTATGTATTTTTTGTGTTTTGGAATTCTTGGAGAAAAGAAGAAATTTTTTGAGAGCGTCTTAAATTAATTAAATGAGACAGACATCCAAAGATAAAATAGAGCAAAAAGACCCCCAAAACAGACAAAAAACCCCAAAACACCACAGCAAGAACTGTTTCCTGCTCATACTTTAGAAGCAAAGCACAAGCTCTGTCTGCCCTTCCGGGTCAGTAAATAGCCTGAGGATATCATGAAGTCTTAACTTCCAGGTTCCTCTTCCAGCTTCTCCCTAACCTGTACCTCCTCTAGGTATCCTATTTGACTATATTTGACTATAAATATTATCAGTACAGGCCTTGAAGCTAGGAAACAGGTTGGATCCAGTAATGGCAAAGATTAGTTAGCATATGCTTAGGAATTCTCTTACTAAACAGCACAACCTAATGTTTTTAAGTTCTTTGTTGGAAGTTGTAACATATGATTTTTAGTTTATATTTTAATACTAACTTGCATTTTGACATTGGACCCTTATAAGAATGATAGGATTGTAAACCTAGAGCTGGAAATAACTGCAGAGATCGTTAGTTCAAATATCTAATTTTATAGAGGAGGAAACTGAGGCTTTGTTAAGTAACTTGTTTACGGTTACACAGGTAAGAAGTATTAGAGGTAGAATTTGAAACCAGATGCTCTGACTAAAGATAGTGGGTTGTTTTTTTTAATGTTACCACGTTAATCCCTAGATGAGATGAACACCTTGCTTATAAAATTCTAAATTCATAGAATAGGGATGGTTGTGAAGAAAGCCATCATAACACAAACACATTTCATTATTTCAACTTGCCCAAGTGTGTTTGCTTGTTAGTCTCTTTATTCCCATATTTGGTTCTCCAGTAGATTTTGGATAAAATGTACAAGAAAAAATTTGTTGATAAATAAAATTGACTTTTATCTTTGAGATAATTGGGTATGTATGATATGTCTCTGAAAGAACTTAAATTTTTAATATGAATGCAGCATTTTTGGTTGAAGGGAGAGAAAAGGAGGAAGGGAAGGAGAAAGAAAAGGGAAAGAGGGAGAGACAGAGGGAGAGGAGGAGGGAATGAAGGGGAAAAAGAGAGGGATGGAGGTGGAGGGAGATATTGAAAGGCAAGTTTGAGGGTGGGAGGTTAATTGCTTTTATTCTAACAAGTTTAAAATTTGCATCAGGTAGACAGTTTAAATTATAGTACATTAATAGCATGTGTAAATGAGTGAATGTGTATGAATATAGTATTTAGTGAAATAAAATGTAGTTAAAATTGCACTGTTGTTTGACATGAGAGTATCTTGTCTGGCCTTTTGAAATAATAATTGAGTTAAACCCATCACTAGCAATTTATAGTTAGAAATTATTAGAGATTGGCTCCATTTCTTTGCTTTAAAAAATTCTGGCAGTAATGATGCAATTAATCAAAAAGTATTTATGGAGTTCTATTTTAGGACCACCATGATATGAAGGTGGAGGGAGGCATAAAAAAATGTTCATTGACCTCAAGGAGCTTTCAGTCTAGCTAGAGACAGCACTAATAAAGATGAAACAATTTGAAAAAAAAAATGTTAGATTGTCAGGTGCTAATGAGATGCGTGCAAGGTGTTAGAGAAGTATCTAGATTAGCAGAGGGAAGAAAGAAAGGATTCCAGGAGGGGAAAACACAAGGAACATGAAATGATCCACAATTGGAAATCAGTTTGGCATCTATGAGTGACAGTTACTTGAATATTTAGAGAAGAGGTTCTTTGTTGGGGAGTAGAGGGAGAGCTGATTGTATATGTAAATGAGAACATATTATGTAGGACCTTAAGGGGGGGAAAAACAGGCAGAAGAGTTTGAGAGTAATGAGGCACACAATGAAACAGCTATTCTAGAGAAGTTGATCAGGTAGCATTATGTAAAATAAATTGGAGGAAGGAGGGACCAGAGAAAGTGAGATCAGATATGAAGCTCTTGCAACAATACCGGCATGAGGCAATGAAGTTCTGGACTAGAGGTGACAAAAGGAATGGAGAAGAAAGGGTGAATCTCACAGACATTTTGAAGGGGAATAAAAAGCAATGAAAAGCTTTGTTGAATGACTGCAAATGTCAAGATAAAGCACAGTTAAGGGTTGAAGAAGACTCCAGGGTTTCTGATGGGAAGGATGGCAGTTTTATTGGCATTAATGGACTTGGGAAAGTGAGTCATTTTGGGATAGGGATAAGGATGAGTTCAATTTTCCATATGGTAAATTTGAGGAGAACAAAGATCCAAAAGAGAGGCATCCTGTAGGGTATATGGAAGTTGGAAACTGAAATAGAGAGGAGAGGTTAGGGCTAACTATGAGTTATGGTCTTATGATTCATCTGCAGAAATCATAGTTACAAATATAGGAACAGTCAAGCTTACTGAATGAGTACAAAGAAAAGGAGGAAGAGATGACCAAGGGCTAAGCCTTGGAAAAACATTCCTGATTAGAAGCAAGATAAGGAGGAAGCACCAGAAAAAAAAAGAAAAAAGGGATACAGATATAGAAATAATATCTATTATTATTATTATATCTATATTATATGTTATTATATCTGTTACAGAAACCAAAGAAGGAAAGAAAGAAAAACAATACATTTATTACTTGTTTGTTACATGCCAGGTACTTGCCAAACATTAGGGGATCCAATCGCATGCCAGTTTCTTTGGCTCCAAAGGAAACAATGTGGATTCCCTAAGTTGCTTGTTTGCTTTTATTTGTTTTCTTTTGTTTTTTACCTCAGTATCCGTAGCTATTGGTTTCTCTGAGATATATCATATGTTACAGCACAAATGCAATTAGAGGTTAAAATCAGGTTGGTATCCTAACAAGCTATAGTATAGTGGTTGAAAGGGAAATGTTTGTTTCATGCATAAGCTTGAGAAAGGTGAGAAATTAATTTGTTCCTTAGACTGAAAATGGAACAGATTGAAAAAAAAAATATAGCACTTCACTAGTAACAGGAAGCTTAGTCTCAGAAGAGGTTTTTTTTTTTATTAGTGAGCCCCTGTACAGTCTTTTGTGTGTGTGTGTGTGTGTGTGTGTATGCGTGTGTACCTTGTGGGAAGAGGAAATGTTTTATTTCCACGGTTTATCCTTTCCGTTTCAGTACGTAATGAGGTAAGAGTCCTCTATGTGTCTACATCCCCAGCGTCTCTTGCAGTCCTCCTGTTGTGTTCTGTCACGCGGTCACCGTCCTGTCAGCCCCTTCTCACGTTGCACTTACCCATCTCTCTGCCTCCCCTGAAATCTCTCTCACCATTACTTCCTCTTTCTCCTCCGTGCACACTTAATAAACCCCAGTGGCTCCCTTTTGCATCTGGGAACAGAGAGGAGCAACTGCATTGGGTATTTAATGTTCTTGTTTGTTCTGTCATTTCACTTGTGTCTGCCTCTTCATGACCCCAGTTTGGGGTTTTCTTGGCAAAGGTACTGGAAGGGCTTGCCATTTCCTTCTCGAGCAGTCATTTTACAGATCAGAAAACCAGGGTCAACAGGGATAAGTGACTTAGCCCAGGTCATACAGCTAATTAACTGTCTGAGGCTGGATTTGAACTCAGGTCTTCCTCCCTCCAGGCCCAGAGCTGTAGCCACTGTGCCATTTTGCCTCCAACCTGTGTTTCCAGTCTTATTATGCATTATTCCCCCCATACACCTTACAATCCAACCAAACTGGCCTTGAGTCTCAGTGTTCCTCACATACAAGTCTCCCTCTCCTACCCCTGTGACTGTGTACTAGCTGCGCCCTATGTTTCCCTTCTCACTTCCCCTCCCAGAATCCCCAGGTCCTCTTCAAAACTCAGCTTAAGCACCACCTTTTATATGAAACCTTCACTAACTCTCCTCTCCCATTACTTTGTATGTGTTTTCAGACATATTTAGTGTATGCCTATACATGAATATCTGTCACCCCAGATAAAAGGCAAACCCCTCTAGTGCTGGAGCTGTTTCTTATCCGTCTAGTGCACCTAGCCTAGTGCCTGGCACACAGTAAGTGCTTACTAAATGCTCTTGTAAATGTAAGACCTAGTAAGATGTAATGTAATGGAAGATCGGGTCTAGGTTATTTCTAGAGATTAAATCTGTTTTTAAGCTATAGTTCTAGTGGCCCAGGAGCTCTTAAGTTAAACTTACCAGGAACAAAAGTGCTTCTCTGGGGTAGTAGAGGTGAGAAAAAAAATCAAATTAAGGAAACCATCCTCCCATTCACCTGGCCATTTGAAAATTAATGTCTCCTTACATTTGTGATGGGAAGGATGGCAGTTTTATTGGCATTAATGGGGTTCAGTCATTTTGGGATGGGGATAAGGATGAGTTCAATTTTTCATATGGTAAGTTTGAGGAGAACAAAGATCCAAAAGGAATAGCTAGAACACCCTAGAAATTGAGGAATGCAGCTGCCTGGGGGATTTCCTGGCATATATATGTGGGATGCCTGCTACTTCTTCAGGTCAGAGATAGCTTTAAGCATCTCCAATCAGGGGTTATATAGTACCAAGCTGCCTCAACTACGACAGCTCTTCCCAATTTGTTTAGGCCTGAGGTGGAGCTGAAATCTAAGTAATAGTCCCCCCTACTTCCAGCCTTTGCACCCCAAGCTTCCCATAATCCCAGGTGAAAAAAAATCAAAGTGAGAAGCAGTTAGCTGCTAGGGCCTCCACAAAACTGCTGAAATCCCCATCACTATCCCACCTCTGGGCTGCTGAGTGGCCAAGATGTTCTGTCTCTGCCTGAGTTCTCTTATTGTGTATGTAACCTGCCACCAGCTCATGTTTCTGTGGAGACAGACCCTCCCCACTATCACAAGGGATTCAGCCACTGCTGTCTAACCTCAGCAGGCCAGGGAAGGAGAATGTGTTTGTTTACATGTATGCCGTGTGGTTTTGTTTTCTCTTGAAAGTGTGTGTCTCTTAAATCAGGTTTAGATTAGCTTTGCTAGGTAGTGGTCAGAACACTAGACTGAGAGTCTAATAGGCCTGCTTCCATTCCTTTCTCCTCCCTGAGCTGTTTTAGTGACCTCTTACAAACTAGGCAAAAACACCTTGTGGACCACAGTTTTCTCCTATGGCACAAATAAGAAGCTTTGCTCCAAATTCCCTAATAGGACAGCAAAGAACAAGGTAGAAACTAGTGGTAAACAAAACAACTTTAAAATCCTAAACCTGTTGTCTTTCTATGTAAATTAATAAATTACTGAGGAGTTATCAATCTTTGCTTCAGGCAGTAATACCCAGGAATTCACTATCCAGCTCTGATCTCTCTCTCTCAAACATCCTGTGCCCTATAGCCAGGGGAAAATAAGGTGCCCTGAAACATTCTGTTCCTCAGGGTGTAACTGCCAAAAAAAAAAAAAACAGAGTGAAAATTATTTTCAAAGTATATTTTTGTAGAATATATTTACTTCTACATATCTATGGAAATATAACAATTTTGGGAACAATTTATAGATAAGGCCTTACATGTACTAAAATGTGCTTTTTGTAGCTCAAAAAAGTGATAAAAAAAAATTTACAAATGGTCTTGGGTCTTTCAGAATCTGACCGTGACCTTTAGTTCATTAAGTCTCCAAAAGCCATAGCAGAGACAGGGAAATTCTCAGATAGGAATGTGCCAGGTTCAACTCAGTAGCTAACCACCCGCCCAGTCTATTCCAGGTCCAGTCTACTTCAGAACTCATAGAACTGACTTGCTACCCTTTTACAGAAAAGTTGATGATGATGATGATGAAAGCATTGATGTAACCCCTTAAGGTTTAGAAGTTCTTTACAAATATCTCGTTTAATCCTTACTACATTACAGAAGAAGAAACTGAGGCAGACAGAGATTAAATGACTTACTCAGAGTCACAAGCTTCTAAGGCCTGAAGCTAGCTGTGAACTGAGATTTTCCTCATTCTGGACCCAGCACTCTATTGACTGTGCCACCTAAATGCCACCTAGGGAAAAGGGATGTTCTCACCCAAGCCCACTCAGGGACCAACCAACCAAAGAAACTGAAGGAGGAGAAGGGGGTTTGAGACAATGTTATTGGTAAAGCAGCCATATTTAATTCTACAGAAAGAATGACCTGAGTCTGCTTTGAATCTTTCATGCTTTGTATCAATGTGATCTCTTCAGTTTTTGACTGGAAATTCCAAAATTGATATTTCTCCTGAAATCCCACACCTTAGATCCACTCTCAATTTTTAAAATTGCTGTTGTTGATTATAAGAGAGCTGTTATTGCTGTTGTTTTTAATGTTAGGGCTTTTTGTATGTTTTTAAAGTAATGGACTATAAGCCTGATCAGCATTCTTTTATAAAAATTGCTTTTGCTTTTTAAAATATACATATATTTTTTAAACAACATTTCTACTTGACCACTAGAGAGCAGAAATTTCCTTCTTTGCTTTATTTAGTTCGTGGTGGAGAACTTAAATCATAATTACTAAGTGAATTAGAAAGTGATTAACAGAGAACATAATTTTTACTGGAGGTGAATCTATAGTGGTTCATATCTATAGATTCATATCTATATAGTAATTTATAATTTACCATGTATAATGTCCTTTAAGGTAGATAGCAGAAATACCCATTTTACAGATTATGACCCTGAAGGTCAGAAGGGTGAAATGACTTGCCCCATAGTCAATAAGCAGAGAAGCTGGGCCTCAAACCTAGGTTTTCAGATTCCCAAGTCAGTACTCTTTCCACTATCACACATTTCCTTTTGAGTAATGAGTGGCTGGAGTCCAGTAACTAAAGATGCCCAACATGAAGGTTGGTGGAACTTTAAATCTAGTAGGTTTTATTTATATTGGTTCCCTTTATCAGCCACATAGTATATCTGGAGCTAATTGCCTTACCCCAGTGGAATTTTATTTGAAGTTCTGGTCTCTGGCTTCTGTCTTAATAATTAGCACAGAAAGTAATGAGAAAACATGTCTTCATTATGTATGTTTGGAGAGGTCAAAAATTCTGAATCGTTGTATTAAAGTTAATCAGTAAAGGTATATTTTAGGTCATTGGCACTCAGCCATTCTTCTTCTTGTGGGTCCTTAGCAGTTAACGTAAGAGGTGTATCAGTTTACAACATAAAAAGAGTTCCGTTGTAGGTTGGCAAGATCCTAGAAATCCTGGCATTGGTTTTGTGAAATGTTCTTTCTTGTTTTCTGATTTTTTTTCAAGGCCATGTATTTAGTGCAAAGCCAGATTTGTAATGGACACTTTCTTATTAAAAATAATAATAATCACACCTGCATGCCCAGACATTAATGAGAATGATAGTTTGTTTCCCAAGGCCAAAACTGAGGAATCTGGTAGGAGGGCAAGGGGAGAGTTTTCTCTTCACATCTTTGTCCCACAGGACCTGTTGCTATAATATTCTCAGATTCTCATAGGAGAAACAGAAAGTATTTACTGGTTTATGTCCTCCCTTGTGCATTTTCTCCTCCCCTCACATTTTGAGAAAAAAAATTAAGCAATATTTTTCCACACAAAGTTTTCCCTTAATACATGCCTTTTTCTTCTGCTTTGAACAAGTAAATGCTACTGCCAGTGGAGACTTCTCTAAGCAGAACATAATTTATCCTTACCAGAACAAAGGGGTAAATTAAAAGAGCAGCTGGCTACTTGCCACTGGCTAGGATAGTAGGAGGAAAGAGCTAGTTAACATTCATTCCCCTACCTCTGTTCAAATAGCATTCACCCCCATTCCCCAACTATGCTTCCTGCTATCTTTTGGGCCTGGAATAGAAAATTGCTGGAAGTCTAGTACATCTCTAAAGCTGTGGGGGGAAAGCAACAAGAAGGAACTGCAATCATTCTTTCTTTCCTTGGGCCAAAGGAAGTTAAGTCCCAAATAGGAAACTTGAAAGGAAAGGAAATAATAAATATTTTAAAAATACATCACTTTCAAACCATCTCCCTTACTCTTCACTAATGCAAACAATACCTCATAGAAAAATAAGCCTTTCACATATAGGAATTATAAGAAAAGAGAAAGATCGAGATCCGATCTTTCAGTACTCGAAAGATGTGTTATTTTATGAGTTGTTGGTATTCCTTCCACTAAAGCAGACTGCCATCCTTTCTCGTCTTAATGGACAGTTTCATTAGTTTCAATGGTGAATACTACTTAACACTCAATGGCCAATCTTTTGATAATGAGTCTCAGTCCTTAACTAGGCTGGTCTTCATTCAATCAACATCATCTATAACTGGACACACATGTAAAGCCCACTTGAATCACTGGAGAGAACACCAGATAGGAAGTTCCAGAAGAATGTTCATACTTAACAGCTCTGTTCCCTGAGAAAGTCACTTAATCTCTCTGGGTCTGTGGGTTCTTCTAGCCTTGTAGGAGCTCCCAGAATATGTGGTTCATAAGAGTTCTGTTGTCCCCTTCTCTTTTTGCCTTCATTCCTTCCTGACATCAGGTCTTTTCCAGTGAATCTTGTCGTCTTACAATGCTATAATGAGCACTTGAGAAAAACTTTGCAAGAGGAAAATGATAACACTAGTATATAATTATGCTAGAGAATAATAATAATAACACTAGTACAGAAGGACAAATACTGAAGATAAAGCGTAAATACTTTGGCCATATTATGAGACGACAAGATTCACTGGAAAAGACCTGATGTCGGGAAGGAATGAAGGCAAAAAGAGAAGGGGACAACAGAAAATGAGATGTATAGTGTTGTGGAAGCAATAAACATGAGCTTGGATAGATTTTGGGAGATAGTGGAGGAGAGAAGAGCAACAGTCCACGAGTTCACAAAGAGCCAGAATGAATGAATGAACAGCAACAACAATGATAACACTAGTCCATAGTATATGCTGGAAGACAATAATAACAATCTTAACACTAACACATAAAATATACTAGAGGATAATAATAATTACACAATAATAATAATACTAGCACTTAGTGTATCCTAGTGGATAACTATAATATTTGGAATAATTATAACCCTAGCACATCATACATAAAACAATGTTTGTGGAAAGTAGAGCTTACATTTATTGAACTTTATGATTGCAACATGATTTCATTGGTTAGGATGGTATCAGACCACTATCATTTTAGAGGGGAAATTATGAAAAAATGAATGAACAAATGAAAAAGTACTTATTTGTTGAGTGCATCTTTAGCAATTTGTAAAACATTCATTATTAATGAAATACTACGGAAAACGTTTTATTAAACTAGAGTAGCCATGTTACTTTTGAAAAATAAGCTTGAAGGTTACAAGACTAAGAGGAGCACTCATTCAATCATTCTCCTAGATCAGGGGGTCTTAATCTGGAGTCTGTGAACTTGTCCTTTTAAAAATATATAATTTTTATGTTTATATTGGCTTTGTGCTTTGTTTTATTTGTTTAAAAACAAAAGAGGTCCATAGGCTTCACTGGACTGTCAAAGGGGTCCGTGAAAAAAAAAGTTTTAAATAAAATGAAATTAAAAACATACCCTAAATAAACTTAGAAGCTTCTTATAAGCACTAATGATAAATGAAATGAGTATTTCCCTAAGAGTGCATACGCGAGCAGGGAGCTTCATTTTAGTAATGCCAGAGAAGGAAACTAAATTTAGAGGGTGGGGTGTTGCTTCCCACTGGCTCATGGAATTCTGGCTTTATTAGAAAATCCTCTTCATTCACATTTCAGAAGGGAGATGATGAAATGAAGAAGGGAGGGAGAAAGGTGGATATTTTTCTTGAGAATCCAAACTTTTAATGTTTTTCTGGTTGCGTAATCACTGCAAAAACAGGCCCTTCTATTAATCTTTGACCACACAAGATGTACAACACATCTTACGAAACTGATTGACCTAGCTCTTTGCCTTTGAGCACCACTTGAGATCTAAGTTAGAGACAAACACACCTATGAAACTAACATCCTGCATTCGTGACAAGGCAACATGTATGTACTATGGGGAGGGTTTAGAAGCATAATCATGTTCTTACCTAGGTCACTCTGTGTCTACCCATACCCACACATCTTTGAGAATTCTGATACCTGTGGCTGTGGAACAGAGAACAACTAACTGGCCTGTAATGGAATCAACATCGTGAATTTAACCTCGTTAACTCAAAGCTGTAATCAAGTGAGCTAGTCAGTCACATAGATGTGTGTGTATGTGTGTGTTTATGTATATATGGAGGCTGAAAGGAATGAGACAGGAGGGAGCCTTTTAACCACTTGTCTCTTATACGTTGTTAATATCAATTATATAAGCATATACATGAGGTTTTATTGGAGGCCAAGAAGAAGGCGGATCAGATAACCTCTCAGTCTATTCTTGCCGTCTGATTCTAAGAAAAGTAGCTGTACCACTTACTGTTTTCCCAGGATAAATCAGGCAAAGTCCTAAGATTTTTCCTAGAACCAACCTTTCCCTCCCGCTTGGAGGTAGTGTCCTAGTTTAATGTGTGAGATGGTACCATATCGCCTTTGTATTATTTCACTTAAAATCCATCATTGTGAATGGCTATTTCACATCTAAGATGCAGAGCTGAGCTAAAAACTAGGGGATCATATACAAACAGGAGGAAGAAAGGGTGGCAAAGTTCATTTTAGCCACGGTCAGGGACAACATAAGGGGGAAGAATGAAAATAGAAGTAGTGAGAGAACTACTGGAGAATTTCCTGTAGGTAACTGGGATATAAAAGTTCCCTTCTCTACGTTCATGAACTAAAATAAATTTTAATTCCAAAAATATTTATTGAGTAACTACTGCATATCTAGCACCATGAATAAATGCAGAAGATACACAAGGCATGATCCCAATCTTCAAAGACCTTGTCATATCTGTTATATAATATTATATATTATATTATATAATCTGTTATATATATATAAATATTATATAATCTGTTATATATCATATATTATGTCATGTACAAAGCTCAGTACTAGACACTGTGAAAGATAGAAAGATCAATAGGAAAGAGTGCCCGCCTCAAAAAATTTAGTCTGCAGGAAAAAAAAAATAAGACATTTACACAGACAAATACAATAGAAATTTTAAAATATTAAGTGCATATGGAATAAAAATTATTACAGATTATATGATAGATAAAACACCTGCAGGTTGGAGGAGATAAAAGCAGGTCCATGAAGGAAATGGAATTTAATTGGAGGGATTAGTAGTATGTGAACACATACAGACAAGGAAGGGAAGGACTTTTCAAGTGCAAGAAACAGTATGAGTAAAGAAGTTGTATCAGAAAAGCTGGGATTGTTTTCTAGAGGAAAAGAAGACTCTGTTGACTGTTGTGTGTGAAGGATAATAGCAGGAGATAAGGTTGGAAAGGTAGGTTGGAGTCACATTGAATGCCATACTAAGGAGTTATTCTTTAGTCAGTAAAAAAATAGGGAAATATTGAATGTATTTGAGTCATATGATCATACCTGTGATCCAAGAAGACTAATATGGTAGTGGTGTGTGGAAAGAGAACAGTCTAAAAGCCAAGGGAATTTTTAAGAGACCATTGCTAAAGTCTGACCTAGAGGTAAATGAATCCTTAAATCAGTGTAGAGGCAGCTAATGGTAAGGTGTTGGTAAGTGTGGGAAATATTGATCAGCTCAAATAAAAAGGAGATTTCAGTTTATTGTGTGTTAGTAAAGAAGAAAACAAAGACAAAGAAAATGCAAAGATGACAAGCATGGGTAATGAAGGTGACTGACAGAAAGAGGAAAATCTGGAAAAGGAGAAAGATTTAAGGGGGAAATGATTTATTCAGACTTAGCCATGTTGAGCTTAAGGTTCTTATGGGACATTCAAGTGGATATATCTAGTAGGCAGCTGAAAATCCTACTGTGGAGTTTGGGAAAGAGGACAGGACTAGAAAGATCCATTTGGGAGTCATCTTCAAAAATATAATAGCTGGAATATGAAAAACTAGAAGATGCATATTACCAAGTATTAAACTCTGTACCAGACATTGTCACTATAAGGCAAGATCCTTGAGGGTGAGAACTATTTTTCATTTTTTCCTTTGTATTCCAAGTGCTTAATTTGATACCTGGTAAATAACAGATGTCTAATAAAATTGGGGAGCTAAGTGATGCAGTGGATAGAGAACTGGACTGGGAATCAGGAAGACATCCCTGAGTTCAGATCTGGCCTGAGACACTTACTGTGTGACCGTGGGCAGGTCAATCAACCCTGCCTCAGTTTCCTCATCTGTAAATGAGCCAGAGAAGGAAATAACAAACCACTCCAGTATCTTTGCCAAGAAAACTCCAAATGGGGTCATGAAATTGGACACAACTGAAAAAAAAAGACAATAAAATTGTTGTTGTTTTTACTAGTATTACAAAAAAAGTCAGAATAGGGAAAGGTCAGTATATACTAAAATAGTGACAAAAAGGTTTCTTGGATGTAATTAATTTCAACTGGACCTTGAAGGAGAAAAAAGGGTATGGTTAAATGAAGAGGAACAGGACAAGAGCCACAATTCTGTTTGAAGCAGACAGTATGAGCAAAGATTTGCTTCCACCCTGGTATGCTATTAAATCTGTGGTATTACACAAGCCAAAATATAACTGGCATGTATCAAAGAAACATTTTTTCGTTGCCTTCCATCTCTGAAAAGTTGAGTTGTTAAGGAAAACATGAAGGAAACCACTGTAGGGCTAATAGCAACATGAGCCAGAACAATGGTTTAGTTCTTCTTCCTCATGCTGAGGCTACAAGGCTCCCCAGAAAAATCCTAATTTTGTCTGAGAATTCTGAGCACTGAGACCAGTGCTGTGGTTAGGATACAGGTTGTTGCCTCTGTTGGCATCCCATTCTCATTCCTGGTTACGTGTTGCAGCTACATAGGAGTACCACGTGGGCTTGGTGGTAGCAGGGAAGAAAGGTCATCATGAAGGAGAACACATTGGGTACATGAAAGAGTTTGTCCTACTGTTCTTATAGTGGGTGAGTGGTTTTTATTTCCTTATCCTAAAGAAGTACAGGCACAAAATCTGCATTTTCTTTTGGTGTTCCAGTGAAATCTTTTATTTCTAATATATTTGCATCTCTGAACCATGAGGCCATAATTGTGCCAAAACCAATAAGCAACTGAGCCGTGGGTTATAAAGTAGTAGAGTTTTCTGTATATTTCCGTTATTCCTTCCCATCTCTCCCTCTCTCCTTCCTCTCTTCCATCTGCCCCCTCTTTCTCCTTCCTTCCTTCCAAAACATTTATTAAACACCGAATCTGCATAAAATAGTGGGTTAGTTAGTCTCTGTAGCCACTGGACTAGACCCTGATTTAACTAGTCTTTTAACAGCTAATAACAGAGCAAGTATTAAGCCAACCTTGGGCAAAGGAGATTTTTTTAGACGCTGGTACTAATCTCACTTTGGCTTTTGGTTATGTTGTCAGTCATCATTATAGAAGGCATGGCTAATAAAAAGAAACAATGACTGTCTGAGAAACTCTTATTTTGTTGCCTCCTGTATCTGCCTCTTGCAAAGTATACGGAAGGAAAGCAAGGTCATTGCTTCCTTCTTCATGGTGAATTCAATAGTCTCTCTCTCCTCCCCTCTGGCTAGCAAGACAACCAAATAATAAGTCTATTCATTGCATTTGACATTTGATAATGATATCCTCAAAATGCTTCATAGTTTAAAGACTGGTTTACTGGATTAAGTCATTGAACTTGCTTGCAAAATTCCAGGCTGATTAAGTAATGTTTAGATCATATGAAGTGTTCTAAAAAATAATTTTAATTCTAAAGAATTAAGGGGGAAAAAAGGCTCAATTTCTGTAGAAGGATTTTTAGCAATCATGCCTTTACAGTCCTTAGTAAATAAATACAAGATAATCATTTAGAAAGCTATAAATTAAAAGATTCAGGGAGAAAACTAGAGCATTATGCAATACTACAACTCAACTGATCACAATAGAGAAAGCCCAGGAAAGTGTTAATTTGTAAAGAGAAAAAATATGGAAAGTTAATAGGGAGAAGTCAGATGATATCCAGGATGATTCCTAAACTGTCTTACTTTGGTAAGAACCATGTAACTTTGGCTCTTCTATGTGTTGACAGCAGCTGTGTCCTTTGTTTTACAGTGTTATAACAGGGATTCTTTACCTGGGAATCATAGATCTCTATATAGATTTGTGGGGATCCATGAACGTAGGTGGGGAGAAAATGACATCTTTATTTTTGCTAGCTCCTAACTTAAATTTAGCATTTCCTTCCATTATTTAAAAATATTACTCTGAGAAAGGGTCTTTAGGTTTTATGGGCTTGCCAAAGGGGTCCAGGACACACACACACAAAAGGTTAAAAATCCCTAGTGTAAAGGAACTGATAATGTGCCTTGTTCCTGATTTACTCAGGAATTTTCATTCTTCACCACAAACATAATGGTTTGTTTATTTTCCTGTGTGATACACACTGGCCAAAGAAATAGTGGTTTGTTTCATTGCCGTTGTTTTGCTCTGGAGAGAGCAGTTCTGGGTACATCTTTACACTGCCAAGAAAAGAGGCGATGACATGCCAAGGTAGGAGTTACATAAAGGTTGACATTAGGTATAGGTTGAAATCATAAAGACCTTTTAATTATAGGAATTATAATTGACTGGGCTTGGTTCGAATTTAAGTTTGCATGCCAGTAAAGCTTTACTTATTCTGACTAACTGTAGGAAAGAGGTGAGAATTAGTTTAAAAGCTTGAACTATAGAACATTTATAAAGAAATGCAGCTTTTGCTAATTTACAAGTAAACAATTCAGATTGGGTAAACAAAGTAATACTTGGCAAAAATGATCCAGATGTACCTTGTATTAATTTTATTTTAGTTATTTTAACACCAGGTTTAGGGGAGAGAGAATAGGCCGTGGCATCAGAAAGGCCCAAGTTCAAGTCAAAACACATACCAGATGCATGACCATGGGCAAAGTCCCTTCATATCTCAGTGTTACTGGCATCTCTGACCTTAAGTTATAAATGGTTCCAGTTTGCATCAACTTGAGGAATTTCCACCCACGGAATTTCCCTCACACCAGTGATATCATAGATTTAGATGCCCACACACACACATACACACAAGGATCATTGTTTACCAGCAGGCCTAAATCATTGGAATTCTGATAAAATTGGTTTTTCTTCCCCAAAGAAACCAATCATAAATCAGCCAACACTTGAATTGCAGAAACACTGATAAATAATAAGGGAAAGCTCTTTAGTAGGGATACTTGTACTTTGTAATAAAAAAAAGAGAAAAAATAGAGTTTTATTTAAATCATTAGGAGGGTCAAAAATTTAAACTTCCACCAATGGCCACAAATTTTAAACCAAAATAATATAATAGTTATAGAGTTAAGAAGGACCTTAAATGTCATCTGTTCCAACCCACTCACTCTACATGTTGGAAAACTGAAGCCAGAGAAGTTAAATAATTTGCTCAAACTGACTTATAGAATAAATAGCAGAGTCAGGGTTTGAACTTCTGACTTGAAATTTAGCACATTCTACTCAACTCCCTGCTGCAATGTTCTGCTAACACTTCTTTCTGTAATCATAGAATATTTAGATTTGAAGCAGATTTCATAAATTGAAAAAGAGCTTGGCTGCCTTAGACCTTTAATAGATGTTCACCAGCTACTTTTTGATTGATAAATCTGTGAAAAAGCTAAAGTGTTCCCTGGAAACAATTTTACCTTCTTTGTTCATTGGAAAAAGAAATGTTAGCCAAGGCTTTAAGTTCCTCCACATCTAGTTTTCTGTCTCTCTGTATAGGAAAATGAGAGAAAACTTGGAAAAATAGGAAACTTTTAGGAGGAAAAAAAGAGATAATAAGAAAACAAAATCATCAGCATGTGTGTAAGGTCCCAGTATATCTGACTGAGATTCTGCAGGACATATAAATGAAAGTTCAATCATGACATGCCTGTCTGTTTTCATAGCATTGTGAAGACAGAGCTGTGAAAATTCTCATGGAAATATTAAGGAGGTATATATGTGTGTTGAGGGAGTAGAGGAAGGGGGAAGGATGGCCTTTTTTCTTTTAAGAAAACATTTTGCATCTGCTTCCTTTAAAAGAAAAAAAATGCCCCTGTGTTTTTTTGTAGCACACCAAATTTTGTTTTGTTTAAATAATAGATTTGCTTTTTCCTCTCTGCTGAAGGACATGGGAGGTGTCAGCACTATGATACTGTGCAGCTAGCTTTATACTAAAGCCAGCAGCTTTCCTTAATATACTTATTGTTGTTCTGTAAATAGCATGGGGGCATCCCATAAATCTGAGCCACAGGTATTGAGGGAGAAAAGGATCAAAGTATCAGACTGGTAATCTTAGCTAGGAAGTGCCCAGTGGCACATTTCATGAGACCATGGGTCTCTATAGCTCTTTCACAAAGTGAAAGTTTATGGCATTGGTACCAGTTAGCTTTGTGCCCATTGCTTACTATCTGAAATGAAGATTTTTAGGCTGAGCTCTAACATTGTCAGGAATGTTTGTTAGAAATAGGCTAAATTATAGCTTAAAATTTGCTTCTAAGAGTTTATTTTTATTTCATAATTTCTGTTTTGAATAAACTTTTTTTAAAAATTTTTAATAGAGCACATCCCTGCTTGGCAGCAACGTATAAGTAATACAAAAGTTACATAGAAACAAATAGATATAGACAGTTTGTTATGGGGTTTTTTAAAAAAAATTTTAGGTTGCTTTGAAAAAAATCTTTCTAAGGAGAGGAGCTTTAGCTTCTGTTTAAAGAACAGCAGGAGAAGAAACCTGATCTAACAGCAGATATGGAAGGGGAGGGGAGAGGGGAGTGGAAGGAGGTGGAGTAGTAATTCGTAATTTTTAACCCTGCCATTACTGCTGACTTTCCCTGTGACCTTAGCTGAGATTTTTTAAATTCCTCTAAACAGATTTCAGGAAGCAGGGTTGGAGGGGGAGAGAGGAGATGTTCTTCAGTGGGTAAAAATTTCTTCATCCTTACTAGTCTTTGGTTTCCTTTGTAATTTCACGTATTTTATTTTATGCATTTAAGAACATTATTCTGAGGAGTTCATAGGTTTCACAAGACTTTCAAAGGGTCCAACACACACACACACACACACACTTAAGAACTCCTGATTTAGATCCATTTCTCTGTGTCTGTTTATAGAATGGAAATGATACCACCTAAAATCAGTAGAAACATTAATTAACATCATTCTTTCAAAATACAGTTGTTCTTAAGCTACTGATGTTGCCAAGAACCCTAAGGAAAGAATCTGCTTGGGACTTTAAAATAGGTGTTCTCATAGCTCCTTTGTCTGCTCCTTAATTTGCAGAAAAGCAGAGTGCTTATCAGTACTGCATCCAGATTTTGTTACTGGAATCCTGTTTTGATTTCATGACATTTCCATTTGTACACTAAATTTGAGATGTGCCTGCATCTCAATGAAACAGTTGAGATCAAAGCCTGCACAGTGAACTCTTGTCATTTTTTTTCCTAGCAATTTTGTTTACAACCAGGCAAACCCACTCCATTTTTTTATATTATAGTAGCAATGGTGTTTCCTTTTAAATAATTCCTTCTCATTTTAATACTCCGTGATTTAACTGGGTTCTATGTGTAATTATTGATCTTTTGCATAGCAACAGCTTAGATGAAAGGCATATAGTTGGAATTCACACTTATGTACTAGGGATATAAGAAAGAGTAACAATCCCTACCTGCCCTCAAGAAACAGGGAACAAACAATGCATATAATAAATAGGATGTGTATATTCAAGCATGTGTGTGTGTATATGTATACACACACACACACAACACACATTGTGTATATATATATACATACACACAACACACATACACATATGTTTATGAATACATGTGTGTACATACATGTGTATACATATATGAATATGTATAAGTATGTACATATATATGTAATTTATAAATGTAAATTATATACACATATATATATATATATGTATATATTTACTTCCTCATCAGTGCAGAGAGCTCATGATGAAGATTTAATGCCATTATATTTTCTCTTCAATTTAGAGATTTAGTCGTCTGAGGCACTAAGAGTTTCAGTGATTTGCCCAGGATCATACTGCTAGCCTGTGTCAGAAGTGAGGCTCCCAACTCTGAGACCCACTTTCTACCCAATAGGCCACACTGCTTCTCTGAGTATAAAACATACGTGAAATAAACACAGAGGCAGGGAGATCACTAATAAAAGGGGAATCATAAAAGGCCTTTTGTAGGAGACAGCACCTGAGCTGAACTTTGGAAAGTTAATGATTCCAAAAGACAGAAGTGAGGAGGCAGAATATTCCAGATGTTGGTGATGTCCTTTGTGAAGGATCAGAAACAGAAGAGAGAATGTCTGATGTGGAGAACATCAAGTGTGGTGATTTGCCTTGGAGGAGTACCATACTATGGAGTCAGGAGATCTGGATTCGAACTTCAGCTCTAATAATAGTTATATGATGACGGAGAAGTTGCTTTATCCGTTAAATCATTCTGAGCCTGTTTCCTCTTTTATAAAATGAGAACTTCAATACTTGTGCTACCTTCCACTGAAATTTGTTGTGAAGAAATTTTTTGTAAACTATAAAGTAAACTAGCCATCCTAACTCATTCAGATAGACCATATGATATTCATCTTTAACTAATTTTAGACTTTTACAAAGAATCAGTAGGATATCACAGAATCACAGAATTTACAAGTTGGAAGGGACCATAGCAGCCATTCTCCTCCTGACTGCATTACCCACCTAGAACATATTTGGCCAATGGTCATTCAGCCTCAGTCAAAAGACCTCTGGTAAGGAAGAATCTTCCACCTGTCCTGGCAGCCATTTAAAATTTTGGTAACTCTAAATATTTTATTCCACAACAACCTGCCCCCCCAAACTTCAGGCAACAACCTAAAAACACATTCCGCTGGACATAAGGAAGAAAAAGAACAAGGATGTAGAGTTGGATCACTGCTAATTGAGTACTATGGAATAGAAGAACAATTTAAAATATGAAATGGGTGAAGGACAACACATAATTGGTA
This sequence comes from Pseudochirops cupreus, assembly GCA_028627135.1. NCBI lineage: Eukaryota > Metazoa > Chordata > Mammalia > Diprotodontia > Pseudocheiridae > Pseudochirops > Pseudochirops cupreus. The sequence continues at coordinate 117,935,212 of CM053580.1, read as the reverse complement.
TTCATATGAAACCATCACTATACTTCTGTAGGCCTATTGATAAGATGGTCACATGGAATGTAAAGAACTGAAAGTCAAGAAACCTGGATTAGAATCCCTGTTCTTCTTCTGTCTTTGGGCAAGTCAGTTTATCTTTAAGTGAGGGAATAGGTGATCTCTAAGGGTGTAGTGTTCTATCATGCCTTTTGATACCTGAGATAACTCCATGGACAGAGGAAAAGGTAAAAGGAGAGAGGCAGACAGGTGAATTACTTTCAGTGGTTTCAAGTTTGCAAAATGACACAAACTTTCAAAATATACCTACATACATATGTACATACACAAAGACATATATACATATGTGTGTATATATGCATATGTACATTTATGTGTGTATATACTATGATGTTTTAATGTTGCATTTTATCATTTAACATTAGCATTATAATTAATAATATTTCTAATTCCATCTAGGTGTATATCTACATATATGTACAGATATTTAGATGGCATTTAAATATTGGATTTTATTTTACCTATATGTTTGACTGTTGGTAATAGTAATAATAAGTAAGCATCAGTTCTACTTGAACATTTTCAAGTCAGTTTGATAAAGAATGTTTTCCAAATTGTGCTTTTGCTTAGCTAAACTTATAAACATTCAGTCCATTCAAACATATACTTCATGGCCTTTTCATTATTAAACCAATCTCCATGATTATAAGATTTAAAATCAAATCAAATCACTTAAAAAATATATCCCCCTTTCACCACTCAACTTGTACTTAGCACTTTTTTTTTAAGTTTGACTAAGTATCATCAAAGATCTAGCATTTAACAGATTTTTTCCTAGTCAGAGACTTAGGGTTTGACATATTTTTTTCCCCCAGTTCTCACAGTCTTGTTTCCAAAGTTCAGAGTAAACAAGAGAACTCTCAAACTTAGCAGCATGTTAGCTTGTTGGTGTTTTCTGCCTGAGTAGTCCAGCCCTGGAAAGAGTTCTACTGCTTAAAAAGGGATTGCCCTCACCCTCAATTTTTTTTAAAACATTTGTTCCAGTGTTCCAAGTCAGAATGAGGAAATGAATGACCATGAAAGATAAAAACTGATACTAGAAAAAGTTTGTACCATTTCTTGATATGCTATTCTTTACATATAATCATACAGTATTATAGCTTTCCTAATTTATTTTCTTTGTAAAATTCTAAAATTGGTTAGAGATGGATATTACCTCTCTAATGTCCTATATCAGATCCACTCTTTCTCTACTAAATATTAAAATAACAACAACCAGCGGCATCAGATTATTTATCTTACCAAGCAGAATTTAAATGTTTAAGCATCTCATGAATATTAGCTTTATGAAATCTAAGTCTTACTTCAAGATAACAGATGAAAATTTGGTAAGTATGCAGTGTTTTCCTTTATACAAATCATAAATAGAAATGCTAACAGCCCTGTGCTAAATAAAGATCCTGTGGGTACTCCATTAGAGACCTCCTTCCAAGTGGACATTAAATCACGAATAACTATTTGAGGAGTCTAGCTACTCAATCAGTCCCAAATCCACCTAATAATATTGTCATCTAGCCCTCATTCTTTCTACAAGAGTAACATAAGTAGCATTTATCCAAAGCTGTCACATTTTTAATATATTCCATATACAACATTCCCTTGATCTTTTAAATCTGAGGGGAAAACAATGAAAACCATTAACTCGTTAAACATTTATTAAGCGCCTACCATGTCCCAGACATTGTACGAAGTGCTGGGGAAAGTTTAGAGTGGTAAAACCTATTCTCAAAGCCATGCTGGCTCTTTTCTTTTCTAGATGATTATTAGATAGGTTATCTAGATTGATTGCACAGTCTAGAATTTTTCCAAATATATAAATTAAATCCACTTACCTATGGTTTGCATACATTATTCTTTTGTCTCCTTTTTGAAAAGCAGGATAGCATTTGCCTTTCTTCAAACCTGTGGAACCTCTCCCATCTTTTCAAAAATCCCTGACACTGTCTCAGAAATAACATCTTCCATTTCTTTCAAAAACCCAGGGTGCAGTCTATTTGGACCTATATAGAATTAGGTGAGCTCTTAATAGTGCCTTACTCTTTTTTTAGATATCAATTCTCAAACAGTCTTGAAGCAAGCTCCTTGTCAGGAGAAAAAAAGATACAAAATATGTTGAGCAACTCTACCATCTCTGTGTTGTTGAATGGCACCATCCCATTCACCCTGAGCAGCAGTCTTATACCTTCTTTCATTTCACTCTCTTTTTCAATAATTTGTTCTTGTTGCGTCATTTTTAGTGATGTCTGACTCTCTGTGACCCCATTTGTTGTTTTCTTGGAAAAGATACAGTAGTGGTTTGTCATGGTTTTTTTTTTCTAGCTCCTTTTACAGATGAGGCAAATGAGGCTGAGTTAAGTGACTTGCCCAGGGTCACAAAACTAGTAAAACATCTGAGGCTGGATTTAAACTCAGGTCCTCCTGACACTGAGCCACCTAGTAGTCTTTCTTCAATATACAGTAGCTTTAAAAACTCCACAATTTTTAAAAAAATAATATATTCCATGTTTTTGTTTTTAACTGCCTTTATTTCCCCTTGTATCCCTGCCCCTCTTTCCTCCCAGAGAACCATCCTTTATAACAAATACATAATAATTTACATATATTTAATACATATTCTATTTATATATTTTTTTAAAAAGGAAGGAGAGACAAAGAGGATCAAATCAAAATTTAAAAAAAATCTGTCATTATATGCAAAGTTGCTTCTTCCTGTACCCTCCCTTCTGGTCCCTTGCCCCCCCACACACAAAGGAGTAGAGGAGGTGCTGTCTTATACCTGTTCAGTGGAGCCAAACTTGTTCTCTAATTTTGAAACATTCAGTTTCAAATACGTGATTGTTGTTTTTTCCATTTACATGCATTATACATAGTTTTCCTTAACATGTTTAACTTTGCATCAGTTCATATAAGTCTTTCCATGCCTCTTTATTCATCACGTTCATTGTTTCTTACAGCACAGTAACATTCTGTTGCACTCATGTACCACAGTTTAGCCATTCCCCAATCAGGAAACATCCACTTTGTTTCTAGTTCTTTGCTACCATATTTTAGTGTATATGGAAATTTTATTTTTGCCTGACCTTCTAAGGGTATATATAAACAGCACTGAAACCTCTAGGGGAAATAGTAAGCACATTTTGGTCATTTTATTTGCATGACTCCAAATTGCTTTCCACAATTATTGGACTAATTCATAGTTCTGCCAAAAATATTACCATTGTAATACGCTAGGGATCACCTAGATATAAAGAAGACATAATTAGTTCATAAATCTGATTACACACCTGGAATGGAGGCATCATAGGTAGGAATGGGACATTTCAATGCTTTGAACATCTTCTGGAACTCTTTCTCTGCCCAAAACAGAGCAACTAATGATTTCTTGACTTGCCTTAATGATAATTTCACCTTTCAGATAGTAAAGGAACTAACCAAGATGTTTACTGTTCTTATTCTGATGGCTTGTCTTTAGTATAACTGTCTTTTAACAACCATTCTTAACATTGACTATTCCCATGTTATGTCATCTGCCAACTTGCTAGGTATGAGGTGAAACCTCAGAGTTGTTTTGATTTGCATTTCTCTTGTTCTTAGTGATTTGTAGCATCCTTTCACATTTTTTAATAGTTTTCAGATCTTCTTTTGAGAATTGTTTGCTCATATACTTTCACCACTTTTCTATTGCAATATGGCTTTTGAAAACTCAGTAATTCTTAAAGAACTGTGCCATGCTTTTGTTATGTCTTTTGAGCTTTTAAAAAAGTTATATATACTTTGTGTATATCTTATATGTGCTTTCTTATTTACATGTGATACCCTCCACAGAAATCGTCATTAATACCAACAAACATTTATTAAATGTTTATTATTATGTGCCAGATAATCTTCAGGGAGAAAAAGGCAAAAAATACAACCCCTGCCCTCAAGGAGCTCCCATTCTAATGAGGGAGACAGCATGCAAAGGACTCTTCATAACTTGGTCCTTTCCTACTTATCTAAGCTTCTTATACCTTACTCATTTCTATATCACTTCCATCTAGCCACAGTCCTGGCATTCTTGCTGTTGCTAATGCACAATAATTCATCTTTCACCTCTGCTTTTTAACTGTCTTCCATTCCTGAATTTCCCTTCTTATATCCACTTCCTGACTTCATTCAAGACTCAGCTCACATCCCACTTTTTTGCTCAAGGGCATTCATTGTCCTCTCACTGCTAGTGCCTTTCCTCTGAGATTACCTCCCATTTACCATCATATACATCTTCCTGCTATGATAGGTAGAAAGGGGCCAAGTTGAGAAAGGTTTTAAAAGATAACAGAGAGGGGGCAGCTAGGTGGCACAGTGAATAGAGCCCCGACCCTGGAGTCAGGATCTGAGTTCAAATCTAGACTCAGACACTTGACACTTAACTAGCTGTGTGACCATGGGCAAGTCACTTAATCCCAATAGCCTTGCCTTCCCCCACTCCAAAAAAAAATGTAAAATAAATAAATAAAAGATAACAGAAGGTTTTATATTTGATTGTGGAAGTAATAGTGAATCACTGGAATTTATTCAGTAGGGAGCTTAAATGGTAAAATCTGAGCTTAAGGAAGATCCCTTTGATAGGTGAGTGGAGAGAGACTTGAGTCAGGGAAATTAACCAGCAGACTATTGAAAAAGTCTAGGTGTGAGGAGGTGAGGGCAGGATTCATGACTGAGAATAGAGAGGTGACATATATGATAGATGCAAAGATAGAAATGAAAAGACTTGGCAACTAAATATGTGGAGTTGAGTACAAATAAAAAAGTTGAGGTTGACATGAAGGTTCCTAGCCTGGGTAGCTAAAAGGCAGGTAATCCCCTTGAAAGTAACTGGGGAGATAGTATGGTTTGGGAGAAAGATGAGTTCAGCAACATGAGAAAAAACATACTGAATTTAAAATATCTATAAGGTGGCCAGATCAACATATCCAATAGGTGTATGCCTCTTCACCAATGAGAGGGGAAACAGTCGGGGAGGCGTCTTGACTAAGTTAGGTTATAAATTCCAGCACTATCTTTTGTAACTTGCCTCTTCTCCATGATGAGTCATGGGGAAGACCGTCCTCTTCTCCTGGGGGAGAGAATAAAGTCCTGTTCTTATCCTAAGAGATCTCTGTGTTTATTTCTTTTCACTAAATTAAGGATGAAGGATATTTTTCATCCCAAACACAAGTGAGTGAGAGAAATGAAAGTGGAAGCACTGATTAGAGCTGGCTTTGTACAAGAATTCAGCCAAAAAAGGGAGGAAAGAAATAGGATGATAGTGAGGATAGTCAAATCATGTGAGTTTTTTTAAGGTGGGGGAGACATGTGCAAGGTAGCAACCAGTAAATATGGGAAGATTGAAAATCAGTGAGAGAGTGGGAATGATATTAGGTCCAGTCTGCTGAGAAGACAAAAGAGAATGGGATTAAGAGAGGATATTGGTGGGTTTGCCTTAGTAAGGAAAAAGGCCAGCTCCTCATGTGAGAAAGGGATGAAGTAGATGATAGTAGAGAAAACCTTCTGAATACTCTGTTTTCAGTGAAGTCTTTCCCTAGAGCCCTCCCCTCTCTGAATACCTTCTATCTACTTTGAATACATCTTGGATGTGCCTAGTTATTTACATGTCACCATCCTCCACTGATAGCATCATCGACCATTAACAAACATTTATTGTTTACTATGTGCCAAACACTGCTAAACACTGAGAGAAAGGCAAAAACAATTCCTGCCCTCAAGGATCTCCCAATCTAATGTGGGAGACAATATGCAAACAACCTCATGGAATAAATGGAAGGTAATCTCAGAGGACAGGCACCAGCAGTAAGAGGACCAGGAAAGCCCTCTTGCAGAAGGTGGGTTTTAAGCTGAGTTTTGAATGAAGTTAGGGGATGGAATCATCTGCATAAGAGATAATAATTTAATCCATGGGAGCTGATGTGATCATCAAATGAGATACTATCTAGGAGGAAGAGAGGAAGGAAGACCCAGGACAGAGCCTTGGGGAATACCCACCCTTAGTGGATGTGACCTGTATGAAGATCCAGCAAAGGATACTGAGAGGTCAGATAGGCAGGAAGAGAACCAAGTGAGAGTAGTGTCATATAACCCTAGAGGGAAGAAAGTATCTATCCTTTTGGGGGATATAGAAAAGAGATGATTTACCCTTGCCTTAGTCCTTAACCTGCAGGGTCTTGGGATGTTTGAGGAGAAATGAAAAGATTTAGGATGAGTGCTATTGTGAGTAGAATGATGGATTGATTGTCTTGCTGCAGTGAGGAGCCAGTGGAAATTAATATAAATTAATATAAATGTAAATTAATATAAATTTGTAATGGATCTTGTCAGCTAAGTCTTGTGATGTTCTTCAATTTTCTTCATGTAAATAGAAACAAAGAATGTAACAATATAAGCTCATTGAGACCAAAGACAATTTTTTCTTTTTCTTTGTTTCCCCAGCACTTAGCTAAATGTTTGGCACATAATAAACACTTAGATGCTAGTTAAATGTTTCTAAAAAAAATAATGAAATATTTTCAAAATATTTAATTTTCCTTCTAGGCTGAACAAAAGTCGGGACCTTTAGATCACTCCTTCTTTCAGAAAATAATTATAATAAAAATTAGTCAAGACAAAAATATAAAAGCTTCCTTAATTGTGTTAATTAACCATTTTTTAAAAAGTAGAGCCCCTGATCTCTAGAAGTTTTATGTTAGAGAAAAAGACCTGTATTTGGGGGTGGAGAGGGAATCATCATATGTGATGCATACTAAAAAGTGATGTGTGGGTTTTGCAACTAATAATTCCATTTTAACTAAAGAATAATTGATTACTACTTAGAAATTTGAAACTACCTGCTATCTCACAGTTCTCATTCTGAAGATAATTTTCTATTTCTGTTAATATCTCTAAACTCTCAGTGGGGAAGGGGCATTAAATACACTTAAAAAACAAGCAAAATAGTGTACATTCCTTGCTAGGAGTCAAAGTAGAGAAGCTGGTTGGTATAGTCGAAAGAACTCTTAGACTGAGAGTTGGGAGATCTGAGTTGGAATTCAACTACCATTAACCAAATATTTATCTCTGAAGTACTATTCTCTAGCTTTTTTCTGTAAAATGAATGGATTGTATGAAAATATTTCAGATATCCTTTCCTAATCTCTGAATCCATGAATATCTTGAACTGTAGCTAGAAAAGCTGTAATCATCTGAACATAAGAAATACAAAGAGGATGAAAAAATATAAGTTTGTGAAGGGCAGATAAATACAGTACTGTCAATTTGCAGCATATTTAAAACTTCGTTGAACAGGTACTTCCATGAACCTCCTGCTCCTTAGAGAACATTCCTTTTTTATATACAAAACATTCATTTTCTATGTGCAAAAGTAATATTAAATTTATCTTGAATAATTAGGAAATGAACAAGTCTGCATAAATTAATTTTCCAGATAATTGAAGCTCTTGCCCTAAAACATCATGATAGCTAGTATTTATTTTGATAGTAATGTTTCTAAAATGTTGTAAAAGGACATGTTCTTCTTGGAAGGCTTTAAACCAGACCTGTATATGCTTCTGTAGAAGGCTTTGAGGAAAAGGGTGCATGGGTCCCAAAAACTACTTTCTAGGTGGCCTCTGGGATCTATCGAATTATGCACATGAATACATGCAGGAAATTTAAAAGAATGGAGCGTCCTTCCCTGTTGCTGTCCACAATGCCAGACTGGGGAGATTTCTATTTACTAGTCTACAGAGGCAAAAAGATGTAAAGTGTACACAGGTGAAAGATACAGGGACAGGGACCCAAATGTACCATAACCAAGAAGTACGAAAAGGTAGAAAAGAAAGCAACTTGGAGAGCATGGCTTGTGGCTGCCATGCCACCATGCCCACTGAAAATGAAAGGGAATTTTTAGCAATAACACTTATCCTTGAGTCGTGGAGAATCAATGATAGCTATAGGTTCCCATTCTTGTAGTATATGGACTTGGAAGGTTTTGATTAAGCAATTGACATTCCTGGTTGTCTCTCTCCTGTATGGAGTTCAAGATACTAAGGATAATGGCAGTGGACTCCAACCTGAAAGGTAGTATTTGCCTTGGGGGTGTGAGGTGAGAAGTGCTTGGAATGTCACATTTTATGATATAAGGGGATGATGCTTCTTGATTTTACCATGCTCTTATTAATCTTATTAAATCACAACTTTGAGGTTTGAGTTACTGAAGCAACATGTTGGGTCTGGAATAAACAGGAGTGGACGTTGGATTAAGGCTGAGATGATGTCATGATTGACAAATAGTTGATCGATAAGTAATTCTAGATAAAGAGATTGAGGTAGAACAGTGAGGGATGGAATGCTGAATGACAGCCACCTGTGTTCTTGCAAGAAAGGGAAAGTAAGTCTCTGGTCAGTGCAGTTGTTATAATATAGTATTCACTCTCCTGCATTCTTAAACAACATATAATGAATACATTTTGACTTTTTAATGATTCACAGTACTCATGACAATTATCATTATGTACTAACCTGTAATTAATACAACATTGCTTCCTAGGGATACTGAAGTGTTATAGAGTTCTTTGCCCCTACACTAAATGACTTGGATTACTGTTCTTCATTTTCCTTTATTTCTGCTTCCAATTGCAATTATTCTTCTTGCTTTTCATATTTATTTTCACACTTATTTTACATACAGTTCTCCGACTAAAAGGGCAGCTAGGTGGTTCAGTGGATGAAACATTGGACTTGGAATCAGTCCTGCTCATGAGTTCAAATCCAGCCTCAGACATTTGCTAGGTGTGTGACCCTGGGCAAGTCACTTAATCTTGTTTGCCTCGGTTCCTCATCTGTAAAGTAAGCTAGAGAAGGAAATGGCAAAACCACTGTAGTATCCTTGTCAGGAAAACCTCAAAATGGAGTCACAGAAAGTCAAACACACTGAAAATGACTGAACAACAACAAAAGTATAGTTAAAAATTTATCATGAGAGTGGTTTCATCTTTCCTATGAAATGAGTGGGTACACTTCATGAAAGCTATTTGCTGGTCAAGGGAGGACTTTTTTATTTACTTCTAATATGTGACTGTGTGAATTCTAGTTGACTGGAGTTACCAGAAATCTTATGTCTAGATAAGTGAAGTTCTTCTTCAATTAATTTAATATCATAGATTTCTAGAACTGGAAAGGACCTTAGAGGTCATTGATTCTAAAGCTAATGAAATAGCTCAAACCCTATACTGCTTTGCAAGTGATAGTTCACATGCAACCGAACAATCAAATTGAAATTCATTAGACATTTATTTAGTGTCTGTTCCATGTATTGTGACAAGTTCTGAGTGCACAGTCTCAGAGAGTTTACAAACTAAATTAGAAGATAAGATATGTTTACAAATAACCATAATATAAACTAGAACTTCAGAAAGACAAAAGAAAGACAGTGTGGCTTTGTGGATAGATGGCCAACCTTTGCATCACAAGACCTGAATCCATACCCTGTTTCCAGTAAAATGCCAATTGTGGTTATCACAGGTAAATTGCTTTACCTCTCACTTTAAATTATAGACCAATAGCTCATCTGCATGGGTCAGAAGAACTTCCATGAGGAGAATGAAATTACAGTCCCAGGCCAAAAAGAAAAGTTCATGAAAACTAATAATTAATAAGAAGAAGCCTACAGAAAAGGAGATGAGCTTACATTCTAATACTCTTATTCAGATAAAAAGAAGCAGTCATTACATCTCTCTGTACACTTACCCTCTAACATTAAATGTAAAAGAACATGGTGGGATAGGGTCCTTGTCCCAAGGTCATTTCTGTTTTGGTTCCATGGAATGAGATGAGAAGAAAGAGAAAGTAATAATATCTGACTTGACATAGTGCTGTACATTATCTTTTTTTAACTTAAAAAAATTTTTTCCACAATTATATGTAAAAACAATTTTAACATTTTTCTATCCTTCCCATCCTTTCCCTCCTCTCCTTGAGAAGGCAAGCAATTTCACATAAGTTATACATGTATAGTCGTGCAAAACACATTTCCATTATACATTATCTTAATGTGTAAATGTAAAGTCTGAGGTTAAAAAAAAGAGGTATTTCCTATCTTGGGGAATCAGGGAGAGCTTTAAAAGAAGAACACTAAGTAGTTTTAAGTCCTTCAGAAATCAGTGCTGTGTTTAGATGCTTGAGAATATTGCTGGTAGGAGTTATTTTTAGGGAACTCAAAGCCATCTCTGAACTGGTCACTTTGGGTCATATTTGGGTTCTGGTGAAATGGAGACATCATTACTTCTTTACCCTTCTCTTCTTTTTCTCCCAGATCACTGACTTTCCTGTTGCACTGGTGGACAGATGTACCTCTGTAGTAAGGGCCAAGTTGAATGAAATCAAGGCAGCACTAATGGCCTGGGAATGTTCCTAATGTGTTATTTCAGATTTTAATTACCAAATAGTTTCTGCCCAGACCTATCATTACAGTGGGATTATACTGTGCTGTGTGTGCAAATAAAAGTACTCATAGATTTGTTTGGATGGGAGGCTTTCAAAGTGCACTGAAAATATCATCTCTTTAATACTACCCCTAAGGGGCAAGGAAAGAAAAAAAAAACCCTGCTCATCCAGAGGGTTCACCCTCTTACAAACAGAGAAAAAGAACCACGGTCAGATCTGTTTAAAATAGACTTCCTCAGATCGTTAAAGGTAGAGCTGGGAAAGAAACCAGGAATCCTAACCACAACTGTTAGATGAAATGTATTCTCTGTGTAAAATATGTCCGTTACAAGCAAGTTCATTGTTCATCTAGTGTTAGTATTAATTTGTTCACACATTTTATTTTATTTATTTATTTTTTTGTGTAGTTTGGGCTCTCATTCTGGTAGTGAGTTTCTATTGGAATTAGCAATGCACGTGTAGACTCAGACTTAGAGACGAGAAGACATTGAGTTTACATACACACACACACACATTCACACTGATCATTTTACAGATAAGAAAACTGACTCACAGAGCAGTAACTTCAGTAGGGCCTCACAGTACAACATCCCATTGCCTACTCTCAGAAAACTCAGTCTAGATATGTGATTAGTTTGATTTTAGATCAACGTTCTTAACCTTTTTGTTTGTTTCATGGGCTCCTTTGACATGTTTGGTGAAGACTATAGACCCTTCACAGAAAAATATTCTTAAATAATTGAAAAAAATGATAACTTTCATTTAGAGTTTAGTGAAAACAAAGATGCAATTTTTCCCCCATCAATGTTCACAGATGCCTTGAAATTTATTTACAGACCCTTAAGGGGTCCGTGGATCCCAGGTGAAGAGCCCCTGGTTTAGCTACTCCCTGCAACAATGCAAATTGCAACTCATCTGTATCTGACCCTCTTCTACAAATCTTGTCTATATTTTTCTATAGATACTCCACAGGAGGCCACCCAGTGTGCTGGGGTCTTTTTCTAGTTCTCTTTATACTTCATAGATAGTAATTTTAAAATGGAGTGTCCAATGATTATATCTTGTTCTTTTTATGAAACTAGCTTATTTTTTCCACACATCTTTCTAATGAAATCATTTATGCTATTTTTCCTTGTGTATTTCTTCATTTGTAATGTGTAAAAACCTGTTCAAAACAATCATGGGCCTCTATGTTTCCATTTGGGTCATTCTCACCCCTGATTTCTTCAGAAATAATGGTATTCAGTGTCTCACTGGCATATAGCATCACCAGAAATATGTTATTAACAAGACAGGCCTACAAAAACCTAGACTTATAAAATATAAATTTGAGTGATGATTCATATTATAAAAGGATTTTTCAAATTACAAAAGGATAGTTATTCCATAAAGTCATTAAAGAGTTCCTAAGGTGTGGAATATGTGATAATTATCTCCTGGGAAATGAGGATCAGAAGGACCAGTGTAGGTAGGAGCACACAGAAAAAACTTTCTAAAGTGCTAGTAGACATCTACTGTTTGAATGCAAGTAAGAGAAAAAATTAAAGCATCTCTGAAATTAAGAAATATCAATGGGAAATATGGGACCTTGTGAACAAAAAATATTCTATACACAAAAACCTTTAAAACCTATCTATTGCATAAATCAAAGTACACCTGTGTAACACCTCCCTCATAGATGAGATTTTGAGATTCTAAAAGAGAAATACAGGGTGTCCCCCCCGCAAAGTCTTTGTTCCGGTTTTAAGCTATCACAAGGACTTTGGAGGGCATCCTATATTTTGTATTACTGCTTTTGAGGGACAGGACAAGCAACATTGGGTCTACATCATAGGATGTAGAGCCCAAAGAAACCTTAGACATCATTTGGTCCAACACATTTTACAGGTGAAGAAATATGAAGTGAAGCAAAATAACGTGTTCAAGGTCACATAGCAAATAAATAGGAAGGTGTCTGATTCAATCCAGCAATTCTGACTCCAGATCTGTTTGTCTTTACATTAGACTCTCTCTCTCTCTCTCTCTCTCTTTCTCTCTTTCTCTCTCTCTCTTCCTCTCTTTTCTTCCCTCTCCCTCCCTTTCTCTCTGCCTCTCTCCATCTCTCCCTCTCCTCTTCCTCCACCTCCTCCTTTTCCTTCTCTTTTCTTTCTCTCCTCTACTTCTCTCTCTTTCCCTTTCTCCACCCTTCTCTCTTTCTCTCATAAACCCATATACAGATATACATGTCTTTCTTTATATTGTTATTGGACCAGTGATTTCTGATATAGTGAATTCCCAGTGAGGAAGAGATATCTCTTTTTACTAAGACAGATCCCACCAATCAGCACCTCATCTGTCCTTTACAGCCATAGAGAGTTGTCCTGAAAAGACCCTTGACCAGAAACATATAGCCAAGACTTTTGTTAGATCTTCCTGCCCTCAGAGTACACTTTCACTTGACCATGCCATGCAGCTGCCTCTCATCAACTGTATTGTTTTAAACACTTACATGTAGTTCTTCTATTCAGCAGAATATGATCTTACCTATTAATCAAGAGGTATTTATTAAGCACCTATTAAGCATTCGCTGGCATTGTGCTAAGGATTGAGGATTCAAAGGCAAAAATGAGACAGTCCTTGCCCTCAAGGAGATTACATCCTTTCAGAATACCTATTACATTCTAAGTTAATTTAATAATGAATGTGTTAGAACTGGACTTTACCATTTTCTGCTCAGATAAAATATTGCACAAAAAGAGATTTTAACTTTGAGATCCTCATGTAAGAGGTCCTAAGCATGACTAAAAAATACACTGAACACAAATTTGGAGAGAAGTGGAGTATGTGTCATAGATATGGATAACATGTTCATGATCTGCTACCTAGTGCTAACATATTTTGTTCGCCCATTTAATGAATTGGAATTCTATGAGTGTTGTATCTGAATTTTGAGCATATGCTATTATAAGTTCAAGGTATTAATGGGTTTTACATATAATATTTCCTTCTCTGATAGTGGTCAGTGCAATAATTAAAATGGAAGCATTAAACATGATGGATCTGGTGTTATTGCTTCAGGGCAATAAATGGAACCCCAGTGACCTGAAAGAATTAATCCAGCTCTCTAAGTACCTCTCTTAATACAAGGCTGTCACTTAGATTCATAGGTTTTCAAGCTGGAAGGGTGTTAGGATCACTTAGTCCAACCCCCTCCTTCTGTAGCTTGGGAAGCTACAATGCTAGAGTAATTGTGTCTTGCCCAGTATCCTGTTGTCTAGTCTAGAACTCAGGTCTCCTAGCTCCATGTAGTGTTTCTTCTTCATTGTACATGAATATCCCAAGAAGTGTGTGGTTTTTCATTCCCAGAGACTCAATGGGTTTGACGTCTTAAGAATGAGCCCAGGGTGCTTTATTGGGCAACTTATTTAGCAAACCCTCAAGCAGACTTTGCCATGAGAGGTCCTGAGATTTCTGTCTTTTTGTCTCTCACTTACTGGGTATACTTAGAAAAATAATTTTGACCTTTCCAAAGAAAGCTGAGAGGTAAACTTAAAGTTTATAATTACCCTAAGGTGGGCCCCACAGACCCTTAGGTATATCTCTTTCATGTTACTTTGCAAATGCTGGAGCAGTAATTTGGAAGGTTGAATAAAAAATTGAAATATTAACTAGTAGGCTTTGCTGGGGAGTATGGTATCATACTACAATTACAAACAGCCAATGCTCAGTATATACTTGCTTGCAGTGAGTCATGCTCATTGGGCCAGGTGACAAAAAGGAAAAAAAAAGTCTAGATGTTCAAAGTAGAATGTGGCTCGAACTAAGGAGTTTCATGGGCAACCTTGAACATAGTGGATGCTCAATAAATGTTTGATACTATGCTGGTTATAGTGTCCATCTGTAATATAATGAGGAAGAAGCCTCTGACAATTGGGGCTTTAGAGTGGTTGGTGGACAGGAAACTGGATTACATTGTTACCTTAAACTATTAGCAAATTCTTTTTAAAATCAATAGTAGTATTTAAATTCTAAATCCATAGCTTTGACTACTGCCAAAGTTACATCAGTTAATATGGAAAATCCAGCATATATATCCATAATGTGGGATCTTCATTGGAACTGAAGTTTCAGAAATGGAATGGCTATTTCTGCTTAATTTTATCTGAAGGTAGACCTTTTTATTATTAGCTTGCAAATATGTGTCAGGTGTAGACTTCCTGCCAGTACCTCCCTTGGTTTTTTTTTAATTCATTGCTTGGAGGAAAATATGAGTATATGCCAAAAAAATGTATATGTTTGAAAGAAAAGCATTAACTATAAGGCCAAATATGTTTAATATTTTGTTCACCTAGATGCTAATTAAAAAAGTCATTGGAACATGGAAAAATTCTGACAAGGAGACATTTGCACACCTTCCCAGCTATGTTGCCTGAGAGCATAAAGGCATTTAGACTCTAAATTGTTGTATTTATTTCTTTTTAAAATCATTTGACTCCAAACCACTAGAATATCTAAAAAAGAGAGAAGTAGCAAATGTTTTGTGACTAAGTAGCAACTGAAGAATGCACATGGGAGAACAGATGATAAAATCGTTTTGGAAAATAAAGAACAAGTAACTTGAGAGCTTGTCATGAGGGTGGTATCTCAGGGTATGCTGAGTTATCAATTTGCCATCTAATGTGCCTCTTAAAAATGTGTCGATGAATACAAATGTAGATAGGTGGTTTGAAGAAATGTTTAAGAAAATGAAATAATTAAAGAATTGGCTAAAATTTAAGCAAGCCTATTTATGTTAAAGAGATACAAATTCTTAAGGAAACATAAAACTCTGTAGGGAAGCTACGTGACATAGTAAATAAAGCACTGGTCCTGCAGCCAAGAAGACCTGAGATCAGATCCAGTCTCAGACATTTACTAGCTGTGTGACCGTGGGTGGGTAAGTCACTTAACCCTGTCTGCCTCGGTTTCCTTCTCTGTAAAATGAGTTGGAGAGGGAAATAGCAAACTATTCCACTATCTCCACCAAGGAAACCCCAAATGAATTCATGAAGAGTCAGACATGACTGAAACAACTGAACAACAAAAATCTGTAAGAGAAAAGTGGCAGAGTATTAAAAATGATAATCACTGATATGTATAAACCCTGTTATGGTTTTTATAATGTGCTTTATGTACAATCCAATTCTGACAACTCCATAATGAGCAGGTTTGGATGGATTGTGATTTCTAGTGGTAGAAGGAATACCTACACCTATGAGACCATATATCCATCTGACATTGGTAGAATAGATGAAGCAACTGACACAGTGGAGTTAAGTGACTTATCTAAATTCCCACAGCTATTTAGTAGCAAACCTGGAATGAGAATCCAGATGTCCAGATTCCAGGTCAGTTGTCAAGGCTTCCATAACCTCGGTGGCCATCTGAATGATGCCAACAAATCTGTGGGATCAATTTAGTCAGTTTGATGGAGGAAAAATCAGCCAAAACAATACCTTGGTTACCAGATCAGTGGTTCTGTCAAAACAGTGGATAATGGCTCCTCTGTTAGGTTAACTTTATGGGTATCTAGGAGGGTCATCAGAATGCCTAAGTGCTTTTCTTAGTTTAGGGCCCTTGGTCTCTCCTATAAAATGGGAACCCTCCTCTTTGCTATCTCAGAGGCTGTCTAAATGAAGATACAGTACAGCATGTGATTATTGTTTTTCCTTCCCACCCATTTTCATGTGGCACATCTTAAAGTAATGGCTCCCTGTTGCTATGGAGACACAGCACCAGGAGATGCTGCTTAGAAATAATGAAAAGTGGTGGAGGCAGGGAAGCAGTATTCCTGGTGCTTAGTCTCCAAGGAGAGCAGCCTCTGAGCTACGGCAACAATGGAAGCTATTCCCAGAGTGAATGGAGTCCCAGGAGGGAGGGCCTAATTTAACAAGTTGTGTTGCCTATGACAGCAGCCAGTGATTAACAAACAGCATTGCTTACTAATAAATAGACACCTTTCTTAGGCTAGGTGTTTAGTTCCCAGGTCTTTATTGCTTTGAGTTTCGAGTTTGCTCTCAGCAAATATTTGTCAGCAATGATGATTTCTGCCAATTTGCTTAGCTTCCTGAAAAATAAGAGGGATTGTCGGTTGGCTCAGACCCACCTTTGAAGCCCACTCTTATAGCTGTGGTTTGTGAGTCATGCCCGGTCAGTGAGAATTAAAATATGCCAAGAGAACATTTTTCCGCTTTTCAAATGCATGCAAAGCAATTCAATTCAATATACATTTATTAAATACCTACTGTGTGTCAGAAATTGTAGGATACACAGACAAAGATGAAAATAGTCTCTAGTCTCAAGGAGTTTCCATTCTGTTGCAGAAAGAACAACTTTTTTTTTAAAGCCCAATAATGCTCATTTTTCTAAGCCTGCTTATCTCAGTGCTGTTTTCCTGACCACTCTTAGAACAGCCATGCACTAAGTTCCTGCTGTTACCCCATCTCATCTCTTCCAGATTTTACTTATGTCTTTGCATGGATCCTCTCAACCAATAGTGGCTGTACTCTCTTGTATCTATCTTCTTGCATTCTTCTGACTTCTTGACCCCTGATCTCTACATTGTGGTTACTGGAAAGAACACCAATTCAAGCTCTGGTTCTGTCATAGATTGGCTAAAGTAATTTATTCTCCCAGAGCCTGAATTTGCTTATCCAACAAACAAATGGAGACTATATTTATGTTCACTGAATTGTAATAAAGATCAAATGAGATAATTTATTGATGTCTGGACCTTGGCTTCACTGGGGTAGAGAACTCCCAGTGAGGAACCTCCTTCTACCATTGCAGATCAGCAGCCACTCTGTAATTTAGGATCTTAGAGCATCAAGCCCGGCACTATGAAGTTGAATATCTTGCCTATGGTCACATAGCCAGCATGTATCCAAGGCAAGTCTTGAACCCAGATATTCCTGACTTGGAAGCCAGTTTGGAAACCTACTTTTCCATCTTGCCTCTTAAGATCAAGGCAGTGTATTTGTAAGAATAATACTGGTATTATCCACCTCATAGGGTAGTTATGGGAAAAAGCTCTTAGCAAGCCTTAAAGCACTAATAATAATGTGGGCTACAGTTATTGTAACCATAAAGCACCAGTTATACCCTGACCACTTCACTAAGCAAAACCATCCACTGAGAGGAGCAATGTAATAGGAAGAAAAAAATAGGCGCTGCACCTGCCCTGAATGAAAGGAAAAGGAAGTGAGGTGGAATCAATAAGCAAGGACCTCTGGACTGTGGACAGAGGCAGGTAGGTGGCAAAGTGGACAGAATACTGGGCCTGGAGTCAGGAAAACCTGAGTTTGAATCCAACCTGAGAAACGTCGTAGCTTTGTGACTCTGGGCAAGTCACTTAACTGTGTCTGATTCCTGAACTATAAAATGGGTACAATAAAAGAACCTACCTCTCAGGGTTGTTGTGAGAATCAAATGAGATAATATTTGTAAGAATGTAGTAAGCACTGAATAAATGCTTGTCTCCTTTCTTCCTGTGGATACTCTGTAAGGGGGAGGCATTTACTTAGTTACACATACCAAGACTGAGTGTTAGCCTAAAGATATATAGAGATAGTACTTCACCAGACTATGTAGGTAATTAGAAGGTGGTGATCAATAATAATAATATTTATACGTTTATATAATTTTGGTCTATAAAAGGCCTTTCTTTACAATGTAATTAAGAGGTGAATAGGACAAATATTCTTACTTTATTTACAAATGAAGAGACTTTGGACCAGAGTTTAAATGAGTTACTCATAGTCATGAGGTGGCAGAAGAATTAAGCCTTGACCCATGTCTTCTGACTAACCAACCGGTATTCTACCCATTAGAAGTATCAACTCCAAGGACATTGTTTACCCACCTAAACTGCCCTGTGAGGAATGATTACTGGAGATCAAAACTTGGAATTTTATCTGTGAACAGCTGGTCAAAAAATACAGCTCTGTGAGAACATTCCGGGCTCTGGAATTTATGTAAATCGATGCAGATTTTCAGATGTCGGTTTTGCCTTAGTGACTATCAGAATACCTACATTCAGTCCATCAGAATTGCTCCTGTTTCAGAAATTATGGTTGCTTTGCTGGACAGCCCAATTTATGCCCTGATTTAGAAGGGATACAAGGGAAAAAACTATGATGACTATGTGGCCACTGGGATTGGATTGGGAAAGGGTGTTTGGTGAAGCCCCTTTGTGACTAGTAACTGTCACCGTATACTGAAGGAGAAGACTTAAGCCTTGAAGTGTTAGCTTCCTAGGCCTGAGTCCTTGGTTAAGTAGGATTAACTCACACAATGATGTTAAGTTAACAGAGAGATAGGGTCTGAACCTTTCGTTTCTTTAGCTAGGAAACTCCTTCTACCCATGCAGAGCAAACCCTTCTTTGCAACTTATAACCTAAGAGAGGTTTTTGGGTTTTTTTTTTTAATCAAGGTAGACAGGGCAATTGGGGTTAAGTGACTTGCCCAAGGTCATACAGCCAGTGTCAAGTGTCTGAGGCCAAATTTGAACTCAGGCCCTCCTGACTCCACAGCCAGTGCTCTATCCACTGCACCACCTAGCTGCCCCCAACCTAAGAGAGTTTTGTCTAAAGTACCGAGGGATGGAGGGACTTACTTGCCCATGTCACCAACCACTACTGTTAATTTATTATTGTTGTTGTTGAATCATTTTTCAGTGATATCTGACTCTTTGTGACCCAATTTGGGGTTTTCTTGGCAAAGATACTGGAATGATGTGCCATTTTCTTCTCCAGCTTATTTTACAGATGGGGAAACCGAGGCAAGCAGGGTTAGGTGATTTGCCCAGGTTCACACACTTAATAAGTGTCTGAGGCCAAATCTGAACTCAGAAAGATTCGTCTTCCTGACTTCAGGCATGACACTTTACCTACTGTGCCACTTAACTGCTATAAGTCATTCATAAACAGAATAATAATCCATTTGAGGCTAACTCTCCATCTACTATCCCATGGTGCCTTTCTGTTGAAATAATAGATATATTAAATGGTGAATGAATGAATGAAGATTTATGTGTAAATAATTGTATTAAGATTTTAATAGCAGGAAAGAGCAATTATCAAATTATTAAATTATCTCTCTGTACTGAGTTACAAAGCATATATATCAAAGTCCTGTTTCATGCCTTGGTCAGAGTGTTAGCACATGGAAGCTTGGCTTCTTATACTCCCCTTGGTGTGAAATGTAATACAAAATCAGATATGCTTTTGAGATCCAAACACCGCTCTATTTATGCCATCACAGTTTCCCTGTTTTCCCCCTTCCTGCGTACCTCTCCCTTTGGAAAGGATTCTTTGCCCCAACTCCCATGGACATTGTTTGAACAGCACTTTGTACTTCCCTCATGCAGGCATGGATCATGGATCATGCTTTCTTCTGGATTATAACTGTCTATGAATGTGCCATATATTACTCCTGACTCACCAATGAACTGGCATTAGCTATTCAAATTCAGTTCAGTTCCCTGTGGCTCCATGGTGGTTGCCATGTGCTATGACACTCCTATCTTGCCATCATCATCCCACCTTGATTCTCCCATTTCCTGCCTGCCTGCCCTCCAAGGTGTGACTGACTCCGAGGAAGGGATCAGGGCAGCTGCAGGAGTGACTCTGCTTGCCAGTCTCCACCTACCCTTCCATTGCAGCTTTTCCTTTCAACTCCCACTACTTAGAGACCTGCTGTTACTCAATCCAGTGAAAACTTAGCAGGGATGATGAGACTTACTGAAGGGCAGCTAAAAATATATCCCTCCTGAAATCAGCCTTGCTTAAGAATTAGTCGTTTAAGAAACTTACAGAAGGACTTCTGAATATTAAAATTGGAAGGGACTTTGGAGATGATCTAGTCTAATCCACTCAATTCCACAAATATGAATAATACAAGGCTATTATGTGCAAGGGTAGAGACTAAGGATACAAAAATGAAAGATACAATCCATGCATTCAAGGAACTTTTATTCTACTGGGGGTGGGTTATGTACATATATGTGCACCATCTATGAAGGCAAAAAGAGGTCATACTCTGTCATAATGGAGGGAACAACCATTCTAATGAAATAATGAATTCTTAAAGGATAAATAAATGTCCTTGTCAAGTTAATTCAAGGCAGTAAGAATTTGCTAAGTGTCTACTTTATTTACTAAGTGATAGGGCTACCAAAAAAGGACAAAAATAGTCCTTGCTATCAAGGAACTTTGAATCCAGTGGCAGAGACAATGTGCAAACAAATATTCAGGATAAATTGGATATAGTCAACAGAAGGAAGGCACTGTGATTGAGGGGGACTAATAAAGGATTTTTGCAGACATTGTAACTTGAACAAAACCATCGAAGTCCTGCAGTGAAGATGGGGGAGGGGGAAGGAATACCATGTGTGAGTGAAACAGAGAATATGCACCATCTGGAGATGGAATGTCATGTTGGAAGAACAGCAAGGCAGCCAATGTCATTGGATCACAATGTACATGGAGGAGTAAGGTATACAAAGACTGGAAAGGTAGGAAGGGTTCAGGTTCTGAAAATCTTTAAAAGTCGCTAACAGAGTATTTTATATTTGGTCCCAGAAGTAATTTAAGGAGAGTGGGGAATTCATATGGTCAGCACTTTAGGAAGATTATTTTGATAGCTAAGTGGAGGATGAAAGACTTGTGACCGAGAGACTAATCAGAAAACTATTGCAACAATAATAGTCCAGGTGTGACTTGGTTAGACCTTCCACTGGGGTGGTGGTGTTGTCAGATGAAGGAAAGGTCCATATACTAGAGATATTGGAAAGGTAGAATTGACATGACTTGGCAACAGATTGAATATGGAGGGTGAGAGAGAGTAAGAAATCAAGGATGACTTTAGGTTGCGAGTTTGGGTGACTGGGAGGATGGCAGTGCCCTCAACAGTAATAGGGAAGTTAGGAAGAGGAGAGGGTTTGGGGAAACAGAGAATGAGTTCAGGTTGGACATGGTGAGTTTAAATGCTTATAGGCAATCTAGTTCAAGATATCCAATTGGTAGCAGTTGGAGATAAATTAGGCTTGAAGAAATAGATCTGAGGATCGTCTCCATAGAAATGATTGAATTAATGGCAACTGATGATATCACTAAGGAAAATACTATAGAAAGAGAAGAGAGCATAGGTTAGGGCCTTGGGGGACACCCACAGTTAGCGCACATGCTCTGGATGTTGATCTAGCAAAGGACACTGAAGAGGTCAGACAGATAGGAGGAGAACCAGGAGAAAGCTGGGTCATGAAAACCTAAAGAGAAGAGAGTGTTAGGGAGGAGAGGATCATCAGTAGTATCAAAGGCTGCCAAGAGATAAAGAGGGATTAGGATTGAGAATCAGCCATTTTTTTTAGCAGTCAGTAATTTGAGAGAGAGCAATTTCAGCTAAATGATGAGATTGGAAGCCAGACTGCAGAAAGTTTAGAAGGAAGTGAGAAGAGAGGAAGTGAAAGTACCAATTGCTAAGAGCTTTCTCAAGGAGTTTAGCCACAAAAGGGTAGGAAGGAGAAATAGGATGATAGAAGGAAAGGTTGACTTAAGTGAAGTTTTTTAAGGGTAGAGATATATGCATGTATTTGTAGGCAGCAGGGAAGCATTCAGTAGACAGAGAGAGATTGAAAATTAGTAAGAGTGGGGATGAGATGAGGGCAATCTGCAGGAGAAAACGGGGTGGAATGGGATCACTTCTACATGAAGAGATGTTTGTGTTGGGCAAATGGCCAAGTACTTTTTCCATTTCTCCAATAGCCCTTTTTGCCGCAAGCTGTAAAGGTTGGAGCAAGGAGAATGAAACAATTAACAGTGCCAACCTTGAGTACACTAGAGCTAGGAAGTTTACCCAGTGAGCTAATGGCATTTCTGCTTTAGCCCAAATCTTGTTCCTACAATTCCAAGAAACTAGTAGATGGTGTGTCAGTCTTACAGAGTAGCTAATCAGACTGCTTTTATTCTAATAAGAGATTCTCCTAAATGAGGTAAAATACTTGGATTGAAAACACAGAGTGAAAAAAATGTAATTTGGATACAAATATGTATTGAATACATTATATCTAGATATAGCTTCAGGGATATATTTAGATTATTTGTTTTTTGTTTCCTTCTAATTGAAAACCAAGTTTTCCTCCCTACTCACTGCTACAAACTTGGCTATTATAACTGATTGGAAATAGTTCCCTGAGGATAGACACAAGTCATATCTACATAATGGAGGTCCCTCAGGGCCCAGCTTAATGCTGTACATATAGTACAATGCTTTTAAAAGATTTATTTAAAAGAATTAACGTGCAAAATATAGCTTTTGTGTGTATTTGTTTTCTCCTGGTTTAAATTTTTCATAGGCTTTTTAAGTGCATAATAATCTTTTCAGTTTTGTTTTATTATTAACTTTTGTACTTGAGTGACATTTATAATGAGTAGGTTGGATACTAGTAATTATAACCTAGAAGATATGGCAGCATTGGCACAGTGGGAAGAAGTCTAGAAGAGGAGGTGCCAAAGTGCCTAGGTTCAAATACTGCTTCTGATGCCTTTGTGACCTGGGTTAAAGAAATCACTTAGTCAGCATTTATGAAGTGCCCACTGTGCATCAGGCACTTAACCTTCCTGGGCCTCAGTTTCTTCATCTGTAAAGTGAAGTTTACAACTAGGTAGCCTCTGAGGCCTCTTCCAGCTCTAGATATATGACCTTATAAATAATATTGCCACATTGATTTTGCTGTATTACCTTGGACAAATAGTAACCTTTGCTTTTTTGCTTCTCGTACTATTAAAATGGATCTGACAATAATAATTAATAAGGATAATAATCTATATTAACTTCTTCAAAGGAAGGTTGCAAGGATGAAATGTGATCATGTATATAAAATATTTTTAAAATTACAAAGCTCTGTATTTAATGTATCATTATTACCTATGGTTATATCCATTAATTAAAATTATGGCTGCTGCAAAAAGAATTGACTTTTTAAAAGCACTCAATATTTGCACTTAATCTTAGAAAATATGATGCTAAAAGTCTGGCTGATTGCATCATAGAAGGGATTCCATGATGGATTATATAATATTGCCACTTTTATTAAGGGTCCTCACTTTTTCTTTCTTTTAATAACTGATTCCATTTACAGATTCCCATTTTGGGGAGAGTAAACTTATTTATGATTTTTTTTTGGTTGTTTTGTCATTTTTCAATCATGTCCAATTCTTTTCAACCCTATTCAGGGTTTTCTTGGCAAAGATACTGGAGTGGTTTGCCATTTCCTACTCCAGCTCATTTTACAGATGAGGCAACAGGCAAACAGGGTGAAATGACTTGCCCAGGGTCACATAGCTACTAAGTGTCAGAAGTCAGATTTGAACCCATGAAGATAAGTCTTCCTGACTTTAGATCTGGTGTTCTATCTACTCCATCACCTAGCTGCCTCCATTAATGATTACTTTATAATTTAATGTTTTTATCAATATTTTTGGAGAATTTCATCTAATAGCACAGTGAGGGGTTTGAGATATGGGATCATGAGGGGGACCACATAGAACTTTTTTGTCTATCAGTCCCTGTCTTGATAGACATCCCCAATACAGTGCATAATGCTTTCACCTAGTGAACATTAATGTTTTATGATACAATTTCACTTAAATTCTTTTTGCTTTCTTTTTTTGGAGGGGGAAGGCAGGTCAGTTGGGTTTAAGTGACTTGCCCAAGGTCACATGGCTAGCAAATGTTAAGTTTCTGAGGCCAGATTTGAACTCAGGTCCTCCTGACTCCAGGGCTAGTGCTCTATTCACTACACCACCTAGGTGCCCCAAATTTTTTTTTAATGTTGTGGGAAATAGATTTATTTAAAGATAAGTCAAAAGGAAAGACTTTTTTTTAAAAAAAGAAAATTACCCACCACTATTTTAACTTTAAACATAACACTAGTACGCAATTACAGTCATCCAGGTATGAGATAATGAGGACCTGCATTATATTGGTGGCAGTGTCATAAGAGAGAAAAGAGCATATTCAAGATCAATATTTATGAATCACTTCTATGTGCCAGGCACACTCAGATTTGATACAAGCTAGAGTTATGGAAAAATTGCCCGTATTCAGATCAAAATGATAATGACATATTTATATTGTGCAATTGAGTAAGAAAACATTTTGTGTACATTGTCTTATTTGATTATTAAAATAAACCTATTTTCATTTTACAGATAAGGAAACTAAGCCTCAGAAAAGTTAAATGGCTCACCTGATCAGTGTCACAAAGCTAGGAAATTGTGTAACTGGGAGTATAAGTTAAGTCTTTTGACTCTGAGGCCAGTGCTATTTCTATTAGTCATTTGTGTGTAAGGGTGTGATGGGAAAAGGAGGAGTGTTGTGTCCTATACTCAAATCAATACAGTAATATCTAATCTTGATATTGTGCTTTTAGGTTCAAAGTACTTTATATGCATCCTTTCATTTGATCCTTACAATAGTCCTTTGACATAGGGAGTATAAACATTGTTAGTCCTCATCTTACATATGAGAAAACTACACCTCGTAGAAGGCTTGTCTCCTAAAACTGTTCTCCCTTTATATCCCCCAAATTATTTTTCCTTCCAAATAGAACATTCTGGAAAGGCTTCAGTTAGAGACATCTTTCTCTATTCCTTTACTTACAAAGAAGGATTCAGTATTACTCTCAGCGCCATTCCCCACCTAAGATGCACCTTGAGGTCACTCTTAAATCTAGTCTTCCATCACGTAGGCCACAGTGATGCAGCAAAGCCATCAATCTAGGGGAGCTAGAGGATTTAGTATCCCTTTAACATGGACTCTATAAATAGCTAGAAGCATGCCTGATGATACAATCACCAGCTAGATGCCTGTTTTCTTAATAAATTGTGATTTTTTGCAAACAGATTAAAGGTATCTTACAGATCCCTCTAATGGATAATATTTCAAGAACTGTCTGGCTCAGAAACAAGTTTGTTTTGCTACCATCCTTTAATCGATCCTCTTCTATCCAGATGTTTGGCAGTCAACTAAAATATGCCATAGTGAGCAAAAAGCAAAGTAAGAGGGCTAGAGTACCAAGAAGTTATTTTTTCTCAGTATGGTCTTAAATTTTCACCAGCTTCAGTTTCAAGTTTGACATTATAATCATTGTTTCTGAAGAAAAAAAAAGTGTGTTAATTGCAAATTATAAATTGCCCTTTGAATGTTTGGAACTCAACCTCCCTAAAGGAGGAAGGGATGGATCAGATTAGGAGTTGTAGGGAACATGGAGAAGGCAATTTCAAAAGTGCTAGGTAAGACAGTGGCCTCCTCAGATTTTAATGATCCAAAATGTAAAATTCTCCTTGGGCTAGAGTAATCAGAAGCTGAGAGAGAAAATCAAGTTATATATTCTTTAGGATTTTTCAGAGAGAAAATCAAGTCATATTTTCTTTAGGATTGTTTAAAAAAAGCATAGCTATCTGAAAATTTAGCACTTGGGAATGACTTTTAAATACTAGCGATAAAGTGAAGTCTGTGCGAAAGGTTTTAAAAACAACTTGGTATTCTTTTGTACAGCTGAACAGCAAGTCCATTTCAGAAATGAGTTGAGTAGCTCATTCCATTAGCCTCAAATTCCAGGCGTGACTTTGAAAGAGAAACTGAGAAAAGAACAGCAAAGCTTGTTATATCAAATGCTGTCTGGAGAGGACGGGGCCACTACAGGGATATTGGCAGAAATATAACCACAGAGGGCATCCCTGTCAATAAATCAAGTACCTATCAAGTGGTAAGATACAATAATAACAAGGTTCACCAAGGCCAGTCATTCTCAAATGCTTTTCTCTGGAGGCTGGGTCCTGGGTCTCTATAAAGCTTTGTCCAAGGAAAAATCTTTTGTTTTTCAGGTTTCTGATAGTATTTATCTTCTACTAGAAGTATCTATTCTGTCTAGTTATTGCATAACTAATCCCTGGTTTCAGCTCAAACACCAACTTCTGTGTAAAGTTGTTTTGTTTTGTTTTTTTCTGATCCCCCAGCCCATAGTGCTTTCCATTCCAAAATGGCCTTGTAGTTTTGTGTACATGTACGTGTATGTATAAATAGTGTCCCTATATATGTACATACATGTGTACATATGTGTATATGATGTCCCAAAAGTCTTAGTGCAGTTTTAACCTATTAGAGCTAACAGTTGCTTTTGGAACGCCCTGTATATCATTGTATAGATTTATTTATGTAATGTTGTTTCCCTTAATAGAATGCAAGCACCCTGAGGGAAGGGATTTTTTTCTTAGTATCCCTGGTACCTAGAATTGCTCCTGATCTATAGCTGGTACTTCATAATTGCTTCTTAAAATTGATAACTAATCATTAATACTTTACCCTTACTTTCTTTTTCAAAAGAGAAGCCTGTAGGAAAATAATTGACTATACCCCTGCTCTAAGAAAGATCTGAAAGCACACCTCTAGTTCACTTGGTGCAGAGACAACTAAGAGAGCTTGGTCTCTTCTCATGATGAAGCAGGTTGTAAGGAGGTGATTGTTTAGGAGTCTAAGGGATAAACTAGAGAGAGAGAGAGAGAGAGAGAGAGAGAGAGAGAGAGAGAGAGAGAGGTGATAGATGGTAGATAGATAGAGATAGAGATCGATATATCATTTTAGTTGTTGTTAGCCCTTCAAAGTACAGATACATTTTCTTAAAAAGTAAATTTCTAGGATATTGGATACACATGACTAAATTATAAAAATTTTCAAAATTAAAGGTAATTTTTGGATTATCTACCATTTAGGATTATTTCTAACTCTGCCACCTCCCCTGCTGTGTAAAATTGAGAATTGGATAGTACATTCAAAGAAAGATGAACAAAATTGGAGTTGGTTTTTTCCACCCTTTCAATCATTAAGTCCAACAGCATTTGTGAAATCAATGGAAACAAACCATAGTGATGTGCTAGGAAGGAGGCAGTCACACTACCCATGCATCTATTTAGCAGGCACACTTTGACTTGGTAGGCAGACACTCTAATCATCTGATTTGATGTTGGCAAGGCATACAATTGCTCAGTAATTGATAATCAGCATTTTCAAAAAGATATGGGGGGAGAAGTTCTAGCTTCCTATTATTCTTGGAAAGGATATGTTGCCAGTGACCTCTAAGTCTGCATCTACTCCAGTTTCTTGCTAGTGTTGCCCTCAAACCTGTTTTCCCCATGGATCGTTGAAACATAGTTTCCAGCTCCTCTCTGGTACCTGATTGAATCTGCTCTTTGTGATGCTTATGGACATAGTTCAGGATTTCAGGGCTCAGGGCAGAGAGCATTACAACCATTTTCCTCTAGAGCAAAAGACAGAACTAGTCCTATGCATCCAGAGTAAATAGTCACCTGTGCTGGCTTGAGTGATTTTAGGATTGTTTGGAATGCCTTGCTTTCTTTTCTTGTCTAATCCCTGACAATAAATACCTTTCTAAGAACCAGACTCAAAATACATGTCTAAAGCTTTTGCTTTTTCTTTTATAAAATATATTTATAGATTTTTTTAATGAAACACTTCCCTATGAATTTGCAAACAAAAATGGCACATTTTTCCCCATTTTTCCATTCCTGTGGTCAAAGACCTTGATCCCTGTAAGTATGAAAATACCTGTTTAGAGGGACTATTCTTGACATTGTTACCAGCTCTTTAGTCAGGTTAGTTTAATCTCCTTTCAAAAGAGGTAATTTTGACAAAGAAGAAGACATGTTGAGACCAGTGAGCTAAGAGGCAAAGAGTTTACCAAGGAGGAAGAGGACCATTAATCAAAGGAAAGATAAGCAGAGAAGTTAGGCGAAGAAGACTGATGGAGCCTAAGTATAAAGAAGACCAAAGCAAAAGGCAAATTGTGGCAGAGATACAGGAAAAATGAACTGTCAGATAATGGCGTAGTCAGAAAGCCCTAGATTTCCAAAGTCAGCACTAAGGTTAGCACAGAAGAGTCCATGGTGAAATATAGATCTTTCGTTGACTGCTAATCATTCCAGATGTTGATTCTAGGGCCATAAAGTTGTTGAGCCCATTTCAGAGTTAATAGAGGCTGAAAAAATATAAAGAAAAAAGCATGGATAAGGACTTCACAGTGCCATAGTTCCTCAAAATAGGTCTTCCTCTTACCATGACTTAGTGAGAAGTCAATGCTCCTTATAAAGGTAGTGCAAGAAACCTTTGATTGACCTAGTCCTGTCTTTCTTCCTGTGTTTTCCAGCTGCTAGATCCTGCTGCCTAAGGAAGCTTAAGACTAGTGACATTATCAAGGTAGTGACTCTCATAGCAGCAGCCTTAGAAATTTTAACAGTAGGGGATGTGGACTAGGTAGAGATGAGATTGGTTTGGTGAGAGACAATTATAATCCTGTCAAAAGTGAGTCTAACTTGCAGATCTTAATGGATCTTGACTTATTACATGTGATTGATTATTAGAAAGTTAGGCAGTCTTTGCTGTAAGAATAAATCCATTAATCTCCCAGCCTGATAAAGTTAGATCACTATTGGAGAAGTCAGTTTCTCTTTAGATTTTGATAGAAAATAAAATGTACAGGAATAGAGTAAAACTTAATCTTAGAACTTACTTCTCCTTGAAGGTGAAAAATAAGGGTATGTCCCATTCACTGGATTAAGTTACTTTAATGCACTTTAGAGCTTGAGGATGCATTTAAATATTTTAATATTTATACAGCTAATTTAATGACAAAAGCTGTTTATTTAATTACGTTTAACCCACATTTTAATTCAGTGGTAATAATTTTAGTTTTTTCTTCTTTCTGCTAAAACCTGTTGTTTCTAATTATAAATAAGAAATCAAGAATTGATTTAAAAAGATAAGAGATATCCTAGTAATTACAGAAACTTTCCCTCCTCCTCAAGAGGAAACCTATGCTTTAAACATGTGTGGAATTAGAAGTTAGGGCTCATTGAAATTTTACATAATCTCCTAATGATTCAATTCAGCAAATATTTTTTCCAGAATTTATTTATTTATTTTTAGTTT
This sequence comes from Pseudochirops cupreus, assembly GCA_028627135.1. Classification (NCBI taxonomy): domain Eukaryota; kingdom Metazoa; phylum Chordata; class Mammalia; order Diprotodontia; family Pseudocheiridae; genus Pseudochirops; species Pseudochirops cupreus. Next base: position 117,905,680 of record CM053580.1, on the reverse strand, counting down.
TCAACATTCATTTCCACAAGATTTTGAGTTCCAAATTTTTCTCCTCATCTCTGCCCTATTCCCCACCCCAAGATGGCAAACATATTGATTACCCCTTCCCCCAGTGTACCCTCTCTTTTATCCCCCCCCCCATTTTTCCTACTTACTCCCTTCCCCCTTACTTTCTTGTAGGGCAAGATGAATTTCTATACCCCATTGCCTGAATATCTTATTTCCCAGTTGCATGTAAAAACAATTTGGGCAAATATTTTAAATGCATTTTTATCATGATATAAGAAAAAGGGATGTTTTACAAATCATCAAGCATTTTAATTAGCAAGTTTCATTATTTCTCTGCTTCTGTTTTTGTTATGAAATGATCCAGGGCTCTGAAAAAAAGTACATAGGAAAGTCACTTAATGATAGAATAGAATTTTATGAAATATTCATATATATATTTAAGATTTGTATGGCAGTCTCTATCATATACCGTTTATGACCATGATTCACTTTTGATCCTTATTTATCAATCTTATTTACCCTCACATAGGTAAATTTTTTCTTCTCTGAATACTATTGGACCAGTGTCCAAAATGTTTTAATAGATATAGGATAATTTTAAAAATTCAAAAGGAAACAACTTAATGTTTTATTATTTACATTTAACTTAATGTCAACATTGTTATGTAGAATGGAATATTTTTATAAGATGCTTAAGTAAAAAATAAATTGCTGACATGAATTACTATAAGAAACACATTTTTTTTTCTAAATGGTGGAGGCAATAAAAGAATTTTATCCAAAATGATAATATCTTCCTTATACAAGAGGGACAGATCACAAATAATTGTTTATAGCTTCTCAAAGGCCTAAATGTGAAATTAATTGGAAACTGTGGATCTAATCCATTGTTTTGGCGATTATACACATTAGATTGAATTGTTTCAGAATCAGAATGCCTAATTATTGTGTCTACCACATTCATCTGGTTGAGTCATTCCTCGCTTTTGGACTGCTGCCTGGATTGTTTCTGCAATACGTGTTTCAATTGCTTGTCCCTTTTTTTCATGCAAAAGTTTATGAAATGAGGCATTTTCTCTACACTGTTTTATTGCATTCATCTAGAATTGAGAAAATTCCAGTTTAAGGAGGTAAAGGTTTTAGAAGTGTTGCTTCCAGTAAGGTTGGATGAAAACTGACATGTGATTTATATTTTATCAGGTTCATGATTTAAAAGTGCCTTTGTGAAGTCACTTTTACCGGAAACGACTATCCTACGCACCTCTGTGTTTACAGAGCTTGGTCTCTGCCTACTCCGAACACTTTGTCCTGACCTCATGTGTGACAGAGGGTATCACGACTGTCTGAGTTTGCCACTTGCTCGACTTCAACATTAAAAAGGTGAAAGGAAAAAACAAAACTGCTAGGACATGAACAACTGACAGGGTTGTTTTCCAGTGTCACCAATACAAGAAAGCAGCATTGGAAGAATTAACATTGTCTCGAGGAGTGTGATTGCTTTGGAGTCACTCTATAAGAAACAGTGTCAAAGACAGACAAGAGACTCAGACGTTTTACAGCCAGAGATGACACTGAGCATGTTTTCATTGCAGCCCACCTTTTTCAAGTGGGGCATATTGATTGATGAGTGACTGCTTGCTGATAAATTGTCTCTTCTCATTCTGCTTTGTGCGTATTGGACTGCATTAATCAATTTGTTAGCTCTTCTAAGAGCTGGATGTGGTTTGCTTCTCAAGAGTAGTTTTGTTTTGTTTTATTTTTTGGAGTTGGTGGACACCAGACTGACATAATTCACTTAATAGCAGCACCCAGAACCTAAATCTCTTTTTCATCATGGCTTTGAACGTTGCTCCTGTGAGAGACACAAAATGGCTGACACTGGAAGTGTGCAGACAGTTTCAGAGAGGAACTTGTTCACGCTCTGATGAAGAATGCAAATTTGCGCACCCCCCCAAAAGTTGCCAGGTTGAAAATGGCCGTGTAATTGCCTGCTTTGATTCCCTAAAGGTAAGGAAGTTGATTGTATGTACAAATCCATACTAATACCTTATTTGCAATGCCTAAGTTTGTTTCGTCTTAAAAACTCCCTTACATTCCATTCAGAAGTTTAAAAATAGTTTCTGGAACACATTTCCTCACATGTGGTATATATTAAGAGACTTTTACTCCTTTCTAACCACCCCCACCACCTCCCCATTAAGTGTGTACATATTCTTTGCACGTCCACGTTTAAGAAAAGAATGTAAGATGACTTAGTCTGGACATGTTCTTCACGGGTCCAGGAGTTTTAAAAGGGAGTCTGCTTTATCAAAACTAAAGATAAATATCATATTAAAACTTGATGTGCTCAGAACTGAATAAAGCAAATGAAATTAACTGTCACATCTACGTGCGGGTTTTGGCATATCACCTCTCTGGGAAGCTTCTACCACTGTCAGTTGCTTTTTGAGATGCTCCTGGCTCCCCAGAGCAACATGTAATAAGGTCTTCATTGTCCTGCATAATTCGCCATGGTCAGCACAAATGGTGAAGGATTATTTGGAGACAAAATGGCAAAGCCCCATTCATTAACTGAGAGATAGACTCCTTGCAGAGGATATTTTCATGTTTCTCTGACCCTCACAGTGTTAGGATTCTGTTTGATAGTGGAGCATTAAGATCTGTTTTCTCTCCTCAGGTTTAGGGTAGGAATGGGCTGAGGCACACATGTTTGTGAGATGGTAAAAAGAGTCAAAGGAGCTCTGGAGTCAAAGGACCTGGGTTCAGATCCCCCTGCTGATGCTTGTTACCTATGTGACCTGCAGCAATCCTCTTAGCCTCTATGGGCCTCAATTTCCTCACCCGTAAAATGACTAGGAAACCTTTGAGGTCACTTCCATCTCTAAACCTCTGATTCCTTTCTAATGTTTCTGAGAGGGAACATCTAACAGAGAGCAGAGTGTATGGAATGAATTATAATTATGTACATAATTATATATGAACACATGTAATTATATATTATATAATATGTAATTCACAATTATAGCACTTTAAGGTTTGCAAAGTACTTTCCTCAAAGCAACCTGGTGAGGTCTTTAGTGCAAATAGTATCACCCCATAACAAAAATAGCTTAGATTTATATAACACTTTATGGTTTGTGAGGTATTGTACATGTATCTTCTCATTTGAACTTTACAATGCCCCTCTGCAGTTGGCACTACTCAAGGCATTATTATCCCCATTTAAAGATGAAGCGATTGAGGCACACTGTGAGAAGCTATGTGATACACTCTGTGATAGTGGAACTCTGCTAAAACCACCAGTTTTGTGAAAGAAAGAGTCCTGTGTTCTCTAGTTATGATTTCTTTTACAGATGCAAATGAATGAGCAAAGCCAAGGAGCAAAGGACTTGTTTGTTCACCCGCTCCCCCAAATCTCATTTCTTCTAGACATTTCTTCTGCACAGTTACTTCTGTCACTTATAGACCATATTCATGAGGAAAGTCCCTAAGCGTCTAAGGAATACCACTAGTTTCAAAAGCTCCAGGTAATTCAGACAGTAGGCAACATTGAATCTGCTAGCAGAGTGCAGCATAGAAAAAATACTAGAGTTTTTTCTCTTGAAATATAATTTAGGCTGCATCCTCCATAGGGTAATTGGACTTTCACTTCTGTACAATCTAAATTTGAAGGTGTGAAATATATAGCTCTTTGACAATGTCACTGTGAGAGGTACCCTATAATTTGGATGATGGCAATATGTTTGTCAAATTTAGTTTCTCTATTTCATGTTTGTGAACATCAATTTCAAGATTAAAGACTTGTTCAAATGTTCTAATGGAGTCAGCTCATAAAATACTTTAATGAACACAATGCAGTTTAAATAGGCAATGGTGTATATAGTCAGTTTGTCGTTCCTTTAATGTCCTCAAATTCCCACTTACCCTGAAATTGTGCAAACAGGAAGTTCAGATGTTAGCTACACCCATATGCCTAGTCTCTAACTTGGTTATTTAATGTGACTCAGCCAAAATGTCCAAGATCACTACCCAATTAATTCTAAGAATCCTATTCTATAGAGTATTGTCTACAGATTTAGAATCAAAAGGGACCATGGACTTCTAGTCCATTGCCTTCATTTTACAGATGTGGAAACAGAGGCCCAGAATGGTTAAATGAGTTTCCCAAGATCACAAAGTCATAAATGGCAGCATCATATGAACCCTGTTCTTCCAGTTTCACATCCAACATCCTTTCCACTGTGCAATTCTCTCTCTTGTATTCAACAACTTAAGTCCTTTGAAGTGTTCCCTCCCCCAAAGGTGCCACAATAGAAGAGTCCCCAAATAATCTGATTTTAATACTAGAAAGCAAGTAATAGAAAGGTAATCCCAAGTAATAAGGCAGCCAAAGTGTATGTTTGTAATGAAAAAGAGAAAGCAATAATTTATACTGTTTTCCACTGGTCTAATGTTTGCCATTTTCAGCCCATTCCCACAATATGACAAAACTAATCCCGTACAATTTTATCTCTTTTGTGCGCTCCTTTGTATTACTTCTGATAACCAGGCACCAAAATAATCATTAATGTTTATAAACAATGAGAGATGGGTTGGTCATAATAGGAACTTTTTTTTTCAACTAAGCCAGTAAGGTTTTTAAAAAGTAATTTCAAATTAAAACCTTTGTATGAAATGTGTACAACAGGATATTTGTGTGAGGCTGTTGACTCTTTTATTCATTCATTGTCATTTATTTTATTAGTATGTATAGAAGTACTTCACTATGGCTTTCTAGATTTGAACACAGAACTATTGTCACTGATTCAAGTTGAGTTTGTGTTTTGAGTGAACTTCAATGGATTTGAAATGTATACATTCGTTAAAGGACTTAAAGTAAACCTTGTACATTAGAGATCACAGTGCCCAAACAATAGTATACATTGATATAATGACACATAAGTGTGTTTACTTCCTGACTACTAATCTTATTAGCCTCTAAAATCCAATTCCTCTTGCCACCTCTTTTGCGAAGAATCCCTCAGTCATCATTACCAATGACTTACTTATTGCCAAATCCAAGGGCCTTACTTTCTATTTTTGTTCTCTTTGACCTCTCCTATTTAGCATTGATGAGTAGTCCATGTTTCTTTTTTTTAAATTTTTTTCAATTAATAAACAGTTATGTTCCACTAGTTCTCACTATTGAAAAAAAAAAAGTAAAAGAAAACCTTTGTAACAAATGTATTTAGTCAAGCAAAATAAATTTTTATATTGGCCATATCCAAAAAAATGTGTATCTCATTCTTTATCTTGTCTTGATGATAACCCACTATCCTGGTTTTCCTTTCTCTCCAGCCAAACATTGCTTATTTCTTCTGATGACTCTTCGACCTGCTCCCACTTTCAAACTGTGGGTACTTTGTAAGGCTGTTATTAGCCTCTGACTTTCTCTATGTGCATTCTCTTGGTCAGTTTCTCTTTTAACATGCGTTCAAATACTGCCTTTACATTGATGACTGGACAATCTGTATCTCTAGGCCAGGCCTTTCCAGGTCCTTCCTTTCCATTACTGAATTTACAACTGAGCACTGAAAGTTTCCACTTCTGCCCATCACTGTCACTTCAAACTCATTATGATCAAATCCACCTTAATCATCTTCCTTCCAAACCAACTGTCCTATCTTCACCAAAGTGTCATATTATGATTAGCATCATCATTACTGATGTTATTAATAATAATGTATTTTTAGAATACTTAAATATTTTTAATTTTGATTATGAATTTTAACAAATATTAACAAATAAGAGTATTCCTATGTACATAGAATGGGGCCATGCATGATTCTTTTAATTTCAAGGTATTTCATATGTGGTTTATCAGATTTTATCTCATGATCAAAGTTCAATAATCCCAAATTGGTTAAAGATTTATCCATATAGAGCTGACTTTTTAAATTGATTGAATCCAGGAGTTTGGGCCTTCTGTGACTAATTGGGATGAGGGTAGAATACCTCTCCTACATAATCAAGAATAACAGATACTAGAGTGAGCTGAAGGAGCTAACATCTGTCTTAGTGCCTAGTTTAACCTAAAAGTGACTTCATCCCTTAGGTGCTGCTTCTTTCTATGTGTATTAAATTTGCCTGCCGTTGTTAAATCTTATTTGAACATGAAAGGATCAATAAAAAAAAATTAGGGAACAAAATGGAAAGAAAATATATTTACCTAAGCACATCTTTTAACTTTTTTATTTATTAATGTCAATATTTAGTATATGTTTTCAGCATGTCAGTAATGTTTATTGAATACTTTGGGGTACAGTTTCAGGCCAAGAACTTTTTGTTTGATTAGAATGTAAGTTCCGTGACAGCTGAAATTGTTTTTGTCTTTTCTTTGCGCCCCCCCAAAGCATAGTATCACACTTGTCACATAATAAGCCCTTAACAAATGCTTTTTGGTTAATTGATTGATTGATTAGCTTCCCTATTAGGATCTATTTAGAGTCATTCAAAATATGTATTTAAATTTCCAGGATCTTTTTTCCATGTGGAGGAGAAACTATCTTTATATTTAAGATGAGATCTTTGTAAAAAGTCTACTTCTGTAGTATTCCTGTTTCTAATCCATCCTTCTTCCAGTCCATCCTTCACACTACTACCTTAGTCATATTTCTAAAACACTGTCTCTTTGTGGACTGTCAAACTGAATGTGAATCTTAAAGGAAATTAAAACAAGTAGGAAAGGAGAGAGAATATAATTTCCAGATCTAATTATATTACAAAGCAGTAATCCTCAAAATGATTTGGTATTATTTAAGAAATAGACAAGATCAGTGGAACAGATTATAAAAACAAGAATCAGAAACAATTAAACTCAATAGCCTAATGTTAGTTACACCTTAGAACATAATTTAATTGGGAAAGACTTACAAGAGCTGCTAAAAAAAAAAAAAAGGCCTGGAAATCAGTTTGGAGACATACTAGTATTATATAACCTCTTTGTATATCTCTAGGCCTGGAGTTGGGAAGAAATGAGTTCAAATTCGGCCTTAGACACTTACCAGCTGTGTGACCCTTTACCACTTAACCTCCATTTGCCTAAAAGCCACTGGGGAAGGAAATGGCAAACCACTTCAGCATCTACTAAGAAAACCCCATGGAAAACATGGTCACGGGGTTATGAAGAGTCAGAAAAACTAAACTACTGAATAACAACATTCATATAGCTCGTTATATATGAATATAGAGTCATACATGTGTTTATATATTAATATACCAACATATATACACATACATGTATACTAACATTGGGGAGCAGTGATATTCTTCACCATCTTTTCCTTCCTAATACCTTTGTCTCTGGAGATATAATCTGCATGCCCTGTCACTTACTGTTAGCTCATTTTTTAGTACTGGGCCAGTATAAAGTCCCATTTGGTCCATGTGGTTCCCTCCCCTCCTGCTTTATGGGGGTTATATTAAATGAAAAGTTCTAAGTACAAACATAATCAGTTGAAGTCCCAAGTTAGGAAAACCTTTCCTTCTTTTAAACTTTTCCTGTTTCTGTCGAAGTTACCATAATCCTTCCAATTTCCCAGTTTCCCTCACCATGATCTTCTGCTCGTAATTCTTCAGTACTTACCACAGAACCAAACACATAGTAGGCATTTAGAAAATGCTTATTCAGATTGACTGACAAAACCACCTCCACTCTCCTATCCAACATATCTGTCAGTTATAATAATTTTGTTGTATCTACTTCCACATCTCTTACTTCTGGCTCCTCCCCTCTCCTCATGCTTCATCAATGACCATTGCAGTTCAGGTCCTTATCACCTTTCTCCTAGATTATTGCAACAACTTCCTAATTTTTTCTGCCTGCCTTGAGTTTCTTACCACTACAGTCCATCCTATAGACTTCTGCCAAAGGGATTTTCCTTAAAATCAAATATGACAGGGGGCAGCTAGGTGGTGCAGTGAATAGAGCACCAGCCCTGGAGTCAGGAGGACCTGAGTTCAAATCCGGCCTCAGACACTTGACACACGTACTAGCCATGTGACTTTGGGCAAGTCACTTAACCCCCAATTGTCCTCCAAAAAGCAAAAAAAAAAAAAAAATCAAATATGACCATTTCAGTCACCTACTCATTTGACTACAGTGGTTACTTATTAGATCTAAAATAAATAAATAAATAAAAATCTTCTGTTTAGTTTTAAATCTCATCACAACCTGACCCCAACTTATCCTTCCAATCCTCCCTCCTTTGACAGCAGTGTAGGTAAACTGCCTTTCTCCTCTGTTCGTCACACATAACACACCATCTCCTATCTCCCATCACCATACATTTGTACCAGCTGTTCCTCATATTCCTCATGTTCCACATTCCTTCCCGGAATGTACTCCTTCCTCACCTCCACTTCATTGATCCCTCTCTTCCTTTGAGGTGCATTACAAGTACCACCTTCTAAATGAAGCTTTCTGAGATTCCCCTAAACCTGCCCAATCTTTTTATGTGTGTTTGTATACACACATATACACACATATGTAGTGTGTATGTATATAAAATGTATGTATATACACATATATGTATATATATTATATACATATTTATAATATACACACATATTTGTGTTTATTTTCTTTATGTTTAATATGTGTATATATATTTGTCATCCCCATTAGAATTTGAGTTTTTTGTGAGGGATTTTTCATTCTTTGGTTTTGTATCCATAGTGCTTAATATAGTACCTTGCATATAGTAAGTGCTTAATGAGCTTTTATTGACTGATTGAAAATGAGACCAATAAGTCAGAAAGGAGAAGCATAGATAGCAAACTGACTTTGAAATTAACAATCATACTTTGACTATATACAGCACTCAATGCACGCAACAACCTTGTTTTGTAATGTAATTAGACTGGGCATTAATACCCTCATTTTATACATAATGAATCGATTTACTCAAGATTATACAACCAATAGCAGAAACCAGACTTTAATCTTCCTATTCTACCTACAAGTCGTGTTTTTCTATTGAAACATACTTTGCATCTTTTCCTCTTTGGATCTGGTTTAAATGGGTCTCTGTTGGTGTTAAGTTGTGTCGCCTAAACATTATTTCTCAAAAATCTAAAATTCTTAGCAACAATTCTACACGGTTCTCTAACTTTAAGGAAGAATGTGAAATTATCAAAAAAGAAATTCTGCCTTCTGGGGAATATCTTAAGATAGCTAATTCATCTTACCAACGTAAATCAATGTGTTGCTCAGACCTAAACCTTCTATTCCTATTATTGCCTTTCTTGGTGTTGGAGATGTTCTAATGTTAAAAGATTCTTATAGGGGCGGCTAGGTGGTGCAGTGAATAGAGAACCAGCCCTGAAGTCAGGAGGACCTGAGTTCAAATCCGGCGTCAGACGCTTGACACACTTACTAGCCGTGTGACTTTGGGCAAGTCACTTAACTCCAACTGCCCTCCAAAAAGCAAAAAAAAAAAAAAAAGATTCTTATACAGAATTTTTATTTCAACTCAACTCTTTTTGTTCAGCTGGTCAGTGATGAACATTATGTAAACAATAAGGATCCTGTCTCACAACCACTAAAAGAGAGCTGCATATAAAGTTGAGCTAAATGGAAGACTTGAATAAATGGACATGCTTCTATAAAATGTAAAATAGGACTGCTTATATTTCAAATTTTGCTGGTTAATTTTGTGTAGCTAAATTTTCTTTAGCTGATTCTTAAAAGTAGCTTGAACCTTATCCATACCAATTACAGTAATTTTTTTAAATGTAATTTTCAATTAAGCAACATTTTTCTCTCCCTTTCATACTCCCCAATTTAAAAGGAGAAAACAGTTATTATGACGTATATACAAACGAGATAAATTCCCACATTGCCCATGTCTGAAAATGTACATTTCCTTCTACATCTTAAATCCATTGCTTCTCTGTTAAGAGGTGGGTAGCATAGTTCATCACCAATCCTATGGAATCATGGTCCTTGAAATGATCAGATTTCTTCAGTCTTTCAGAGCTGTTTGTCTTTATAATGTTGTTATTGTATGAATTGTTCTCTCGGCCCTGCTTGCTTCACTTTGCATCAGTTCATACAAGTCTTCCCAGACTTCTCTGAACCTCTTTCATCATTTTTTATGACACTCCATTGTTTTGCATTACATTCAAATACCTTGATTTGATCAGATATGATCCAACTAATCACTACTCCCTTAGTTTCTAGTTATTTATGATGACAAAAAGAAGGGCTATAAATATGTTTCTACATGTGGATAGTTTTCCTATTTTTTTTTAATCTCTTTGGCTTGTAGTGCTAGTAGAGGTATCCTTGAGTCAAAAGTCATGCACCATTTGGGCATAGTTCCAAACTGCTTTCCAGAATAACTGCACAAATTCACAGCTCTGCCAACATTGAATTAGTGTGCCTGTTTCCTTCAACATTTGTCATTTTATTTTGTGTCATCTTTTTCAATTGGATGGGTGTGAGGTGGAGCATAAAAGCAGCTTTAATTTGAATTTCTCTAATTATTAGTGATTTGCAGCACTTTTCATGTGGCTGTTGATGGCTTAAATGTCTTCCTTGAGAAATGCCTGTTCACATCCTTTGACATTTATCAATTTGGGGGTGGCCCTTCTTACAAATTTTAATCAATTACTTCTATATCTTGGAAATAAGATTTTTATCAGAGAAACTTACTGCAAAGATTTTTCCAGTTATCCCTCACTTTTCTAATTTGTTATATCGGCTTTGTGAAAAAAAAACTTTTTAAATTTTATATAATTAAAATTGTCCATTTTATCTTGTGTGTTCTTATTTAATCATGATCCAAAAAGAAATTTCTTCCTTGTTATACTGATTTTTTAATGATCTGTCTTCATATCTAAGTCATATATTTATTTAGAGCTAATCTTGCCGTATGATGTGAGGCACAAGATTTTTAAAGCATTGATTATTCGTTAAAGGGTGGAGTCTATTCTGTTCTCCATAGCTAATGTCCTTGACGGTTAGAAGAAAAAAATAGAATTATTCTCACCTAGCTTATGAACTAGTCAGTTCTGCTAAATTCATTATTGTAGTTATTTGCAAAATCCGGTGCCTAGGACCTTGAATCTAAGATTCTGTCAACCACATTTAGATTCCACTCTTTCCTATGATTAAGACACTGGTGGTATACACAGAAAGGTTCTTAAGCTGCAGTCCGTGAACTTTTTTTTAAAATAATGTCATAGCCTTATTTCAAAATAGTTAGTTTTCTTTGTAATCCTATACATATTATTTAACAAATTTAAAAAACATTTTTATCTGTGGAGGGATCCACAAGCATCACCAGACAAAAATGTCCATTATTTTATTTTAGTCTTTAAACATATTTCCACATTAGTCTTGTTGTGAAAGAAGAAACAGAACAAAAGGGAAAAGCCACAAACAACATAAAGCAAGTGAAAATAGTATGCTTTGATCTCAGATTCAGACTCTGGGTTCTTTCTCTAGGTGTGGATAAAGCATTTTCCCTCTTGAATCTTTTGGAATTGTCTTGGATCATTGTGTTGCTGAGAAGAGTTCAGTCAATCACAGTCGATCATTGCACGATGTTTCTATTTACCATGTACAGTATTCTCCTGATTCTATTATCACTTCACTCAGTATCAGTTCACGAAAGACTTTCCAGGTTTTTTCTGAAATTTGCCTGTTCATCATTTCTTATAGCAGAATAGTATTCCATTACATATATATACCATAGATTGTTCAGCCATTCCCTAACTGATGGGTGTCTCAGTTTCCAATATTTTGCTACCACATAAAGAGCTGCTGTAAATATTTTTGTACATCTAAGTCCTTTTCCCTTTTTTATGATATCTTCAGGATACAGACCTAGTAGTACAGAACCGGTAGTTGCTGGATCATAAGGTAAAGGGCATAGTTCCAAATTGCCTCAGAATGGTTGGTTCAGTTCACAACTCCACCAAAAGTTAGTGTCCCAATTTTCCTGTATCTTCTCCAACATTAATCATTTTCCTTTTCTGTCATGTTAGCCAGTCTGTTAGGTGTGGGATGGTACCTCATAGTTGTTTTAATTTGCATTTCTCTAATCAATAGTGATTTATATTTTTCATATGACTATAAATATCTTTAACTTCTTCATCTGAAATTGCCTATTCATGTCCTTTGATCATTTATCAATTGGGGAATGACATATTCTTATAAATTTGAATGTACATTATTAAAAAAAATATTATGACGCCCAACTTAGGAACTTTCCACAGCTAATGTTCTTATGAGGAAACAAGAATGGGAGGAGGAGCATCACTCACCAAGACTTTAAAGGATAATTTCATGCTGAACTCCTGAAGTCTGGGATTTTCTTAAGTGAGACTGTTAAGCAGCATAGCACTGAAAACATAAAAAGTATTTTAAAGTTAACTTTCTATGTTCTTTTAAATAACCAACTAAAAAAATAACTGAAAATTTAAAAGTTAACTTCATTAATTAAGGGCAGCTATATATCTGAAAGTGCATATCATTGGATTTTTTCCCTTCAAATACCATATCAAACATCTAGCCAGACTCCTAAATCAGTATGTTAATAAATGTTCTTAGTAACTTATTACTATGAAATATGGCATCAGAGTCATTAGTAGGACACAAAATAAATGGAAAAAACTTGTCAAAGATCTACTTCTATTAACTAGATGAGGTTGTTTATTCTCCTTGCTTAAACTGTGGTTAAACTTCAGTATTAATATAGAAAAGCTACTGATTTGATTGATTTCCTTCTTTTGCCTACATTTAGGGATATAAGACTGGGAAGAGATTTGTGATTTCACTGGAAAAGGGAAGTCTCGGATGACAAAACTCCTTCTCCCAATGCAGGTCACCTCTTTCTCTGCAAATTACAGTCTTATTGATTTGTCTAGAGCACTGAAAAGTTGTTACTTGCTCAATGTTACACAGTCAGTATGTGTCAGAAACAGCACTTGAACCCAGTCTTCCTAGCTCCATGACCAGATCCCTTATCAATTAGACCACATTGTCTCTCCTCCATTAGAATGTAAATTCCTTACAAATAGGAATTGTTTCGTTCTCTGTGAACAACAAGCGGAGTGCCTGACACAGAGCAAGCACTTAGTGAATGTTTGTTAATTGACTGATTTTAAATGGCATCAATACATTTTTTAAAAGAAATAAAAATAAATTGGGCAGCAAACTGACTCTGGAAATAATTATACTTTGATTTTATATAGCAATTTATCCTACATATTGTTAACTACAACACTTAGCACTTATTTAATATTGCCTTGTTAGTTGGCCAGTATTTCTGAGTGACAATATATTTAATAGTATTTAAATGAGCTAAGAAGTTTATTAATTAGTAATTTTGGATGAAGGTTTTTCCTAATTAGTCATTTATTTTTAAATCATGTATGCACCAGGGAGTAGAGGATGATCCATTTCTTAAAACAGCCAAAATCTTTTTTTTTTCAAATTTTTAAAAGAAGAACAAAAGTAGATTGTATGATCTGGTACAGAGAAGATTAGATGGAGAATCCGAAGACATGGCTTCTAGCTCTGCCTTTGCCAGTGATGAGCTTTGTCACATTGAACAAGTCATTTCACTGCTCCAGGCTGCAATTTTCTCATTATTTAATGAGATGTTGAACTATATAATGTTGAAGGCCACTTCTAGCTCCATGATTATGTGACAGTGTTTTTCATTAGAAATTCAGCATTTCATCAAGTTAAAAAAAATTATCTATTTATCTATTCTGTGCATGAGCACTAAATCATAATGAATAAGAAAAATGGTTTAAGAAAATACTTAAATTCTATGCCAAAATATATTTCTTTAAAATTTAAGGATTTTTTTATCCCAAGTGGTAAAAATGAAAAAAAAAATAAGGGAGTTTACTTTGGAGATACTATGTACTAAAGAGAAAATAAGGCTAAGCAAATATTTCAAACTCTTTGGCAAATAATATTCTGTCTTTCTATAGCAAATTGGATACAGTTCTATCATAGGCATTAAAATCGGCAAGGGATGAGCATGATTTCTTGCCAACCAATCCGGAGAAATCTTATTTTCTGAAAAACTACCCTTGAAGAGTGGCAGGAACAAAACTAGAAGGAAAGGCTGATACTAATCATATCCCAAAAGTATAATTGTTTCCTGTAATGTGAAAAAGGAGAGCTGAATCATATGGATATTGACAGTCTTGTGATAAGTAGAACTGGAATATAAAAGGAATTTACAGCCTTAGGAACTACTTACAGCTTCTCTTTGGAGAGCTGATGAAAGTTTGTGGAGAAGGTGTCATTATGTGCGTAAGAGCAATAAAGAAAAACCATTACTTGGGACACTTAGTCATTTAATCTTGAAATACTCACAATTAACCTAAACCCAAAAAAAAGTAGTTTTACAAAGCCCAAGATTTGTTTCTTCTCTGTCTTAATATGTAAACATTTCCACTTATTTAAAGTTTTATTAACAAAAAATTACTTATTTTTCAAAAGCTAAACCACTAAAAAGCTAACTAAAATGTAAATATACCTTTATATCACTATCTGCTCCAAAAGATAAGGCTTACTGAAATTTTATGAAGTCAGCAAACCCCTACTATTGGCTCTTTGCTAAGTGCTGGGTATGCAAAGAAAGATCAAAGAGAAAAAAAAAATAGTCCCTGCTCTCACAGGTGCTCACAGTCTAATGGGAGACAACATGAAAACAACTATATATATACAAAATGCGTACAGATTAATTGGAGATAAATCAGCAGAGGGAAAGCACTAGCATTTAAGGGAATCAGGAAAGGTGGGATTTTAGTGGAACTTTAAGGAAGGTAGGGAAGCTAGGTTTTAGAGATGAAAACACAGAAAATTCAGAATGGAAGATAGGCAGTAAAAAAACACTTGGTGGAATGGGGAGATGGAGTGTGAAGTGTCATGTGTAAGAAGCAGCAAGGAGGATAGTGTCACTGGATCATAGTGTACTTAGAGGGGAGCAAGATATAGGAAGACTGGCAGAGAAGGAAAGGGCCAGGTTACGAAGAACCTTCAAAGCCAAACAGAGAATTTCTATATTTGATGCTGGAGATAAAAGGTTCCCACTAGAGTTTACCGAATAGAAGAATGACATGGTCAGACCTGAATTTTAGAAAGATCAATTTAACAGTTGACTGGAGGATGAACTAGAGCGGGGAGAGACTTGAGTCAGGGATACCAATCAGCAGGCTATTGGAATAGTACAGACTTGAGGTGATGGGAGCCTGCACCAGGGTGTTGTTGGAGTCGGAGGAGAGAAGAGGGGCCTTTATGGGAGATGCCACAAAGGCAGAATCAGTAAGACTTGACAACAAATTAGGATATGCAAAGAAAGGCCTACAGAATGATGGCAAAATGTATATTGGAAAATGTGGCTCAGTTTTAAGAAATAAAATGGGGCAAATGCTTCAGAGTACCCCCCAAAGCCTCATGTCACTATATTGTGAACACTTTCTTCAGTCTAGAAGTGTGAGGCTTCTGGGGGTAAGAAGTTGCCACCAGTACATCTGAAGCATGGGAGTAACATGGTCACATATATTCTTTAGGAATACCCCTTTCCCAGCTATGTGGAATATCAATTGATTGTAGAGGGGAGAAACTAGAGACAGATAAGGATCCTCTTGAAATAGTGTGGGCAGGAGTTAATGAGGGTATGAAGTATGGGAATACTCTGAAGTGTTGGGAAGTCAATTCTCTGGGAATACAGAGAAGGAAATGGAGGTGGCAGACATTATGGAGGTAGAACTGCAACTGTGAGCTTTTGATTACATATGGAAGTTGAGGGGGACTGAAGAATTGAGGATGACTTTGAGGTCATGAACCTGGTGGACTGGAAGGTTAGTGGGTACCCTCAACACAAATAGGAAGAGGGGTGAATTTGAGGAGATAGAGAGTAAGTTCTCTTTTGTGCGTATTGAATTTGAAATACCTACAAGACATCCATTTTAAATTGCTCAATAAGGAGTTGGTGAGGGACTAGAGAGGGTGACAGAGTTCAGGAGAAAGACTAGGACTGGATGTAAATCTGAAACTGATCTATGGAGAGATGATGATTGAACCCATGTGGGTTGGTGAAATCACTAAGAAAAGAGTATTAGTACAGAACCTTAGGGTACACCCCAGTTAAGGGGCAGGGTATGGGAGAAAAGAGATTACCTTTATCCAAAAGTGATTAATTCTGCAGAAACATGAACAAGGACTGAAAAAGTGAACTAGTGAATGAGAGGGATAATAGATAGCCAGAAGGCTGTACTGGCACCCCCCAAAAAGTCAAAAGATCTAGAAGGCCTCTGGAATGTTGAACAGATCAATCTTCTATAGAATTTCTAAGGGAGACAACAGACATTACATTTGTATAGCACTTTCAGTTTTTAAGGCGATTTCCCCTGTATTTTCTCATTAATCTTCACAAAAACCCCTGTGTGGGAGGCAGTAAAAGTGTTACTCTCATCATCATCATCATTATTGTCATCATTTCCATTTTACAGATGAGGCAACTGAGCCTCTGGAGTTTCTGAGATTTTTACAAGGTCACAGAAGAAGACTCTAAACTATATCCTCTGACTCAGAGTCTGGCATTCTTTTTACTCTCCTAATTATTATCATGATAACAGCCTGTCTTCCTATAGAATGCTTTATCCCCATCTGTCTTCCTAAAGGATGCTTTTTTATGCTACGATTTGTTCATGTTTATGCTAGAAATGCATAAATGCAAGACACATTTTTGAAGGAGAGATTGAATCATGAGGTGTGGAGTGTATTACTTTTCCCTCACAGCTGCAGTGATGCTTCCAAGCTGAGACGAAGCCTATTCAGTTTGCTCTTAATAATAAAAAGACAAATGCAGTCATGTGGAACAGCTCATCCTAGTAATCACAGATGTGCTGCAAATTGTAACATGCTGGTATGTGTAACAAACCTGTAATCTTGTTTTACAATGAAGGGAGAAGCATGTAACTTGCCATGAACCTAGCTAATTTGGAGAAATGACAGAACGGGAAACTATGTGACAGAGGGGTTTGACAAGTTTAGGAGAGAAGCCTTTTATGATTGTCTGAATAGTGCCTGAAACTCAGGTGTCCTTAGTTCATTCAGCAAAGCTTTGCCCTGAACCTTTTGTCCACTTACAAAACTAGATTTCAGCTTTCATCTTTTTTGCCTGTGGCTTTTTCCCCCTTGCTTTAGAGATACATATGATTTTTTTTTAAAAATCTTTTGCTCATCAATCAAGCTTTAAGGACCTGTCTCCCCTAGGATGGCGCTTTCTCGTTCTCTCTTTCTCTTTCTCCCTCTCTCCCTCTCTCTTTCTCTTTCTCTCGCTCTCTCTCTTTCTCTCTCTCTCTCTTTCTCTCTCTCTGTCTCTCTCTCTCTCTCTCTCTCTCTCTCTCTCTCTCTGTCACACACACACACACACCCACACACACTCTCAAAATGGAACCATCAGTGTTGCTGCTTTTTTGAAAATGGTCACATAGGGAGGATTAAACTGCTGTGCTCTTGCGAATCTGCTGCATTATCCTGTTTTTCTAAGTCCTTTGATGAGGTTTTGAAGCAGCATGCCATAGTGGATAGAGAGCTAGCCTCAAAGCCAGCAAGATAAGGGTTCGAGTCCTGAGTCTGACACATACTGTCACTTGATCCTGGGTGTAACCTCCCAATGTAGTAGGTTACTCCCTAAGACTACAAGCTGTATAGCTAGAGGAAGCTTCCTCACCTGGAAGTTCCCTATACCAATGAAATTACAGGGCCTTTCCTTGTAATTCCCTGCTTTCCTGTGAGAATCAAATAGTATAGTGTACATAGAGAATTTTTCATTGTAAAACATTTTGTAAATAATGATTCACATTAGTAGATCACTTTAAGATTTACAAAGTGCTTTCCCCACAACAATCTCATAAAGTAAGTAGTATAAATATTATTATATCCATTTCACAGAGGAGAAAACTGAGACTCATAAAGAAGCGAGGTTATATGCCCACAGTTACCCAGCTATTGTTGTAATTATTACATTTGGTCGTTAGAAATGTACTCTTTTAAAAAAGCCAATGGAGGCGGCTAGGTGACATAGTGAATAGAGCACCGGCCCTGGAGGCAGGAGAACCCGAGTTCAAATTTGGCCTCAGACACTTAACACTTACTGGCCCTGTGACCTTGGGCAAGTCACTTAACCCCAATTGCCCTGCCTTCCCCCCTCCAAAAAGCTAAAAAAAAAAAAAAAACCAAAAAAGCCAATGTATTTGGTTGTTTTCCCCTACAAATGTGTTCATGTGTTCTTTTAAGTTAAATTTTATTTTATTTTCAGATATGCATTCCATCCCTCATACCTTCCCCTACTTGTTGAGGAAGAAAGAAAAACAAAACCCCCTTGATGTACTCTTTTGCTATCTAATATTTTCCCCCAATTACATGTCAAAACAATTTTAACGTTTTTTAAAAAGTTTTGAATTCCATATTCTATCCCTACATCCATCCCTTGCTTCCCCTCTTTCCTGAAATGGTAAACAGATGTAAGTTACACATGTGCAATTATGTAAAACAAAATGTACTCCTAATAGTATTTTGTGGAAGAGTATTTTCACAAATGCTACTATTTTATATACATATATATGCATGTGTTATGTATTAAATATGAGTGCCTTTCTAGTAATTCTAAGTATATGATAACACTTTAAAATATATCTTTGCTATGTCTCATTCTGAATTTTGTAATGCAGGCAGAATCCTATTTGAAAATACCATTGTCACATTCGTTTCAATAACATGACACTGTTCCCATGTTCCACCTGAGTGTCATTCTTTGCTAAAGTGGAAGCAACAAAGTCTGTTTAAGGAAAAAATTGTAAACACATGCTCTCACAGCTCCTGTCCATTTAGCAGTCAATCTCCGTAATGGAGATGTTGTCTTTATGGTAAAGGATCTGTGTGCACTCGTGGAATTTGAATACCTGACAAGGGATGATGCCTCTTATTGTATTCCCAGTGCCCTGCACATTAGCAGGTACTTAGCAAAATTTTATTGGATTTGGACTGACCATAGAATATGAGATATTTATCAAACTACCATTGGTTATTTGAAAAATTTACCAGTTTAGGTGTGGAGGGTAGTACCAAGGACTTCCTTTGAGAACTAGAGGGATGTACAATGATTTTACTGCTGCCTACTTCCCAAGAACAGACTGATATTTTGGAAATTAATACACATTGTTTCTCCATTGGTCATAGAAAACACATATAGTTTTATTTTCTTAGAGTTCCCAGTGCCTTTGACTACACAAGCAGACAGGAAAAGGGGTGATCTGGGAGAAGAAAGGAGAAATGTTTTGCTCTAGCATGGAATGGGGGCGATGGAACATTTTCTCTTTACAATTCTGCCCTCCAAATCTAACTCAGAATTGGTTAAACATCTGAGCAGGCTATATAGTCTTTCATGGCTTTATATGCCTCCTTTCTGCTGAGTTTTTCATACCTGATGTGTACAAAGGGAAGGAGAAGAGCCTAGTCATTTGTACAGCAGTCACTGTGTGTTAGGCACTGCGCTAAATGCTTTTTTACAAATATCTCGTCTGGTCTCAACATCACCATGCAGGTGCCATTATTATCCCAGTTCTACAGATGAGGAAACTTAGGCAAACAGAAGTGAAATGACTGGCCCAAGTTACCTAGCTAGTGAGAGTCTGAGGCTAAACTCAGGTCTTCCTGACTCTGGGCACCATGCCACCAGCTCTCTCCAAGACCTCTGCATTCAGTGCTTCAAAAAGCTGTATGTTTACTGTTTTTTCATATGCTCTTCTGCTAAAAGATAGGGTCTTTTCCTGATCCTTCCCCCTAGCACTTGATTTATTGATTCATTCTTTCAATTAGTTTTTACTGAGCAATCATTATGCACTAGGTGTGGGGGGTAGGGTAGTGCTAGTACATTTTGTTTTGCTCTTATCATATCATATCATAAATTATAGTCATATTTTTTTCTTATTCTATAAGTTGGCCAGGTCTCTTCTAAAATCTGTGCTGTTCCTAAAGCATAGCACCATGCTCTCCACATAGTAGGTGCTTAAGAAATACTAAATGTTTTTTAAAAAAGTATAAAATGGTAGTGTCTGTCCTCTCAGAGTTTATAATCTAGTTTTTATATATTCATGCATTCGTCCATTTATTCAGAAATGTATTGAGGACATAATAATTGCCAAATATTTTGAAATATTTGCATAGCCTTATTCTCTCTTCAGTACACAGGTTTGTTTTGTTTTGTTTTGTTTTAATCTCCGAAGTATATTTGTGGAAGAAGCAAAGATCTTCTTTTTGGACTCTTGTCCTCAAAGAGCTTATCACTTAATCACGGACATCTGACACGCATATAAATGGAGCAGTTGCCTAACAACACAAGCCAGGAAGTGATTAAGTGTCAAAATGGCCATTGTAGGAGTGCCCAGAGGTGGTGAGTGGGGTCTGAAAGAAGAACAAAAGACCCATTAGAAGCAATGGAGGCCCTGAAAGATGTGGAGTGTTTAGGGTGGGAGAAAGTGAGAAGGTATTCTAGAAAATAGAGAACATGAGCAAAACTTCAGAATTTTCAGAAGATGAGGGTGAAACTAACTTGGAACAGTTTGTAACACATCTCTATTGCCAGGCTGAGACAATAAGCAGACTATCCTGTGTTCTGAATCAGTGGAGTGACATGGGGCATTTTTCTTAGAAGAAAATAATTGGATTTTAGTAGATGAACTCTTCTATGGAGAGAAAAGCAGCTCAGCTGACCTAGTGTTAGGGGACAAGCTGTCCAAAACAAAACCCAGTGTCTTTCCCTCTTCTGAACACTGACATACCTACAGAGGGCACTAGCTGCCTAGGTTTGTAATGTCATAGCCTTCCTCAACCCTACAGGTTCCCTCTACAACATCTCTCACACTGATTCCCTTTGTTCAACTCATCTTCCTGCACGCTCACTTCAGTACAGGTCCTTGTCACCTCTTCCTAGAGCTTTGCAAGTCTCCCAACTGGTCTTCCTGCCTGAAGTATTTTTAATCCATCCTAATCCTCTCTAATCCACTCTCCACACAGCTGCCAAAGGGATATTCCTGAAGCACAAGTCTGATCACTTCACTGTACTGCTCAGTTAACTCTCCTGACTTCCTCTTACCCTTAAAATCCAATACAACCCCCTTTTGTCTGGCATGTAAACCTTTGCAATTGATTCCAATCTCCCTTCCTACCTGCCTTCTCTCTATGTAGGCCTCCCCAATGGGCTTACTTGTGTTCATCACATACAACATTCTATCTTCTGACCTCCATGCTTTTTGTACAGGCTATTCTCTGCTCTGGGAATTCTTTCCTCTGACTCTTAAAATCTCTAGTGTCCTTCAAAGTTCAGCTCAATCATCGCTTTCTATATGAGGCCTTTTCAGATTCTTCCAGCTGTTACAAATTGTCTCTCCCCCTGATTCCCCCCACCCCCAATTGACTTGCATTTATTGTATTTATCATGTACATATTTTAAATGTGGGAAGCTAGGTGGTGCAGTAGATAGAGTGTAAGACCTGAAGTTAGGAAGATTCTTCTTCCCGAGTTCAAACCTAGCTTCAGACACTTACTAGTTGTGTCACCCTGGGCAAGTCACTTAACCCTGCTTACCTTAGTTTCCTCATCTGTAAAAATGAGCTGGAGAAGGAAATGGCAAACCACTTCAGTATCTTTGTCAGGAAAACCCCAAATGGGGTCACAAAGAGTTAGACATGACTGAAACAACTGAACAACAAGTAATTTTAAATGTGCTTCTCTATATACATCTTGTCTCACCCAATAGACTATATATGCCTTGAGAGCAGGGACTGTTTGTCTTACTGTTCCTAGCACTTACACATACCCTGGTACATAGCAGGCACTTGTTCATTGAGTGGCTGATTGATCGGTTGATAAGGGACTCTATATATTAATATATATTTTACTGGAATTCTTGAGCTGATTTGATCTAAGAATCATGGAAAGTGCCAATGACAGTACCAGGAGTGAGACTTAGAACCACACTATCATCAGGGAAAATTTCTTGGCCGTGACCTAATTTTTTAGCTAATGATCTAATTTCAAGTTATTTTCTTAGTTTGATCGTTAGGGCTACTGGAAAGAAAAGGAATCAGTTGGTTTTAAGGGCAGGAGACCTCTACCATTCTTTCAGCTAAATGGTCCTTATTTATTTACTATTCTCTATGTTCCTGTTTTTCCATTTATTCATCTTTGGTCTTTTCCCATAGAGTGCTATGCATATGCTCTTTGCCTTTCTTTTCAGTGGAAAGCCTTGAACTACTAGACTAATGATAGAAGTGAAGACCTTACAAGTCCTGTGTCCTGGATTTACTAAGTCCTAGTTATATTGGAGCAGAGTTTCTAATTGCTTTCATATTCTTCAATACACACACACACACACACACACACACACACACCCCATCTACCAATTCTTTCAACATTTGCTGCTCATTACCACCTTCATAAAAGTAGAGTGCCACAATCTCCAAATCCACATTTGACTTACAAGTTTCTGGCCAAAACAAAAAAAAAAAAGGAGAGTATGCTAAAAAGTAATGGTTAAAATGTTTTCTAGATTAATCCTTACTATTTTGCACTCTTGGCATGTTTAATCAAGAAATTATTATGATGAAAGAATTCTTAATAATAATAATGCCTTGCATAATAATATCTTTATTATTATTAATTATTATATGCAATTATATCAAATATAATTATTATATATAATTAATTATTAAATATTATTAATTATTATTATTAAATAATATATTTCCAGTTAACAAAATACTTTCACATGTTATCTCATAGCTATTTTAAAATAAGAGGAGAATATAAATACTGGCCACACATTTAGAGAATATGATCAAACCAGGTAAAGAATCAGGTAGATACCGTAGAGAAGTCACCAACACTTAGAATTGTGTGTCTGTGGATTTTTAGATGAAATTAATAAAGAGTTGCACATATACTTCAAACTGCCAAATAATGTATCTGTAGACATCATGTAATTTATAGCAAGATCTTATAGTGGCTGTTTACAGAAGATTTCAAGAAAACTGCTCCACTAACAATGAACATTTTTAGGAAGAGTAGAACCAATGGGAAGAGGAGGAAGGAATAAATAAAAAGTTAATTAATTGTGGTGTTTTCTGCTACACAAAAACTTTCTTTCAAAAGTCAGTGTTCATTTGGGGGCTTTCTCTATCAAGGAATGAGAATGCATGCCAGTGCAATGGACAGTTTTATCTGCTTTTCTCAGCGAATTCATAGTCCTCACGTTGAAAGGGACATTAAACATTATATAGCTGATCTCTGAACATGAAAAGTGAAGTAGAAAAATATGTAATTACTAGATAGACAGATAATAAAAAGCAGAAAAGTTCCTCAATTTCCCATAGTTATTTGGATATTTCTGGCTATTTTAGAATCTACATCCACTTTCTTTTATTTAAAAACTCTAAATTTAGTAGCCAACTACAAAAACTTGGGCAACTAGGTGGCACAATGGATAGAGTGCCAGGTTTGAAGTCAGGAAGACTTACCTTCCTGAGTTAAAATCTGGCTTTAGACACTTACTAAGCAGTGTGATCCTGTTTGCCTCAGTTCCTCGTCTGCCAAATGAGCTGGAGAAGGAAATGACAAACCAATCTAGACTCTTTGCCAAGAAAACCCCACATGGGGTTACATAGAGTCAGATGTGGCTGAAAATGATTAAACAATAACAAAAACTTCCAACAAAATAAAAATTATTGTACATAAAACCGTTTATTTACTTACGATTTATTTTTAAGTATAAAATTTAATTTTTAAAAAGCTCTTTTGCTACGGCCCTCTCTGATCTCTTTTTATCCTATGGGGGTTTTTGTTGTTGTTGCTGCTGCTGCTGCTGTTGTTATTTTTTTGCATAATTTAGGTTGAATATCATGATTCTGCTACTCCTTTCTTCTTTAGTATTTAGTATGCTTTCTCGTATCCCTTTGTATTCTTCATATTTGTCATTTCTTATGGCTCAGTAATATTCCTTTACATTGATAGGTCATATTTGTTCAGACACTCACCAGTCATCAGACTTGCGGGTTTTAAAGTCACAGAGGCATAGGATCAGAGATCAAGAGCTGAAAGGGAGAAGAGGGGTCATTTAATCCAAACTCACATTTGACTGATGAGAAGACTGAAGGATGTTATGTAGCTAGTACAAGATCACACAGATAATAGGCATCAGAGAAAGAATTTGAACCTGATCCTCTAATTCTAATCTTTCCATTGGACATATTGTTTTTAGTATCATAAATATATCACCTATAAATATTTTTTACAGCTGGGCTTTTTTTTCTTTCTTCTAAATCCTTATATTGTCCTAGTAATGCTATCATTGAGTCAAAGCGTATGGTCAGTTTGGTAGGTCTTATTGAATCATGCCATATGGTTTTCCTAAAAAGATTTCATCTATTCACAGCTACTGAGTATGATAATATTCATGTAAATCCATAATTCTATGAACAATTAATGTCATTGTTTTTAATGTCTTTGCCAATTTAAGTGTATAAGATAGCAAGCTGAAATGGTTTTAATTTGCATGTTCATGGATATTGGAGAATTTCAACAATTCCCAAGGTGACTACTGACAATTTGTGTTTCTTCCTTTGAATTAGCCTTGCTTTTTGTTATTCCTCAAAATTCTCTTTTCTACTGGCAAGTCTGATGAATTTCACTGGCCCAAGAACATACCATGCTTAATTCTGCTTTCGGACTTCACTTATATGGTTTGCTTTAAAGGACAATTCCCTTCATTTTAATTGTCATTCTTCAGAAGCCCTTTCCAAATCCTAGAAAAGCTCCAGGGTGTACTTCTCTACCTTGTTCATAAAACTCCTCCTGATTTACTTGAACCGAAATGAGGGCAGAACCATATGTTTTAACACATTAATTAAATATCATTTTTAATTTTTGTTAAGCTTATTTCCAAAACTTGACCGAAAGTTCTTAGAGAGCAGAGACCATAATTTGTACTTCGTGGACCACAATACTGAGTGCTAAGTATATGAGAGACAAAGTAAATATGTGTTGATTGGTCTAAATATAAGCATTTAAGATAATTACCTCTGTATCCCAGTTCACTCATCCTCAATAGGCATATCCTTATTGCCTCTTCTGGGCCAAGCCTTACATGTCTCAGAAGTCAGAGTACCTCGATTCAAGTCCCAGCTCTGAGTCTTACTAGTTGTATGACCTTGGGTAAATCATTTAGCTCCCTTGGTCTCAGTTTATCATCTGTAAAATGAAGTGGTTGCATTGCTGATGTCCCTACTAACTCTGGATCTACAATCATACAGTACTGTGATTATATCTATTTTACCAGTTTGGTGTTACAGAAAGAGGATTATACTTGAATTATAATAATTATAATAACAATAATATTATATATATATATGCGTATATATATACATATGTATATATACACATACACATACGCATACACATACATATCTATGTATATACCCATTAGATTGTGAGCTCCAGGGCAGGGCCTGTCTTTTGACCTTCTTTGTATACCCAGTCACTTAGCACAGTGTTTGACAACAATTAAGTGCCTAACAAATGTTTGTTGACTGAATGACTGGTGTCAGAAGACATAGGTTCAAATTCTGATACCTCTACTTATTATCTTTGTGGCCATGGGCATGTTACTTCACTTTTCTGGGCCTCAGTCTCTGCATTTATAAAATGTTAGAGTAGATCAAACAACTTTTGAGGTTCCCTTCAATTCTAAATTTATAATCTCTGTTGAAATCCTAAATTGATTATGGTCCAGTTATCAGTAGATAATTGGATTTTTTTCTAAATCTGTGATCTGTGCTCACATTCTAAGTTGATTCTAGGCTTTTAGGCACATTTGCACCTCTTATTTTTAAATTATGGTCCAGAAAAAAAAGTTGGAACATGCTTTATTCTGATTTGACTGAAATCAGTTAACTTTTCAGAAATGCATGAAAAGATGACAGCCTGGTTGCCTCAGAAGCCCATTGGCCATTGTATCATGCAGAGATGTCATGGAATCTCGTCTTACACATCACTTCTTGCACAAGAGAAATATTTGGTTAGCAACATAACGGGAAAAATAAGGTCAAGAGCTCATGTCTAGATCAAAGGTTCTTAACCTTTTTGTGTCATGGTTATCGAAATATTTTTAAAGTTCATGCACCATAGGTTAAGAACCCTTGGTCTAGATGGACAACTCCAAATCGGAACAACTTAATCGACAGCATCGGGGACAGTTCATCCTTTAGCTATTTGTAAAGTGCAACTTATTGTTTTTAAGAAGAATCATTCTTGAAAATTGTACTTTGTTGTAAATAAATAAATGCTCCTTCTTGGTAAGCTTCTTGAGGGTAGGGGCTATTTTTTGTCATTCGTGTTCACATCTTCAACACCCAGTATATAGTCATTATTTAATAATGTTTGTTGAATTGAATTTGTCTTGAAACATAAAACCTTACATTTGGAAGGCACCTTACAGAATATCTAATCCACATATGCATTTTGTTCTATCTAAATCACCCACCCTCTCATATAATATCTAAACTACAAAGGCCTTTTGGCCATATTTCCTACATCCTCCTTGAATCCCTATGATGCTAAATACCCTCTGTACACTGTAGGTATTTGAGGATGATGCGGATGCTGATGACAATAAAGTACTTTGCAAACAGTTCTTTTTTCCTAATCTAGTCCCTCTGATAATGACCCTATAAGAGTCATAGGATCAATGGTAACATTAGGAATTGTGTCTTTCAGATGGTCTTTGTTTTGCTCATTAACATGCAAAGCAAAGAGCCTGTCGCCTTGGTTGCCGTGTTCTGGCATGTTTCCATAACACCTGCAGTTCTGTAGTTTAGAAAGTGACTGCTTTATTGACACATCCTCACAAACTTGGATGCATATGTTTTATCTTTATATCACAACAGTGTAAAGTGATTGCTCTTGGAGGTGCCCTGTATTGATACTAGATCCATACTTCTATCAGAGTTTTTCTAAGTCTAAACAGCTGTCACTTAAGCTTAATTAACAGGTCTCACAATTATTTATGCATGCTGGTTGAAAAATTTCAAACATCTGGCTGGGTAACAAAATCATCCCTTCTAGTGGGAAAAGGTCATTCTATCCACCATCTGGATCTTTACTTCAGAAATGAATGATTATAAAATTTCTTCTTTGATAGATGGAGAGAGAAAAAAAATAATTACCTAAAAATTGTTGTCTTCCTTTCTGTTCTGTATGCACTGCCTCTTCCAGTTTTACAGCCAACTTCTGTCCGAGTCACCTGCTTTTCTGACTTCATTTACATATTGCCTTGGCAGTACCATTACTGAAATAAAGATCAAGATCTAGCTGGAATGCTTATGATGTGAATGGAATCTCTAATTGTCTGTTTCTTTTGTCTCAAGTATGCATAAATAGGAGGTGACAAACTGACCTTCAAGGAAGTTTCCTTTTTGTTGAAAGGCAGAAAGAGAAAATAATAGGATAGAATTCATATTATGGCCTCCCCCCACCTTTTTGTTTTTGCAACTTTTGTACATAAAATCCCATTTTCCAGCCTACTCTGAAAAAATGCATAATGTGAGACATTTCCCCTAGAATAGCAGAAGTCATTGTTAATAAACAATTGATAATTTCATTATCAATTTATTA
Organism: Pseudochirops cupreus; assembly: GCA_028627135.1. NCBI lineage: Eukaryota > Metazoa > Chordata > Mammalia > Diprotodontia > Pseudocheiridae > Pseudochirops > Pseudochirops cupreus. The sequence goes on along the minus strand of CM053580.1, from coordinate 117,877,935 downwards.
TTCTTACTGCATTTAAAAAAAGATGTGATAAATTTGCCCAGTGCCGAGTTAATATCCCACTAGAAAATAGTATTTCTAGTGACTCAGCTTGTCTTAAGTGATATGGCCTGGGACAGGGGTGACATGGTCAGTGTGCTTAAATGTAAGCCCCTGCAGGGCAGAGACTATTTTGCTTCTGTCTTTGAATCTCCAGCTCTGAGAACTATAGCTCCACATAATAGATATTTGAGAAATGCTTATTAATTGATTTGACTTAATTTTACAATGGTAGTACATGTGATATTATCACCTTTTTCCTTGACACAAAGTGGATAAAAATATATTTGACTTCAGTATCCTGGTTGGCTTGAGCACTGAGATTATGTCCAGGTAGCCAGTACCCATCTTGCCTCACTTTTCATAGTCCTGCGTATATAGAGCCCAGCATAGTAGATATGCAACAGATCTCTCCCACTACCTTGGGGTAAAACATAAATAAGTCACAACCTCTCTGGATGTTGTTTTCTTTGTCTAGAAAATGAAAGGGATGGATTGCTTGTTCTCTATGGCCTCTTCCAGCTCTAGAAGTCTGATTACATGAGCTAATTACCTTAGAAAGTGCTTTGCCAGTGTGATATGATTTGTCTATGGAGGGAAGAATCTAAGAAAGGCTGGGCGCTCCAAAGATTGCAATTAAGGATGAACCAATTCAGACACTTCACGTGTCCTTTAGTGCCTTGCTTTGTGGGGTTAATTTAGGGAGAAATATAAAAGCAAAAAACAAAAAAACCCACAACATGTGAAGCTATGGCAAATAATCATCACATATGAGCAATATTGTTAATTAAGCAGTTTCTTAAACCAGGTTCCTTTGTCAGCTGATTAAAAAAAAATACCTCTAGCTGTATTGTGGAAAGGAAGCCTAATGGAAAAAGAATGCTATCCTGGAAGACAGAACGACCAGGGTTGAAGTGTTACCTCTGCTTTAAACTAGCCATATGACCATGGCTCCCAGACAACTAACTCCCTTACACTGAAATCTGTAGGAAAGTTGCTGATCTGCATTGGTGGAGGGAGTTTTCACAGGCAGATTCACTGCCCTTGGGATTCATGTAATTAGAAAGATGGCAAAGTAGTTATTTTTTGCAAACTTCCCCAAATTAAAAACTGCAGAAAAAATTGTGTATCAGAAATAGTTACAGGTGGTACAGTGGATAGAGTACCAGGCCTGGAGTTAGCAAGATTCATCTTCCTGATTTCTAACCTAGCCTTGGACACTTACTAGCTGTGTGACTGCAGGCAAGTCACTTAACTCTGTTTGCCTTAGTTTCTTTATCTCTAAAAAGAGCTGGAGAAGGAAATAGCAATCCATTCAAGTGTTTTTGCCAAGAAAACCCCTAATGAGGTCACGAAGAGTCAGATATGACTGAACAACTCCAATAGTTACTGAAGCTGAGTCCACAAAAACAATGGAAAAAATATTACACAAGTTAAAAACCTTATTAAACAATATCAGTGATAACTCATAACTCATAACCACGCAGCTCATGAGATGTGCTTTGGTATGAGCAGCCTTTCAGGCTTTTGTTTCATGATCTGGCTGTAGGTGTAATTGACTGTTCCCCCACAGCAGTGACTCATTTGAAACCCTACCAACCCCCTGTATCTCACTAGAGGCATGAGGCATTCATTCTGCCAAGCCTGTAGTAGCTACTACCAAAGGAAAATAACTAGAGTGGAAGGGATGGAAAGTAACCAGTACAGAAAATATCATGGAGCTGACTGGAATGGGGAGTGTACTCATGCCTGAGAAAAGAGTACTAGAAACCAGGCTGGGTCCCAACAAACCCCAATGATACCCACCTGGAGAGGTACTATGCAACAATGGAACAAAGGGGAGCCAAAGACTAAGGACAGAAACTGGAGACAAATGACTGGCAATATAAAGAGAAAGGTTAAATGACTAAATCCTCAAAGTCTAAGCTTGCATAAAAAAAAAAAAACCAGCTCACAAGCAGGTAAAATAACAGAGGTTTCTAGAGACCAAAGGAAAAAAAAAAGTAAGATTCAGGGGGAAAAAGCCAGGAAAAAAAATGAGGAAATGTTAGGCTTTGAAAGGAAATGAACCAAAATTACCCAATAAAAAAGAATTTGGTAGACTCCTCAGAGATCATAGAAAAGTAACCAAATCTAGAATGTTTCAAATGAGAAATAAAACTGTTTGAAGAATATATTAAGAATGAAATTAGGTAGAAATTCATAGATTTCAACACAGAATTTTTAAAAGATAGAAATTAAGCTACAGAACTTAAGAAGACATGATAGATATTCTCTCTAGAGAAGTAAATATTCTGAAGGAAAGAATAGCAGATTTAGGACATAAATACTGAAAAGGAAGAAAATTTGGCAGAAAAGAACATATCAGTACCATGTAAGCCAAAACAACTAACCTGAAAGATAGAATATAGTATTACATTTAAGGATATTAGCTCTTCCAGAAAATCATGATAACTCAAAAACATGAGAACAAATTTTTTTGGCATCACTTTTGAGATTTCATTTATATAGGGGTCTTTCAGTGAAGAAATATCTCTACTATTGCAGATCAGCATATATTCTATATCTAATAGTCTTAGAGTGTCAAATGGGACTCTAAGAGAGTAAGTAATTTTTCCATAGTCACAAGGAGGGATGTGCCCCACAAGACTTGAACTGAGTTTTTCCTGTCTCTAATGCCAAGCTTCTAAGTACTATATGCTAGCTCCCTCTCATGAATACCAAGTGGTTAGAAATAATCCAAATAAATTTCCCAGAAGCTTTAAAGATAGAGAACAGCTGTTTGAATCCAAAGAACTCAACTATAGAAAAACCTCATCCTTAAAACTCCAAGGTATGTGGTGGTTAAAATGAACAATTTCAATATCAAACTATATTTTACAAGCATTCAGGGAACAACTATCAGCTATTACAAAAAATAAAGAATATAAAATACCAATAAAAGGAATCATATTTCTTGCCTTCTTAATGGGTGGTGAAGGGAGGAGAGAGTTTCAAATTAAAAAAAAAGATTTTTAAAATTAAAAAACAAAAAAAGAAAAGGAAAAAATTAAAGAATGCCAGTTAAAGTTATAAAGGATCACTCCACAGACAGGAAAAATTCTAAAAAGAAAAGGAAAAAGGATATTCCTAAAAGCAAAGAAGCTCAAGTTACAACCTAAAATAACATCTGGCAAAACTGAGCATAATCATCAGCAAATAAATTTTGACTTTGAGCAAAAGATAAGTATTTGATAAATTATTGATTCATAAATGAAAAGTTAACTGAATTACAGAAAGACATGGACAGTAAGACAATAATTCTAAATAACTAATGTTCCCTTCTTACGCTAAACAAATGTAATAGGCAGATAAATGCAAAGAAAAATCTAGAGCTAAACTGTTAGCAAAGTTAAATCTCAAAATCTTACGGTGTCTTCTAAATGGGGTTATTAAGTAATATGCATATTTCTCAGCACCACATGATAGCTTTACAAAAACAAATAATTTTCTAGAGTGAAGAGAAATCAAATACATATAGAGACAGACATACACACACATATATACACAGGAAATAATTATCATATACCCTATTTGCCATAGTACAATAAAAATATTAATTGAAAGAATGGAAGCAAAAGATATAGACCTAAATTGAAACTTAATAATGACATTCTGATTGTGAATGTGAGTTAAAGAACATATCATAGGAATAATAACTTTGTGAAATATAATTTCTAGGATGTAGCTGAAAGTCATCAAGGAAAAATTTCTCTCTGAAAACATATCAACAGAGTAAAGAGAACTTAATAAACTGCACATAAAATTTTTAATAACCTAGGAAATAAAACCAAAATAATCACGAAAGATAAAACTTTGAAAATTAGAAAAGAACTAGTAAAATATAAAATAAAAAGACACTAGAAAGGATTACAAAAATACAAAAGGTGATTCTTTGAAAAGTTTGTCAAAATTGATTAATCTTCTGCTAACCTGATCAAAAATTAAGGGAATAAGGACTAGATCTTTGATTGCATTGATCTAGGGAACTCTTAGTTCAAGAAACACCATCTACCAATGCAGGTCAACATCTTTTCTACATTTTGTAGTCTTAAAGATTTATCTACAATATAGAGAGGTTAAGTGACTTGGCCAGAGATGAGACTATAAGGCCAACTCACTATTGTTTCTCTGAGTCAAATATTGTACTAGTACCTAAACCAGTGAAAGACAAAGTGAAGAATGAGCTTTGTAGATAATTGTTACCAATTTGTCTTGTTGCAAAATTTTAAATAAATGCCAGTAGTGGAAAGAATGCTAAACTTAAGCCACTTAACTTGGGGTCATTGGTCCTGACTTAGAGAATCTAATATCTGCTGCTTCATATCCACATGACTTGCAGTAAGTGACTTCACCTATATGGACCCATTTCCTCATCTCTAAAATGAGAAGGTTTTGAGGTCCCTAAGATCTACAACCCTATAATCCTATGATATGAATATATCAAAAATATTATTTACTATAACATAAATTTGATTTTTACCAGGGATGGAGAGATAGTTTGATATTTGGAAAACAATTAACATAACCAATAGTAATACAACAAAGAGCAAAACATCTGACAAAAACAATGCAAATTTGTGTTTAAAAAATTCTAAAGAAGCAGAGGAATAAAAAAGTCATTTAAATTCAACCAAAAAAGGACATATGGGAATTGAACTAGCATTATTTGCAATGAGGAAAATATGGAATTTCCCCTAATAAATACAGGGATAAACCATGGATACCTCCTCTTCCTATTTTTTTTACTTAGTTGTATAAAACTAGTGAGAGCAATAAAAAAAGAGAAAATGGAAGGCCTAAGTACTGACAGAAAAAATAAGTATATACCTATTTTCAGTTAACAGATGTCCTTTTTTGGTTGAAT
>CM053580.1:117809605-117872493 GCA_028627135.1 Pseudochirops cupreus | reverse complement strand
GACATGGAAAAACAATAATTGTAACTTATGAAACTTTTCTCAGTATGAGGATAGGTAAAGGAAATATAAATGTATATATATGTATACATACACATATGTCTATAAAGGAGGGTATATATGTATATGAATACATATGTGAATGTGTGTGTATATATATACATATATATATATATATGTGCACATAGAGGGCACAGGATCAATTGAATAGGAAGAGATGATATTTTAAAAGGTAAACTTGAGAGGTGGGAGAGGAATAGAATGAAAGGAGACAGGGAGAGACAGAATGGGGTTAATCCTCTCATATAGAAGAGGCAAGGGATAACTGTTACAATGGAGGGGAAGAATAGGAAGGTAAAAGGGAATGGGTCAACCTTACTCTCATTTAATTTGTCTTAGGGAAGCAATGACATACACTCTAAATTGTGTATCTTGCCCCACAGGAGAGTAGGGGGGAAGGGGATGAGAGGGGGAATGATGGAGGAGAGGGCAGGTTGGGGGGGGAGTGTTGTTAGAAGTATATATTTCTGTAAAGGGACAGGGACAAAGTAGAGAGTAGAACAAGTGGGAGATGGGCTAGGAAGGAGGGAAATATAGTCAGTCTTTCACAATATGTCCATTGTGGAGATGTTCTGTGTAACTACACATGTATGTCCTATATTGAATTGCTTGTCTTTCCAGCAGGAGTGGAAGGGAAAGGGAACAGAAGGGAAAGATATAGAATTTAATGTTCTAAAACCAAATGTTAAAATATATATATATATGTGTGTGTATATATATATGTATGTATATATTATTATTATTATTATCATTATTATTTACATGCAACTGGGAAATAAGATGTACAGGCACTGGGGTAGGGAGATCCTTCTTGCTGTACCAGAAAGTCAGAGGGGTGACGGGGGATGACATAGGAGAGAACAGGGAGGGGGTATACAGTGGGATTGCTGTTTTGGGGTGGTGGGTAAGGGATAGATGGGGAGAAAATTTGTAACTCAAAATCTGGTGGAAACGAATGATGTAAACTAAAAATAAACAAAAGTTAATTAAAAAAAAAAAGAAAATAGGAGAAAGAGCCATATCCACCTTCATGCACAGAGGCCTTTTTAGGGATTGCAATGTCTTACCAACTTTAAAACCTTGAGTACTTTTTAGCCATCTAAAATTCTATCAAAATTAGGTCTTCAGGGCATTATTTTTAATAAACTCAAATATTCTATCACCTGCATCCCCAGATTTCACAATCTTCAAGCAGACATGTTGTTACAAAGCCTGTATTTTATTACTATATGACTCTCTCATCCCAGCAGTCCTTCTCTGATTTATAAATGTTGTGGTCAACAGATCGCAACAATATCTATTAGTATTAGCCCACTAGCAGCAGTTAGATGCTACCTGTACTCAAGTACAACTGTCTACCCTCCAAATGGAAACCATACCCATGCTCAGGCAGTTCTGATCTTTATGAAGACCTAGTACATGGCCACGTGATATTTGGTGACTGTAACAAGAGAATGATATCAGTTCATGTCTAGAGATTTGAAACACATGGGTAGCACTAAAGTCCTTGACACCCCCAATTGGTTCATCATCAAAGTGGATATGATTTTTATTAGTGGAAATGATCTTAGGAAGATGTATTACTATCTCCTTTTTTTCTGCATTGTAAGAACCATGCAACATCCATCTGAATTGAATCTGAAACCTTTTTATATATTGTTTCCTTCACTTGAATGTGAGCTTCTTGAGAACAGAGACTGTTTTATTTTTCTACTTGCATCCTTAACACTTAGCATGCTGCTTTGCACAAAGCAGGTACTTAATAAATGTTTTTTTTAATTAATTAATTCATTTCTTTAGGGGTAAATATTTTAGATTATATTTTCTACTTACTCTCTTCCAAGGAGTAAATGACTGTTGTTATAGGTAATACACATACTTATCAAAACGAGCCACATTCTTTATATGTTTGATCTTTCAATCATGGCTGAGACAACCTTTATTCCTGAAGGAATTTCTTAAGTTTCATGCCTTTCCATCCCCTAACACCTATGAAGAGGTCAGTCAGTTTATCCCATAGTTTTGGATGGCACTATTCATAATCCTCCATGTAAAAATTCACCTTTCCATTGCATATAATGCCCAAACTTATGCCATCAGATCACTAGACTTCCATACTCCGTAATACACAACTTTTTAAAAAACATGTACTCAATTATCTCATCTATTTCAAACCCAATTTTTACTTTCTTTTCCCTTTGCACCCATCTAATACACAACAGGGAAGTTGAAAGCTACTCAGGCTGTCTTGTAATAAATCCCATTGCTCTAGAATGGTATACAAAATGTAGACCAATCAACATTGTTTAGGAAGTCCTTGATAATAGGGGATCAGGGGTAGGTATGTTTTAGCAACTTTTGCAACAGCAGAACTTTAAGGAACCTTGTAGAAACAATGGTACCTCCTTCCTGTGACTCAGATGATAAGTCTGGTGGCCTATAGGATAGATTACTTCTTTTCTCTCCATATTCACACCAGTTTTGAGTAGACTACCTTGATCACGAATTAAAAGTCAACTATCACTACCACTAATCATGGATGGGTAGGAAAAGGGCAGCCTTGACTTGAGGGGGTGACTGAAAAACTTCTAATGCCTAATGGACTGGAAAGGATCAGGCCTTAAAAGAACATGAGAGCCAGAATGCAATGGGGACATCCTGGAATTGGCAGAATTCTTCCACAAACACCATGCTATAAAGCTGTGGAACAGAGATACACAGAAGCAACAGGGAGAGAGCAATGGTGTTGGAGGCCATAGCCTTACTGGGTCGATGTAGAGTGAACCTGGTCTGCACCAGTCTGGTACATCAGTATAAGGTGACTGTGGGAAGTATAGGTAGTCACCATAAAAGTTTTGTGATGATAAATTGAGTCACAAAAATAGTCAACATCTTGATATTCCTTATATCTCGCCCCCTAATCTAATATGATCACTCAACCTTAATCTCTGTCTTTGCAATAACTTTCCTATTCCTGATCAGATAACTGGCTCAAGCCAGGGAAATGCATGTATGTCTATATACCTTTCTAAGGGCATATCTATGTGCATGTGTCCTTGGGTAAAAATCATAGGGTTGTAGGTATAATCATCGCTCTATAGCTGGAAGGAATCTCTGAGACAATCTAGTCTAAGACCCTCATCTTACAGGTGGAAAAACTGGGGCCGAGAGTGGTTGTGACTTGCCCAAGGTCACAGGGGCAGAAAACACTAGGTTCGTCTTTCAAAGACAGAGTTTCAGATTAAAGAATCAATGTGATTTCTTCTACACCCATGATGCTTCCACAAAATACTTCACTTGAATCCATTTCTTCATGTTCAAAATGTGGACATAGAAGCTGCATAATACAGTGAATGGGAGTATGGGCTTGGAGTCAGGAAGACTTGGGTTCAAATCCTGATTTAGACCCTTACCAGATATTTGAATATGCAGTAAATAGAGCACTGGCCCTGGAATCGGCAGGACCTGAGTTCAAATTCAGCCTCAGATACTTAACACTAGCTATATGACCTTGGGCAAGTCACTTAACCCCAACTGCCCTGCCTTCCCCCTCCAAAAACAAAAACAGGTATTTGAATATGAGCAAATCGCTTTATCTTTGTATAACTCCAGCAACTTCTTTGGGTTTATATAGTCATAGTACATCCAAGATCACAGATCCTTCCACTAATCAAGGATAAAATGAAGATGATAAAAAATGTACTATTTACCTCAAAGGGTTGCCATAAGAAAAGTGTTTTGTAAATTTCTCTATAAATACAAACTATTATTATCATCACCACTATCTCTATTGATTGTTATTGTTTCACTAAATTAGTCTAGTCTCCCCCACCAGAGTAAAAAGATCCTTGAGAGTGGGCTTATGCTTTTACACTTCTATATCACCTACAGAAAGCACTAAGCACACTGAAGTCACTAAATAATGCATTCTAATTGAAAAATTTAAAAAAATTACACAATGAAATCCCAAAGTGGATTTCATTGCGTATATTACAGAGGAATAAGGATTAAAAAAGAGGCAAGCAGAAGTAGGAGGTCACTCATGTGACCTTAGGAAGAGCAATTTCAGTGGAACGCTGAGAAAGGAAGTTGGCTTGCCAACAAGGAAAAATCTCTTGCAGAAGAAATGTTCCCATGCTATCGATCTATCTTAATGCATTTGAGAAATTTGGCCAGGGAGAAGAAGAAAACTGGAATGGAAGTTTGAGAAAAGTTGTGCCTCAGGTGATGAGTAGAAAATGTACAAGGAAGACCTGGAATTGGGATCAGAGGAGTTGAGTTCATACTGTAGAATCCCCTCTGGATTCAGTCTCCCAAATCACACTGTACTAGCAGGATAGCTTTCTAGAGGTCAATGACAACTCCATCATTTCTAAGAATAACCCTAAGGGACTGAGGGCTTTTCTAATACTGTCACTCAGAAGCCCCTTTATGATAGTTTTCTTACAGATTATTGATCAGACTTTCAGAAAAGGTATTTATTTATATGGTCTAGTAGAAACAGTTGGTATATTTCCCCCATCCCGCAGTAGTCTGGGCATACTGTCCCACTAATAAATACAGAATCTGTGAATAGAGTGACCACAAGCTTAAAGTATGATGTAGAGATACACATGAAGAGAAGACATGTGGCAAATTGATAATTCAGAGTATCTTGTTACTGGAAGTCCTTTCCTCCCTTTTGTGGGGTCCTCATCAAGTATCCCTTAGGTGTAGCTCTCAGTGGAGCTCTGAGGGTCTGTGCCTTTGTTGAGTCCTAATGCCGCTTTTTCTTGGTGTGTCCTCTGATGTGTCTTGAAGCTCCTGGTGTTGATCCTGCCATCAGCCATTCCTGCTCCAGGGACATTGCTACCAGCTCTAGTGGTTCATGGGACCTCTCCAGTAGCTTTGGTAGATAGCTAAAGTCTTTCAGTTTTCTAGGGTTGGGAGGAGAAGATGACACAGATTTTCTTTTCCACTACTTCCAAGCAATTCCCTCTCAAGGACTGGGCTGGAGCTGCCCTACTCTAGACTGAACTTTTTATCTATCCAGGATTCTGAACACACTTTCTGTTTTATCTATAGCTGTGCAGGTTTTAAATGATTCTATCTATTCTGTCTATATGTCCTATGTGATATCATCTGTTTTTATCCATTGATCAAAGTACTTTCCTCCTCAAAAATTGATCAAGGCTTTGTTCATGCATAGTTTATACTAGTGATTGATTGAATGATTCAAGAAAGAATCTTGTAGGGAAGAAGTCTAGTCCTTTTGTGTTTAATTAGGACTGATGGGCCTCTGCCCTCACAATAAGATCACAGAACTAGAGCTATAGGGGGAAGAATCAAAGGTATCAAAAGCTCTGGGTTCTATTTGTGACTTTGCCACTTTTTCATTCTATGACCTGAGTGAGTCTTAGCTTTGGTTAGGCTTCAGTTTCCTCATCTTTAAAACTGGGAGGGAGGAGGTGGGCTGAACTAGAAGGTCTCTAAGCTTTCTTCTAGCTGTAAAGCTCTGTGTTTTTGTAATTAACAAAAGGCAAAGGAATCTTTTGCGATTGGGGGTGAGGGGAGAAGTTGGGAAAGAAGGTGTAAGTCTAAACCTTCCCTTACTCAACCTTTCACCACTTTATTTACCATATTGCCCAGATCTATCCCCATCTCTTCACTCCTGACCCAGTATCTTCTTGTCTGATGTCTGCATAATTGTAGCTTCATTTTTTTTTTTTGCTTTCAGATCTATGGTTCCTCTGCCTCATTACAATCAATCAGAATGTTACTACTAAAACATTTCTTAATGAACTGTTTAAACTATATCCTTCTGTTCTTTGAGAGCTCCGACTGGTTTGTTTTCATTCTCACAAAATTCAAATGACTAGGACAGTCTATTGGGATCCTCTACCAAATGATCTCATTCTCAGATAAGGAAGCACTTCAGAGACCAACTATGTCATTCTCATTTTAAAGATGAGGAAACTGAGGGAAGCAGAGTTAAGTGACTTGCCCAGGGTCACATAGCTGGTAAGTTTCTGGGGTCAAATTTGAACTCAGGAAGAAAAAATCTTCCTGATTCTTGGCTTGGCACTCTATCCACTGTGACACCTAGCTGCCACACTGTACAATCTTCTATCGTACCATGTTTAAATACATACATACATATATACATATAAATTTTCATTTATATGTATATATATATAAAATTTTAAAACATATATCAACATCTCTCCATTATGAAGACACAACATTTTATTGAGGAAATGCTGAATTTTGAATTAAAAAGATCCAGATTAGAAATTCCCTGTTCAGCTGTTACTAGCTATGATTCAATCAATCATAGGAAAGACAGTTTTCTTCTCTGAATCTCAGTTTCCTCATGTGTAGTTTAGTTTTGAATGATAACATTCAAAAATATATCTTATAGTAAAATAAAATAAATGCTGAATATAAAATACTTTGCAAAGTTTAAAGTGTGATAAAATATTAGCTGTTGTTATTATACATTTTCAAGTCTTTACATGAAGGGAAAACATCTATCTAGCTTGCTACAGAGGTGACATTAGGTTTGGGTTAAATTCCTTACCAAAAATGGATATTTGTTTTGGGTTCCAGTTTTATTACAGAGAAAAGACAGAGTGCCACAGTGGAAATAATGCTGCCTCTGGAGTCAGAAGACTTTGGATTCAAATCTTGCCTCTGACAGTTACTACCTATATGACCCCAGGCAAAGTCCCAACCACCCTGGACCTCAGTTTCCTCATCTGTAAAATGAAAGTGTTGGAAGAGTTGACTTCTGAGATCCATTTCAGCTTGTGAGTTATGATCAGAGAATGAGATAGGTTGGTAGAGAATTAGAATGAACTGTCCTAATCATTTATATACTGTACAAAGGATAAAAATAAATCAGGAGGAACTTTCAGCTCTCTTCAAGCAAAATACTCAATGGGGAGAGAAGAGAGTAATGAAAATAGCACACAGACGTGCGCGCACACACAGATACACAGAGTGATTTAAGGTTTGCAGAGTTCTATATTTGTAGTCTCATTTGACATTCACAACAACCCCTGAGGTAGATGCTTATTTTGTAATAAGCTATCCTTATTTTGTAGATTAAAGTAATTGAGCCTCAGAGATACTGTGACTTGCATAGGGTCACACAGAGAGTTAAATGTCTGATGGAGGATTTGAACCTAAGTCTTCTAACCAAAGTCCAGTGTTCTGCTCACTAAGCCATACTGTCATATTTTCGATGCTTCCAAATTCATTCTTATCTTAATCCTATGTTCAGTAAGTTCTACATTCTACCAACAAAACAAAATGAGAGTTTTACTGGTTCTTATTCTGGTTCTCTGTTAGGGCCTAGTCTCCATTCATTTTCTTTGTGAATTTCTCCCCTCTATTTTCCCCTTCCCCAATTAAAAAATGACAACTAACCAAAGACCCAAAAGAGACTTTGGAGAATATCTTAAGCCAATTGCCTCATTTTCGAAATATGAGACAAACCCCAAGAGGGGATAAGACAGCCTCTTTTCAACAAAAGGGCATGTTCTGTACACATTGGAGAGTTATGCAATCTCTCAAAAGTTCAAGAAAGATTCTCAACAGCTGTCATCACTGCTCTCCTCTCCCCCAATCCTATATACTTTAAATTCAACTGACTAATTCCAGAACTATCTTTTCACTGACAATGTTTTCTTGGTGGTGCTGTATGGCAGAATGTTAGAGTTTGCAGAGAATTAAGTACCCTTTTCTCCACTCACACAACCTCTCCTCTAGCTCAGGCCTTATAAAATGTTCACACTAATCTGTCTCCTAATTGTTCCCCTTGCCTCATGTGTCTCCCCATTCCAATCCAGCTTCACTGAAGCTGCCAAAGTTATTTTCCTAAAATATAAGTTTGATCATGTCATTTCCCTCCCCTCCTTTCAATATATAGGAACTCCCTTTCAAATATATAAGTCCTGTCTTTGGTAGTTATACCTCTTCACAATCTCATCTTTCCTTGTATTTCCAATCTTACACTTACTCCATTTCCATGAATTTTATAACCCATTCAATTCTGGAGTATTTGTTGTTCCTTAGTCATATCACTCTGATCTTGGTGCCTTCTCATTGGCTAGGCTTCATACCTGGAAGGCTCTCTCTTCCCACCTTTGCCACTTTGAATACCTGATTTCCTTCAAGATTGAGCTCAAATGTTGCCTTCTGCCAAAGGCATTTCCTAGGTCACCACTAACCCCTTCAAAGCTTTCTCCTCCCTAAGTGTTACCTTCAATCTCTTCTGTCTCTGTCTCTTTCTGTCTCTGTCTCTCTCCACTTCCTCTTTCTTCTCGCTCTCTCATACTTTTCTGTACAAATATTGTCTCCCTCAGTAGAGTGTAACCTTTTTGAAGGCAGGAATGTTTTTGCTTTTCTTTGTATTCCAACCCAGTGCATAGAATACACATATGCTTCAGTGCTTGTTTGATTGATGGAAAAACTTATGGTGGGCACAAAGAGCTTGAATCACATTATCAACTAAGGATTTTTAAAAATCTCCTCAGAGAAATTATTACTGGGGGGAAAAACTGATATACATGGGATGGCATGAGACCTAAAGTAAAGCTCTTAGCATCTTGGGTGGATCCCCTATGGAAAATTTACAGAGCACAAGGATAAGAGTCACATAGAATGGACAAACATGATTCATGCCATGAGCATGGGGAAGGGAGAAGACCCATATTACGAGATTATAAATCCATTGAAGTATTGCAATCATTTCAGCCAATCCAAGAAGTAGTGATTTTTTTTTTCCTTTTATTTCCAGTCTTAAGTATATTTGATCTCAAAATTCATTTCAACAGACATCTATTCAGAACCTCTTTTGGGTAATGAATTGCATGAGGCATTGAGGAGAGAAAGATGAAACAAGGCGCAGCCTCTGCCCTTTCAAAAGAAGTTAGATTTTTAATCATCATTTCATAGAGATCATATTTTGGTTATGATTGTTCATATTCAACTGTAATGATAGGGGCAAACAAAGAGGTAGGAGACTGTGTATTCTATTTCCCAGCAGGGTAAGATCAAGCTTGGAGCCCTCAAAACCATAAAAAAAATGCAAGGGAGATAAAACTTTCCTCTACAACAGTGGTTCTCAACCTTCCTAATGCCAAGACCCTTTAATACTTGTATGTGGGCATATTTGCATGTGGGTGCCCTGCCTGGAGACTGATAGAGGAGGGGTGTCTAGGTTCCTAAGACCATCGGAAATATGTGTTTTTCCCTGTAACCGCTGTGATAGGGTCGTTCGACCCCCAAAGGGGTTGCAACCCACAGGTTGAGAACTGCTGCTCTACAAAGTTGCTGTCACGTATTAGTGATTATTTTCCTTCTGGGGATGCATTTTAATATGTTGAGAAAGCAGTTCATATTCCTTGTATTCTCAAATGTTGGGTACCTAAGGAAAAATCTAACTAAGAAGAAGCCTCAATAATAATAATAGCTAGCGTTTATTATAATATCTTAACTATTCTACATAATATGCATAATATTATATGTTATATAATATCATAGTATAATACTTCACAAATATTATCATATTTTATCCTCACTAACAGCCTGGAAGGTAGGTGCTATTATTATCTTCATTTTATAGATTAAGCAACTGAAGTAGAGAGAGGTTAAGTGACCTGACTAGGGTAAAAAAGCACCCTTGTATCTGAAGCATAGTTTGAATTCATCTCCCTGTCTCCAGGTCCAGTATTTGACTTACTATATCACCTAGTTCACCTTTATCTGTATGATCCTTTCCATTTAAACATCAAAGATGTATTCAGTATAAATAGTATTTAGGCTACTTACAAGAAGGTATTTCAGATTTAGTTCTGTGGCTAAAAAAATTCAAGTTACTGAATTACCTAAGCTTGTATTCCACTTGACATTTCTCTTTAAATGCATTCACCTTCCTAATATCTCATATTTAAGAAGTATATTAGGAAGATTTTCTTTTAGTTAGAAATTAATACCTTTTTTAAAAGGACATTTATTTTAAAAACTTAAACAGCAAAACAAAAGGATTCTAAAAATTCTAGAAAAATGTAAATCTTGCCTAATGAGCAATTAGAACACATTTTCTTTATTGAATCAATGAATAAGTACTTATTCACATAATTAGACTTGCTGACATCCAAATAGGGATTCTATCATTGTTCAAGGGAGACTAAAGGGCTGCCTAATTTATCTTCATATCTCAAATATTGGAAATATTATTATTCAAGCATTCATAGAACACTATCTTTTTTTAAAAGTGTTTTACAATAATTTATTTCTTTTTCATATTAGCTCTGGGATTTGAGAAGTAGGTCATAGTTTTGTTGTTTTTTTTTTCAATTTCTAAATGAGGAAATTAAGGTATGGAGTTCCAGTGACTTTGGGCCAAAAGTTTAGCACCATGAGAGAGGTCATCTAGTCTACCCTTTCCCCCATTTTAAGGATGATGGAAATAAGGCCCAGAGATGTTTATCAGGGACTTTCTGGTGGTCACATAGGTAGGAGTAGTGGTCACTGTCAGTAAGGATACAACCCCAGGGCCTCTTTGCCTACATCTGAAACTAATAATAGTAGAGATTGGGTAAAAACCCAGATGTCTTGGTTTTCAAGTCTTTGTTTAATTCCCTTCCCTCGACACACTCAAAGACAGAAATAGTGTAATTTGGAAACATGACTTAATATTCTTGCTGAAGTAATATATACGGGGTGGAGAGGCAAGATAAGTTAAAGGTAAGCGAGGTCAATAGATGTCTGATAATCCTTTTCTTGGTGTACGGAAAAAGAATGGGGGCAATAGTTTTCATTAGTCTCTAAAAATGTATAAGCAACTTTGTACATTTTTCCCCCTATTGTAATGTTCAAAAGTAAAAGAAAGACTCATATTCCTGAGATCCTGGATTATTAAAATACTCCAAATCATATCCACATGCATTTTTTGATATTCTTTGTGTGTTTTCAAACTGCCTGTGAGAGCAGTTTTATTTTGCAGCTAGCTATACCTTTATGGCCATGCCCTGATTAAAAGCTCATATGAAAAGCTGCCGCAGCCTAGAGAAGCTCTCCTGTATTTTCAACTGGGCTTTTATCAAGGGCACATTTTCAGTTAGTTTACTGCCAAGCTAAGGAAACTTTGTGTAGCCTTCAAAAAGAGTTTCTAGTATTGATGTCTGTATTCTGATGCCCAGGAGGATCTTTCTGCTCAACACGAAGGGTGAAGTGAGGCAACATTTAAGAGGGCTGACTGACAGGCCAGGCCATCTCCTTGGCCCTGAGCCTTGTCTTATTTACTCCTGGAAGATAAGAGACTGTTAACTCTGGAAGGGTTCTTAAGAATCAACTGTGTCTCCTTCCTAGTCGGCCCTAACTCCTGCTCTTCCATCACTACCTTGCACTCCTCCTCCAATTTTAGTCACTCTCTTCTTAAGTTGACCCCCATCATGAACTGTGATTTCTTCATCCCCTCTCTAGGATTCACCTCTCTCTGATCCCTCTCCCCTGGCCCCTTGCCTAAAGATAAGGTAATAATAACTAAGTTACCTAAAGTTACTGTAGACTCAGCAGCAGCCCTGAGGTGGATCCAGTCCACTGTGTCCTGTTCTGACATCTCCAGACCCTGCTGAGTCTTAGAGTGCCTCTGAGCTAGGTTTTGGCTTCATGGATAGATGGAGGCAGGGTATCAGACATGGAGCAGGGCGGTAGGGCATTCCTGAAGTGAGGCTTACTAAGAGAAAACCAGTGAGTAAGGCTTGATTCTTTTCTCACTTGGTTTTATCATAATTAGATATCCTATATTACTTAAAAATAAGAAAGCTCAACAAAATGGTATTCTATAATCCCAGGTATATATAGAATGTAGATTATAATCAATACATGGCTATACCTATTGGCACAATGAACTATGACCACGATAATGCACAGGAATATTTAGCACCACAGTACTGTTCACGCGGAAGGCTTCCAATGAATACTTGTTAAGTGAATTAATTAATGAACCATTACTTCCTTTCACAGACTCATTCCCATATTTTATAACTCTCCCAGCTCATTGGGCAATAGTCTCAGTCGATCTCTATGTGCCCATTGGAATTACTCACAATAGCATTTCTCTTGCTTTTCCCTGTAAAGTTGAAAGATGGTTAAGGGTGTATAATCTGAGAAAAGTGAATTAGACACTGGTCAATGAGTCTGCATAATACACTCAAGTCATAATGTGGTGACTGAAAGGGGAAGGAATTGGTCAGAGAAGGAGAAGAGAGGAAGCATCCAGGTGAAGCATTCATCTCTCTGAAGCTTTAGTACCACATTAATCAGGACACAGAGATAAAGGCTAGCTTTGTCAGGTCAAATGATATCTTGCTGATTCATGACCATAGGCCCAGATCATTGAAACAAGGTAATGTGTATAGAGCCCTTAAATAGCTACTTATTGGTTTTTAGATTGATTGAATTAATAGTGCTGATCCATAATCAGGAAAATAGCTCTGTATTTTTTAAAAATAATGACTAAAATGCTATTAATAATTTAATTAAATGCTGGCCCCACATGCTTCATGTAGATTAAAAAAAAGATAAGAGAAAATGTGAAATATCAGTTTCCAATTCCCAATTGACATTCCCAATCAGTGTTCTGTTTTTTGTCTTCACAGATTTAATTAAATTCAAAATTAAAATTTAGCATTAGTGGCTGCATATAATGCATCAGTGCATTTTTATGACACATTACTGAATCACAGAGCAGAATTACACATTCTATTTAGGTCAGCTATGTAAATCAACAAAATTAATGAGCTTTATTAAATCATCTTTGTAAAAGCCCCCACTGTCTTAACTGTTTACTTAATTCCAAATCCAACAAAAAACAGCTGTCACCTTCTGACAGACCTTCCTCTAAAAGATGGTTTTCCTTCCATTTGGGTGTGGGGGGTGGGAGCAGGAAGTGACTCAAACTTTAGGCCAACAAAAATATAATATTCAGATTCTTTAGCAAAAATAACTTACATAGATTGGAGGACTAGATCATCTCAAATTGGTTTGAAGAAGGAAAGTTCATGTATGACACTGATTTTTTTATGTTTTATAGAAAATAATTCATATTTTAAATGCAAGGAAACATCATTAATGTAGACATTAATATTATTAATAATTAAGAATCTTTAATAACAACATATGAAAGTTTTTTCTAAGCAAACCAATCATAGCTGGCATACAAATACAAGATCTCTTGTATTTGCAAGCAATGCAAATGTACCTTATCTGTTCATGGAACCATGGAAGCTCAGAAGTACCTCTTCTTGGTCACATTTTGTCAACTATTAATTCAAAATTTTCCATCTACTTAAAAGAAACAAAACTGTATTTCTTTATATATGGACTATAAATCATATTTTTCATTCTTTCAGATAAGCCTTCAGCCCAGTTATTCCCAAATAATGAAATATTTAAAGTAAAAAATAAAATAAAATCCTACATAAATACCCTGCCGTATAACTTATAGTCCACCTAGAGTTTAATCTTCCAAATGGATAGTTTCTCTTCCTTTCTTCTAACTGCATCCACACTTTATTTCTAAATATCTTCTCTGACTCTTTCTCTTCTAAATTTCAGGATTTCAGAACCTTTGAATGAGAAGAGATCTTGTAAGTCATATTTGCCAACTTGCGCTTAAATAGAAATCCTCCTAATATTTCTTTCTTTCTTTCATTTTTTTTTGGAAGGGAGAGGGCAGGGCAATTGGGGTTAAGTTACTTGCCCAAGGTCACATAGCTAGCAAGTGTTATCTATCCGATGTCTGATTTGAACTCAGGTCCTTCTGACTCCAGGCCAGTGCTCTATTCACTGCGCCACCTAGCTGCCCCCAACCTCCTAGTATTTCTAACAAGGGAAACCCATTATATTTCAAGGTCTCTCTCATTTTTGTACAAAACCAATTTTGATTAATTTCTATTGAATCTTGTGGTGCCCTTGGACCACCTATTCTGGGGCTTCCTGTACATCAGTTTGTAATGGCTTACTCTTCACTGTTGGGATCCTTCCCTCACACCTTAGGGTTGCCTAATTAGTATTTCAGGGCCTAAATCCCAGGTTCCCTTACCATCAGCCAACAGAATTCTTTCCACTCCTGCTTCAGTAGGGTTGATTTTGGACTCAGACTCTGGCCACACCTAGTCCCCTAGATAGGGATCAGGGAATAAGGAGACCTTCTGTACCCAGTTCTGGTTCCCATATACCTTCCTGTTTAGCCAAAACTCTGGTGTTACTTTCCACCTGAGGACAACTTACATTGGTGAATTCCTTCCATGGCCCAAGTTGTTTCTGAATGTGAGTATGTGCTGAATAAACCTGCTTGTTTGACCCAGTACTTGATACTTCCTAAGCTACTCATAAGAATTCTCCTTGACATAACATAATGACATAATGGCCCTTTTTCCTAAGAAGATCCAGTAGCTTGTGGGGTAAGCCTAAAATTGTTCCTTTTGTAACTTCTACTCTACCTTCCAGAGCCAAACAGAATGAGTCCAATCTTTCCTCTATGTGTTGTTGTTGTTCAGTTGTTTCAGTCTTGTCTGACTCTTTGTGACCCCATTTGGCTTTTTCTTGGCAAAGATATTGGAGTGGTTTGCCATTTCCTTCTCTAGTTTCTGCAGCACGACAGCCCTTCAAATACTTGAAAACAGCTCCCCATCCTCCTAAGTCTTCCTTCCTCCAGTATAAACATTTCCAGTTCCTCCAACCAATCTTTTAAAAAAAATTTTATTTTATGTAGTCTCTAATCTATTTCATTAACCTTTTTTTTTTTGCTACCATTTGCCAATGTCCCTCATATGTATCATGCCCCTCACTGAACATAACATTTCAGATGTGGTCTGGCTGAGGCAGAGTCCAACAGGGTTATGTTCTCTCTCATTCTGGAAACTGTATCTGTCTCATTGGAGCCTAAAGCCATACCAGCCTTTTTGGATGCCGCATCACATTGTTCAGTAAAATATCCATTTTTTTATTCCACACATTATTCATCTAGACATAACTATACCTATTATGTACTTAAGGAGCTGATTTTTGAGTTTTCTTTTAATGTAAGACTTTATATTTTTTTCCTATGAAATTCCATCCTATTGAATCCAGTTTAGTATTCTACTGCTTCAAGATGTCTTTGGATCTTGACTTTGTCATTCAGTGTGTTAGCTCGTCATTTTTGTTTTGTTTCATGTGTAGATTTGATAAATGTTCCCTCTACAATATCATTATGGTCATTGATAAAAATGTTGATTAGTGTGAGACCAAGGTCAGAACATTGTCAAATACTTGCAAAAATGTCTGAGTTATAGTGGAAAGAATTTTGGGCTCAGAATCTGGTTCTGCTATTTTATTATTTGTCACTAAATTACTTAATCTCTCTGGGTCTGAGCTTCCTCACCTGTAAAATCAGGGAACTAGACTAGATGATTTCTGTGGTCTCTTCTACATCTAAGGTTATGGTCCCGTGGCTGAGTCATAATGGTTATTCTTAGTGTTTGGTCATTCAGTCAATTCTGAATGTAACCGTAGGTTCCAAAATATAACTATGTTGTTATTGGTGTTCAGTTTTGGCCAACTCCTCACGACTGCATTTAGGGTTTTCTTCCTCTCTAGTTCATTTTACAGATTAAGAAACTGAGACAAAAGTGACTTGCCCAGGGTCACACAACTGGTAAGTATATGAGGTCACATTTGAACTCAGGTCTTTCTAACTCCAGGCTTGGCACTCTACCCACCAAACCACCTAGCTGCCCCAACTATGACTATAATAGATTGCTAACCTAACACCTAACTATTACGATAATTTATCTACCCTGCCTTCCTTTCCTTAAATTCAAGCACAGGGTATCCATGGCATTTCTTTTATCTAGGAACACTTTTTAAAAAGGGTAACTTTCAAATCTTTCTTATAATTATGCAACTATGAATCATGAATGCCATAGCTATCTTCTTCACAGTGCCTAGCAAATAGGCACTTAACAAACATTTATTGAATTGAGTCATTGACCTGTGACCCCAAAGAGTTTTCCATAGAATAATGTTACTTTTAGATAACAGATGGCGTTACATTTTCAAAATGTAACAATACTCTGCTCATCTTAATTCTGAAAACTTGCTGCATTTTGAATGGGGAGGCAGATTCTTATGCTGGTTTCTCATGACAAAAGAAGTGGGGCATGCCATATAGATTGCTGGACCTGGAGTCTGGAAGATCTCTCTTGGAATCCCCTCAGATACTCACAGGCATCTTGGTGCTGGGCAAATAATTTAATTTCTATGAGTCTCGGCTTCCTCAACCTTTAAAATGGGAATAATAATAGTGCCTCCTTTGAAAGGTTGTGAGGAAAAGGGATATGTAGGTGATTTTTCAGACCTTCAATAAACATGTGCTTCTTTCTGTTATTATGGACACAGATGATCTTTTGATCATGTATCTGCATCCTTTTCTTCCTCACCCTATCCATAACCAGCATAGCTTTATTACAGCTCATCAAATGTTGCAAGGCAAATTCTTCCAGTCCATTGACTACTTTTTCCGTAACAACTTCCTTTAAAAGGAGGGTAAAGAGTTGGGAGGAGGAGAAAAAGACGGAAAGAACAAGAAAGTGGAGATGAATTAAAGTGGAAAGAGAAGCACAAATGGCCTAGGCATTAATTATTCTTGCTAAACATATGTATAACTCAGCTGATCCTACGTTACTGATTCTATGCTGTCAGCATCCCCTAAATTTCAGCAACTAGTGGCAAAAACTGATCCTCTCACCCTAGTTATGACTCTGTCTCCATGTTATTTATGTTCTCACCAGACTAGACAGTCTGTTAGGAGTCCCTTTACTGTTTGTGTTTGTTCTCAGAAGTGCTTCTTCTGACAAACCAAAACATCTGCTGTAAGTAACAAATAAAACCAACTCAAATTCTTCCCTCAGAGTTAATTCTAGGCCTTTTACCACTGGACTTATCATACGTTTAGCAGAGTATGTTACTTCATGATGTTTCACCTTGATTTTCGTGAGGGTTCATTGTTCCTATTGTTTTCTATCACAGCAATTTGAAATTCTATTTCAGTTCTCTACACTCGGTTTTATCACAAGCTTGCTGTCCCTTGTGCATTTAATGAGCATACTTTCTATTTTATCTTCTAGGACACTGATGAGAATAGTATCACTTACTTTTTCATTCAGCAAATATTAATTGAGCATCTGCTCTATGCAAGTCACTGTTCTAGGTACAAGGAAGACAGCAAGAGGCTGCAAGGGATATACAAATAAATGGGATACATTTTCTACTCTATAGAACTAGCCAGGTAGACGGAAAAGGAATGGTTAGAGAGGGAGAAGAACATGAAAGCCAAAAAGAGGCCACTGGATTTGGTAACTCTGTTTATCTCAACTTCCTCATCTGTAAAATGAGCTGGAGAAGGAAATGGCAAACCACTCCAGTACCTTTGCTAAGAAAATTCCCAAATGGGGTCATGAAGAGTTGGAAGTGACTGTAATGACTGAACAACAAGGCACTGTGCAGAGCACTTTACAAATACCTCAATAGAGTGGCATCCGTTCAATATGGAGACCTAGATGTCGATCTACCTCTGGTAACGTAAACCAGCCCTAACAGCTGAATTCCTCATTTCTTTCCCTGCCTCCAAACCAACCCTGTCACTCCCTTTAACTTCTTTGTTTCTGTTAAGGATGACACTAATCTCGCTGTCACTCAAACTCAGAAGCAAGTATGACTCCTCCCCCTTAGCCTCTTCATTTAATAAGTTAGTAAGTCCTATGGATTCCACCTCCATGACATCTCTTGAATCTTCCGCCTCCTTTCCAGTCCCACTTTAAACACCTTCAGACCTTCATTACTTCTCTAGTAGGCTATTATAATTCTGTCTCAATTGTTCTTCCTGTTTCCAGCTTTTTCCCTTTCCCATACGACCATCATATCCCTGTTGGTATCATCTTCCTAACGTACTACTCCACTCACAATAATCGCTCAATAACCTTCAGTAACTTCTTATTACCTTCCAAATACTTTTTTAACTCAGCTATGGAACAAGTAACTTTGTAATGGTTACAAGACTTTTCAAATCTGTCTTCAGGATACCTTTCCAACCTTTTCTCAGACTACTTCTCTTCATATACTTTATGCTCCAGACGAATCAAAATAGGTTCCACCCTCTCTTCCACCTCTCTCTTCATCTTTGAACCTACTATTTGCCATGAATGAATGAAAAAATAATCACTTATTAAGTGTTTACTATCTGTAAAGCCTTATGTTAAGTGTTTAGAATGCAAATAGAAAAAACACTACCTTTTCCTTGTTCTTAAGGAACCCACATTCTAATGGGAGAGATAAGACCTATAGAAGGTTTTAGCTGCAGATGTCCCAAAGTCCTTTGGGTGCAGCAGCAAAGCTGCCTGAAATAGATCTCCCACCCTCATCTCTGTTTTTGAAGTTTTTCCTTTCTTTCAAGGCCTAATTCAAATACTACCTTATTCACGTAAGCTTTACTGTGTGCTCATCCCTTCCCTAGTTGAAAGTGATGTCTTGCCTATATTTCCAGCCATGGCCTAGGTTCTCTCCATTGTGCTTATCGTGATCTCTCTTTTCCCATCATTATTTGAAACCATATAGTCAGTTGTAAGCTCCTTAAGAGCAGGGCCTGTGTCATAGATCAATTTGTGTTCCCAGTGCCTATGACAATGCCATACAATACAAGGTATTTAATGGATGTTTTTAAAATTGAACTGTATCAGTAGTAGGTCACTTCTTCAAGAAATGTGGCCATTGATAAGAAGACTGAGATGGAACAATAACTTATTGAAGTTGAACAGACAAGAAAAGGTCTTTTTTTTTTATCTATAGAACTGAGCACTTTGTTAAAGAGCCAGTGGAGAAGAAGACACTGAAAATGAATGAAAGGAGAGAGAATGCTACTTGAGTCAGGCCTGGAGGACCAGGGGATGATTAGATAATAGTAACTCACATCAACATAGTGCTTTGCTGTTTATAAAGTCCTTTTATCACAGAAAATATGTGAAATAGAGCTAATTATATGTAATAAATATAAATTTATACATAGATATATAATACATATACACATACATATGTGCTTACATGCATGCTTGTATACCTACATATATATATATATATACCCACACACTATATATAATATATTGTATGTGTGTGTATATATAATATATATATACACACACATACACACACACATATGTATATATAATCCTTATTTTTATAGATGGGGAAACTAAGGCTCCATGAAAACATGCCCATGATAATATAGCTACCAAATGTCTGAAGCACTATTCAAACCCAGGTCCAAGTATAATCCAAATCCAAGTAGACTCTACTATGCAATGTTGCCTCTTGAAGGCTATGTGTTAGAAAGGAGTAGGGATAATTTTCATCTGAGACAGAAAGGAAGGGAGAGAGAATGGGTGCTGCATGTGGAGAATTTTTGAAGAATGTAAGTGGAAAGTTGATTGAATCCAGATTGGATGATTTTGACCTTCTCATTGAAGGAGGCTAAAATTGTAGGGTGGAGAGGGAGAAGTGTAGGGAGTGTGATCTTAAAAAGTTGCTATTTGGAAATGAGAAAAGGAGTCAATAAGTGTAGAATAGAAAGCTAGCTTAGAGGCATTAAAGGTCTAGATGAGGTTATGTACAACACATTTATAATGAATGAAATTTTCTAATTTCATGACTTTCTTTAACAGTGTTAAGCACCCTGGCAACAGGAATGGAGGAATAAGATGCTAAGGGCTACCAAGGGCTGACAATGAGTAGGATGGGAATCTATTGTGGCATCCAGTGAATCACTGTTTTGGCCGACCACCAGGTCAAGTAACTAGATGCCACAATGAGATAAGTCATGCAAATGGTTCAGAAAATATGCTAAATATACCAGTCCTAGCATTAATATCATTTGTTATGTGGTCTCGACTTTTGAAAGTAACAGATTTTTTT
Source organism: Pseudochirops cupreus (assembly GCA_028627135.1). Taxonomy (NCBI): domain Eukaryota; kingdom Metazoa; phylum Chordata; class Mammalia; order Diprotodontia; family Pseudocheiridae; genus Pseudochirops; species Pseudochirops cupreus. The sequence continues at coordinate 117,852,438 of CM053580.1, read as the reverse complement.
TTTCACTTTTTTTTTGAGAAGGAATAAACTTCCAACAACTTTTTTATTTAACCAAACAATAAGTGTACACTTGAATTGTCTGTGCTGTATATTGTATCCATGAACAATTAAAAAGTATTTTCCTTGTATCATATGAAAGGAAGGATTATTATTACTTAGTTGAACACAAATAGAACTCCTTACCCTCTCAAGAGCATAGGCAGACACTAGTTCTCTGCTCAATAGGTTTATTATAATAATGGGCTTCTATTAGAAGAGAGGAAACAGATAATATAATGGCAAACACCAGCTGAGAAGATTTATGCATCTTCCAAGGTCAAAAGGTGCTGTCTTCTCTAGTTCCATTTTACTTAATACGATCATGCTTCTCTTGACCTCCAAGCTCCGTTTTCCTTAAAAGAAAGTGATCAGTCATTAAAAGTAAATCATTTAATGACTTTGAGGAAGTAGCTTTTAGAGTTGTATTTCCCACCTGCAAATCCATTAACTTAATGAATAGGAAGGGAAATATATTCACAGAAAGGAATGTTGAAGTTTTTTCAATTGGGTGGTGGGGGGCGTGAAGAGGGAGGAGAGGGGGTAGGTAAGCATGGATTGGTGGAGGATTTAGAAAAATTGTTGGCTTAGACAGACTTCATTGAGGAATAATAAATTCACCCTCTAACCTCAGACCAATTTGAAACATCCTTTAGGCAATTCAATGAATAAGAATCTGCATACTTGACTCAAATAGCTGACGTTAATATGTAAAGGTTTCAATTCACCTCCTTTAACACTTAGTGTATTCTCACAGGATAAGTAGAATTGAAAGTTCAAGATGTTGTAGTGGGGGAAAAAAAAGTACTAATTTGCAGCTAGAAGATCTGATCTGAGTCCTGACTTAAATACTTCTGAGTCTCCTGACTTCGGATGACTTATTTACCACCTCAGAACCTCAGTCTCCTAGGATGTAAATGACAATAATATTGGTTTTTTTTTAAATTTTATTATAGAATAATATCGTTTTATTATCCACCTCACTGGGTTATAGAGAGAAGACTCCACAGACCTTAAAATACTATAAAATGTGTTATTATAAAACAAAAATACAAATTCGAAGTGTTGTCAGGAACATAACAAAAAATGAATTTTACCAATATGTAAACAAAGTCTCAAAACTACTTATACACAAACACAGTTCACAAAATTAAACAAATTAAGAAAGGTTAAAAGTGTCTCAGTTTTTACCAATATTTGGTTCAGGGAAATAACTTCTTAGAACCCAAGGGCATGTAAGCAGAACTAAAAAGAATGAAGAAAAATCTACCTTAGCAAATAAAGAACAAAAACAGTCATTATTCATTATATGAATAAAACCTATATATTAAATATACATAAACATATGCATTATTATAATTATAGACACATGTGTGTATCTATCTGGATCTCATAATGTTTAAAATCTCAATTGATTGTTCTTAGTGTATTGAGATTATGGTGAACCAATAATCTGCCCAACAAAGCTGCAAGACTGAAACATCACAAAACTCTAAAGGGTCACCATTGATTTGTTTATATTATGAAAAAGAAAGAAGAGGAAAGAATGTATTTTTATACTTTGACTGGATCCAATATAACCAGATACTTATCAGTTTCAGTGTGTACTTTTACCCAATTTTCTATACCTATATAAATGCAACATAAAGTGGAAACTATAGGACACTGTTTATTTAGTTAGTTGCTTTTTGGAGGAGGGAGGGCAGGGCAGTTGGGGTTAAGTGACTTGCCCAAGGTCACACAGCTAGTAAGAGTTAAGTGTCTGAGGACGAATTTGAACTCAGGTCCTCTTGACTCCAGCACTGATGCTCTATTCACTGCACCACCTAGCTGCCCAAGGACATAATTTATAATTCTATCAAACCAAACCACCCAGTAAGAAGAGTTAAGTAGATTTTTAGTTTTAGTAGGTAATAATAGTGATATAATTTGAATTTAAAATGGGAAATGAGTATAAGATTTGATTGGAAAATCGTATTATCATCTGAGAAGAAAATATTTATTAGCTTAAATTTACCCTATTATAATTCAAATGAACCTAAGTATTATATTAAAATTAAATGCATGTAGATTAAGCAATTCAGTCACCCAACAAGCACTTATTAAGTGCCTATTATGTGACAAACACCATGCTAAGTGCAACATAAAGAGAGGCAAAAAATAACTCAAAACAACCAACCAACCAAAAAGGCAAAACCAGTCCCTCTTCTCAAGGAGCTCTACTAGGGAAAACAACATGAAAATAACAATGGACAAACGTGATCTGTCTTGATAGTCAGATCTCTGTCTATGTAGATGGATTGAAAGAAAGATTGATAGACAAATGGAAAGGTAGATAGACAGACAGACAAATAGACAGGGAGGTCAGGATATGTAGATGAGAAAAGAAGGAATTCCAAGTATGAGGGAGAACCAGTGAAAATGGTCAGAATTGGGAAGTGGAGAGTCTTGTTCAAGGGAAAACAAAGAGTCCAGTGTCACTGGATTGCAGAGTATGCCAAGGGAAGCAAAGTATAAAAAGACAGGAAAGGTAGAAAAAGAGCATTTGACCCTAGTCAAAATGGTAAAAAAAAAAAAAAAAAAAAGAACAAAAAACCCATCTTGCTTTAAGCATATAGAATTCTATTACAGATCAAATATCCAGTCATCCTTTAAATGACATTTCTGATAATATGACATATAAATAGGAGAGTGAGGTTCAAGTAAACATGTAAAACTGTCAAGAAGAAATGGCGGGCCAAGAACAAGTGATCCAAAGTAGCTCACCATATGAATAATAATCTCTAGGGTAAATGAACAAAGAAAACAAACGTGGCAGGAAACTGCTTCCAATAGACTGACATATTTTCCAGTTTAAGTAACAAGCTCAGGGTTGAGAATGACACTTTCAAGGAAGGGGTAAAGAAACTTGGTAACTAAAAATAAAAGAAATCATCTTCTAACCAAGGATCTTTACAAGAAACTGTTCGTTTTTTTTTGTTTTTTTTTTTTTAAAGAATCAGTTTGTAGAGACCCTGAATTCATGCTGCAGATGCAGTTTTTGGCTCGACAAAAGAAAACCATTTCCTAACAATTGGAAAGATCCAAAATATTCTCCGGGCTTCTCTGAGAAATAGTGAGTTTTCCAACAGAGAACACTTTTAAGGGAGGACAAGGGACCATTAGTTGAGAATGTAGTAATAATAAATATTAGTAGGTAGCATTTATGTAGCACCTATCATGTTCTCAGAACTCTGCTGAGAGGTTAAAAATTTTATACCATTTGATCCTTGTAACAATTCTGGGAGGTAAATGCTATTTTATTCTCATTTTGTAATTGAGGAAACTGAGGCAGACAGAAGTTAAGTGACTGCTAGTGTGCATCTTAGGCTGGCACTCGGGTCTTCCTGACTTTAGCCCTAGGGCTCCATTCACTGTGCCATTTATATGGAATTGATGGTTTAGAGACGGGTTGGGCTATATAACTGGACTACATAACTCCTTCTATATGCTTTTGGGCAATATGGCACAGTAAGAAGAATCCTGGATTTGGAGACAGAAGATTCAGGAGTCGTTTTTTTTAAACTAATTTATACTCTCTGGGATTTTTAGGACAGCATTATTCATGCAATGAAAAATAAATAGTACTGGAAGCAGTCACAAAAGGTACCAAATATATGGGAAATGTTACCTTCCTTCATTTTCTAGACCAGTGGTTCTCAACCTTCCTAATGCTTTGACCCTTTTATACAGCTCCTCATGTTGTGCAGACCCCTAACCATAAAATTATTTTCGTTGCTACTTCATAACTGTAATTTTGCTACTGTTATGAATCGTAATGTAAATATCTGATATGCAGGATGTATTTTCTTTGTTACAAATTGAACATAACCCACAGGTTGAGAACTGCTGTCTAGACCTTCTCTCTGAAACTGTCTTTTTTGTGACTTTGCAATTTGATATAATGCCCAGAGGATATTGGGGCTACCAACTCTTAGCTGTCTAGTGGTATGGTGGTATTTTGCAAGCTAAATTTTGGTTGGTTTCTTTTTAGTTTGTTTCATGGTGTATTCAGATGGAAGAAAGACAAGGTGGGCATGGGAAAAAATATGAAATAATGATGGTTAATTATTGTTAAGCATAGACATACATATACACATACATGTAATATATGTGCATATATATGCAAATACCTATGCATGTACACATGACTATAGCATAAATTCCCTGTGCATGTATGTGTATTGTGAGGAATTTGCTCACAAAGGAATAGGACCTTAACTGATGAAAACAAAATAATAGACATAATCACCAGACCAGGGAGCACCAACATCTGAGTTCACAAAATACAGGGGGCCCTCAACAACAGCTACCCAGAGTCTTGTCTGGCCAAATCACAAAGATCTCAGGGGAACATTTTTCCCATGAGTGAGCCCCAAAGCAAAATACCAACCTCTGAGAATACATATATAGTTTTCTCCAACAGGCTCAGAGCCAGAAGGCATCACAACCCAGGGTGACTCAGTGCCTTATTGGCTCAGTACCAAAAGGCGTGAAAGCCTTCCTGAAAGCAAGCCTCCCCATAAGCAAGCTTGCTCCTAAGCAAGCTCCAAGGCAATATAAATATCCCTGATGGGCTCTATGTGACTCAGGATGTGTCATTGGGCCGGAGCTCAAAACAGCAGGACATCCGTGATTGAAATACCTGGGTACCTTTAGACCTGGGAACACGACACCTGTTCCAAGGAAAAAAGGGAACACATGTGATCATACAGGCCTAGTAATGGACAGGGAAGATCTTATATTCCATTAACCCTACAACTTACTAAAGGCTGGCATTTAGTAGGTGCATAACTTAGTGTAAGTCTTCTTACTTTAAGTTCATTTCATTAGCCACAAACTGGCTAAGAACATTTGCATTAATCTTCACAACACCATTATAAAATAGATCGGGTCAATATTTCTGTCCCTACTTCAGTGAATCCTGTTGTGTGACAGAATCTAGACTGATGAAGCTTATACCTTCTGACTTCAACCAAATCCAGCCAAGTATATAAATGTGTTTCGCATTGACTATGAAAGCACAGAAAGGGTAGACTCTGGTTATCACAGATTCATACTAATATGGCTTTTTGTGGGAAGAATGTAGGAAATAACTTGTAGGGTACTATTACATAACAAAGCAACACTATGCAGACTGTGAGATTCTTGTACCTAATGAAGCATCACTAAATAACAAGTCAATTGGCAAAAATGGAAAAAAATATCTATGAGAAGGTCAGGTAAAAATGACTGGATTGGAAAGAATGAACATTGATGGAAATGTACTCCAGACCCTTTTAAGTCACTTATCACATTTCATTCACTATTATGTGTTCATCTGTTACTCTCACATCACTGCTTATTTCATGTAAAAACACATGGGAAGCCCAGTTTAATTTCTTACATAAATCACCAGTGTATCAATCAATCTGCACTACTAAGGGCTTGGTAGGTCAGCTGGTCAAGTTAGTCACTCCAGTAACCACCAAACAGAATTTGCCCATAAATCAAGACACTACTAACTGGCCAGCACTGTGCTGCTTGTTTTGAGAGATGGAACAGAATAAAACATGTCCTTTGCCCATAAGGACCTTATAATTTATTCAGAAAAACAAGCCATACATAGAGAACAATAAAGGAAGAAATAAAAGGATCATATATAATTAAATTCTCTTTTTCTTCCCCTTTCATTGACTTTCCCTCTTCTTGCCTCCTAATTTGTGAATGTTTCTTGAGGTTTATTCCCCAGTTTTTTGTTCTGTCCTCTTCTTTAGACTTCTTCCCCTTTCAAGAATTCAGTTACTCTCACAGCTGCAACTATCATTGCTGTGTGAATCATTTCCAAATCCACAACTCCTGGTGCTTGTCTTTCATTCTTTACTCCAATCTTTTAACTTTCCACTGGACATTTACACTTGCATATCCTGCTGTCCCTTCAAACTAGACATTTCTAAAACAGAATTGATCATCTTCCCACCGTAGGCAGCTCCTTTGTTTGAGTTTTCCTTTTTTTATACATTATACCATCATTCTTCATGCACCTCGACCTGAAACCTCAGAATCATCTTGGACTCTTCCCTTTCCTTCTTTCCTATCATCCAGTTAGTTCCCCAGTCCTGTTTGAGGCTGTGATACAATGGAAAGAGTAGTCAGTTTGGAATTGGAAGCAAAGGAAATGGTTTCAGTTTCTGAATGTGGCAGTTATTTGACTATTTAGCTGGTGATATGGTGGTGGTACAGGTAGGCATGGTGTCAAGAAGACATAAGTTCAAATGCAGCTTCAGATACTTACTACATATGTGATTGTGGGCAAGTCACTTAACTTTTGATTGTCTCAATTTCTTCAGCTACTAAATGAGGTTAATAATACTACCTGGGCAGCTAGGTGGTGCAGTGGATAGCGTGCCTGGCCTGAAATCAGGAAGACTCATCTTTGTGAATTCACATCTGGCTGCAGACACTTCCTAGCTGTACGACCATGGGGAAGTCACTTAGCCCCGTTTGCCTCCATTTCCTCATCTGTAAAATGAGCTAGAGAAGGAAATGGAAAACCACTTTAGTTTATCTGCCAAGAAAACTCCAAATAGGCTTTTGAAGAGACAGAGGATCGAAATGACTCAACAGAAACAATAACGAATAGTACCTACTTCATAGGATTGTTTTGAGGATTAAATGAGATAATATTTGTAAAAGAATGACTCCTAGGGCATGGTGCATAGAAATGTCCTATGGAAATGCTCCCCCTTCCAGTAATTCATCTAACTTTTTCTGGTTCTCACCTTCTGTATCTGTGAAATCAGGGAGCTGTACTCGATGATTTCCTGTGGTCCATTCTAACTCTAAAACTATCATCCAATGCATCTTTTTTCCCCCCCATGTGTTTCATTCAATCCTTCATTTCCACTTCCACACCCGAATCTAGGTCTTTATTGTTTCACACCTCCATTATTGTGATAACCTCCTAACTAGTCTACTTGCCTTTGAATCTTTCTCCCATCTAATTAGTCCTTCATACCATGGAGAGAGTGATCTTCCTAAAGCATCACTTTTATCTGCCCACATCTAAATATCTTCAGGATTTTCCCATGACATATAAGCTAAAAATTTAAACTCATCTTGACATTAAAAGTCTTCTATAATCTGGCCTGAACCTACCTTTCCAGCTTTTCATCCATGATCCCTCAAAAGCTTGTCCATTTCAGATTGACCAACAGTTTCTCCCTAGAACATGTCTTTCTTAATTTTGTTTTTCCACTTTTCATAAGAGCTACTTCCTATGCCTGCAGTGTGAGGTAGTAGAAAGTACATGGAATTTTCCATCAGAGGACCTGGGTTCAGATGTTAGCCTTCCTATTTACTGCACATGTCAATTTGAACAAGATTTTTAATGTCCTTGAGCATCAGTTTCCTCATCTGTAAAATTAGAGGCTGTACCAGAAAGTCTCTGAGATCCCCTTCCAGCTCCAGCTCTATGATCCTGGAAGGCAGGGAACAAGCATTTATTAAGCATCTACCATATCCCAAGCACTGCACCAAGCATTGTAAAATATTATCTTACTTGATCCTCATAACAGTTATGGGAGATGGGTGTTACTGTGACCCTCATTTAACTATTGAAGAAACTGAGGCAGACAATGGTTAAGTGATTTGAACAGATTAGAATTCAGGTCCTCCTAACTCCAGACCCAGTGTTCTATCCACTCTGTCAACTGGCTGCCTGGTATGACCTTCCTCTGCGGTCTTTTACAAATGGTTTATCCTCCTCCTCCCCTCCCCCCACTGGTATTGCTCTATTTTATAATGAAATCAGGCATTAATTGGCTATGTCAGTTTCTGGGTTATTTTGACCTTCCTATTGCAACATTGGCTATACGCTTACTACTGGTTAAACTTCTTGGAATTGGTGGCAATCAGATGTATTTCTTTTATCCATTCCCCGTTTTCTAATATATTTGTTATCTTATCCTACAACCAATTCCATATTAAAGTAATAGAGTATCAATGGCCAGTAAATTTTGACTTGGTTTGAAGAATCTTGTTGATTTCATCATAAACTTCTCTATTGTTTCATACTCTGCAACAGCTGTTATTTCTTTTGCAGTCATTTTGCATTTTCCTGGCATAACCTTCATTACCCAGGGTCCTTTACTGCCAGGTGATACACTAGAGTAGAACATTCCTATACAGACCCCATGGATTCCTATCAATATTCTGAAACATTTAATTTCATTATACACAAGTATTGTAATTTTAGGAAAGCAGGATCCAGGATTCAGGAAGCCGGATAAGGCAAGAATCCCAAATGTAAGATAAGAGGCTAACGGTCAAATAGTCAGGGGTAGGACCAGATACTAAATTTACTGCACACAAGAGTCATTCAACATTTAAATTATTGACCTTTAGCAACCCTGTGTAAGCATCTTTTTTCTCAGCTATATAAGGAAACATTTTTTGGCAGCTAACATTCTACTCACTGGAACAGGATGTAGTAGTACCTAAAATAAGCCACATTACAGTAGCCATATTGAATTAAAAAAAAACACAACTTGTTTTGGAATATATTTTGTATTAATCAGTTATGAGACTGAGAACTTAAGAAGATTGAAAAATTGTTCTGGAAAAAATATATTTGTTTCCTTTTTGTCAACTCTTCCTCATTACCAGGTTTACGTGGGTTGCTATGTGCCATTATGAGAATGCTGGCTTATTAAATTTCCACAACACATTATAAAACTTTTCACCTCCTATGTCCAGTATCCGATTTATGAATTTCAGTTTAGCTAATTTTACGTATATTCAGTAGATATAATTTTGTGTAGATTTGGTTTCCAATGAAATTCTCAATTCCCTTCTCTTTAAAATGAAAGTGTTTTGTAATGGGAATTATTTGGGGAGCCTATGATCAATGTGAGGGGTTCCCTATGTCCTATCACAAATCCACTTGATGAGGTTATAGGCCATGGATCATTGTGGGGAGGCCTTCTTTCACAATGGTACACACGTACCATAGCCCCTTTCTGTGAGGACATGGGGAATTCCAATCCATTCATTGCCTCTCTTTTGTAAAACCATGGTTGAAGATGTTGTTCAGCATGTCAAATTTCTGCTTACTCTTTGTTCCAGGAACAGTTTTATTCCTGAAGATGATTTGGATGTTGCCTTTTGTCAGAAAATGAAAACAATGCCTCTGTGTGTATTTTCACTTTTGTCAGGAAGATCATTTAGAAAATTGATGACAGGCATTCTCTGACTCATGAACATCCAACTTTTCAATGTCTGTACATATAAGTGGCCAGCACAGGGAATGAAGAAAGCTCCCTTTAGCCCACAGGAGTAAGGAAAATGCCTTAATTGGCTTCATTCTCTTCTTTGGCAACAAGAAACCCCAGTGGATTAGGAGGGAGCAATGGAAGTAAGCTTTTTTTTTTATATGATAGCAAGTCACAGCTGTGACACGTAAGGGTTTCTGAGGAGAGAATTTTTTCATATGGCAATAAGTATTTTGGCAACCTTTAGGGTCCAATGTTTCTGACATGTTAGATTCCTCTTCGGAATAGTGAGTGTCCCAAAAGTCTTAGTACAGTTGAGTAAAGTTTTAATAGTTTAAAACTGCACTAAGACTTTTGAGACACACTGATTATTTTCTCAAAGAAACACTACATGGAGGTTATATTATTAGGTTTGTGCACAAATAAACTAAATAATTTCAGATTAGGTGAAGTTGTACCATCCTATATTTCAATTACATAAATTTGAAGGCAAAAAATCATATCTTTGCCCATATATGCACACAATACGCACACATACATGCACAGTTGAATCATGAGTTAAAGAATATTTTGTGAGCTAAGCTGGAAATCTAACCACCATTTACAAGTGTTTCTGATTCCAAAGCATCAGTTCACTAATGGAGTTTAGAACATAACTCATTTGTAAGTTGGAGACTGACTATAATTAGAGTCTAGTGAAAGCTAATAATGATAATAGCTAGCATTTATATAACTCTTCAAAGGTTATTTCATTTGATCTTCACAACAACCCTGAGAGGTAGGTGTTATAATCATCTCCCTTTCACAGATAAGGAAACTGAAGTAGACAGAATTTGAATGACTTGGCCAGAACACCACAGTGAGTAAATAAACATCTGAGGCCAGGTTTGGACTCAGGACTTCAAGACTCCGGATCCACTGCTCTACCCATTGAACCATCTGGCTGCCTATTAATTTGGTTGCTTTATGAACACCGTCGATCTTTAAATATATGTATATCAGAGTCAAAGTAATTAAAAGAAAGTGAAAATACCTTTGAATTTCCTTATCTTGGGTTTCGGAGCAGGTACCCAATCCTCATCAGCACTTTCAGCTATTAGTATCTGAAATAAAAGCACAGGGCTGAACTTTATCTCAGAGAAGATGACCCTCCTAGTACTGAAGAACTGTAAACAAAATTCTCGTTTATGGATGGGCTAATTCTTCATTCCTCCTGGGATATTTGCCACGGTTATTTCCTTAATGATATCATGGTGAGACCTAAGATGACAAACTCTGTCAGATGAGTCACCAAAGAACTACAGGAATGGCCGATAGCAATTGTTTGAAAGAAATACCCATCCCAAGGCACTGAATTCTTAGACACAGATGCTTTTTTTATGATGAAGGTGATAACTAGGGATGCCCTCTTTTTCTTTTCGTTGCTTGTTATTGACAAGTGGTCCAGAATGTGCAATATGTCCCCATTAAGCATCATTTAGGACAAAGGGCCTGGTTACAGGAAGGCCTCAGGTGCTGTTACCTATGAGGAACAGTTAGAATTGGCTTTCTGTCCTGCTAACGGGACAAGTTGAACCTGCATAAGGGATGCACAGTGGCAGGTGTCCTGAACCCCATGCCATCTCACATGCTGCTGACACTTATGTTTTGAGCTGCTTTGCACAAACACAAACCAAATGATGAAACCCACATCGAGTTAGGCTATCTGGTGTTTTCCTTCCGTCCTCCTTGTAATCAAGCATGATTGAAAAACCACTAGGTAGCAGGTGGCTACACAGTACCCACAGCTGTGCATGCTGTGTACTTCTTTCCCAAAGTAAACATCAATAAAAATTTGCTGAAAATTGTTTTTAAAAAAGTCTCTTATCTGTCCCTCTAAGTTGTGATCATATTAATTTCATTTGTGTACTCCATTTGCACTGCAAATATGCTAGGAGAAGGGGCGAGGAAGCAATCACTTTTTTTTTTCCTTATGGTAAATACAAGATTGTTTCACCTCTTCTAACCAAACATTATGCTTTGCCTTGATAAAGGGGAAGTGCACAAACTCAGATATGAAAATAACAAATGCCTCCCTTACTAGTGCTAAAACAGAGAAGGTCTAACTTTAATCAGAGAGCAAACTTCCTTAGACATTTAATATGCCTCTTTCCCCTTTTATCTGGGAGTATATGTTTGGAGAAAATTATTGTGATAGTTGGGAAGGATCTCTTTGCTTAGTGCTATAGTGAATAGCAGGATGAGATAGAGGCAGCATCTATGTATGGCTTAGTAAAATGTGATTAGGGTTGATTCATATTGTGTGGTCCAAATAGAAATGGAAGGGATAGTGTGATTGATTATCTAACCCCAGCAATCTCTACCTAAACTCACTGAGATGAGAATAATGACAATTGCAATGGTAGTAATATGGTCATATCTCATAACCAAATAGTACTTTTATTTTTCAAAGTAATTACTTTTCTATTACTTCCCTTAGTCCTTCCATATGAATTGGGTCACTAAAGTAGGTTTAGGGATAGGATAGAGTACTAGCCTTGGAGTCAGGAGGATCTGAGTTCAAATCCTGTCTCAGACACTTAGTAGCTGTGAGACCCTGTAATTTCTTCATCTGTAAAATAAACTAAAAAAGGAATGGCAAACCACTCCAATATTTTTTGCCAAGAAAACCCCAAATGGGGACATGAAGATCAGACACTACTAAAAGACTGAATGACAACAATAAAGTAGGTTACACAAGTATTATTGTTTGATGCAAAGTGAACAGAAACAGGAGAATAATTTGCCGTTACCCCAATAATGTAAAAGAAAACAATGAAACACCATTGAAAGCCTTCAGAGCTCTGATCAGTGCAGTATCCAGTTAGACTTTGGTAGATTGAATAGTCTTGCCTCTTGTCAGAGAAGTAGCAGATCACATACATGTAGAATGTCATATATATTTTTACGTATGACCTCTGTGTTGATTTATTTTTCTTGACAGTAACAGTGGAGAGGACTATAGGAAGTGGAGGCAAGGAGAGTCATTGTGAATTAAGAATGACTTTATAAAAATAAAAGACATTAATAAAATTTTTTTAAAAGAGAGAAACACACAGAAGCTATATATACTTAGTACTTGCTCTCGTAAACGGAGAGAAAAGTCTATGGACAATGTACTTGAACCCTAACCTGCTGGGTAGTAGATGAGGAATCTTGATTTCCTGTGCAGTATGATGTCAGAATCTATCGTTCTAGCCAAATAAAGGATATTTCTTAGGCAGTACCAGACTTGAAGGATGCCCTGGGGCAATCCCAATTACAAGTCTCCCTACACAGTATGCCTCTTAGAGAGAGAGGATGGTCAATGTCCTTGGTCCCCCATAGCTGTAGGATTAATAAAGGATTACAACATGGGTTGCAAAGAATTCCATTCTCTTGATTATTGCTGTGAGTTATTTGGACAATGCTAGTCTCAGAGGCTATGGGGTTGTTTAATAAGTTTCTCCAAAGTATATTTGCCTACCAGAAGGTATCACATGAGAGGGTGGCACTGCTCTATAGAGAAAAGGATCTCATTGGAAAGTCAATGATGTTTTCCTGATTGTAACTCCAAGTTCAGTTCCATTCAGACAGTTTATAGGGTTTTTTTGAGTGTTTTATATATTTCTTGCATCTGTTTATGAATGCTTAGGAGTCATTTGCATTTATTATGGGGTAAAACTGATGATGATAATGATGCTAATGTGGATGATGCATCATTATTTGTACTTTGGTGGTGAAGAAGCAGAGGTGCAGGTGGTCATGGCACTATCCTTTACCTATGGCTGTGGGTTTTGCACATGCTGCTGTTAACTTCTATGACCTCCTCCCTCCCATCAGGTTCTCCAAGACAAATGATACATTCATGAAATTCTGCCATTTTTGGATTTGCCAAACGTAAAATGGATCATAGAACCATAGGATTTAGGTCTCAGTGGGATTTCAGAAATCATCTTCTTCTACCTCTTCATTTTACATATGAGAAAGCTAATCCTCAAGAGGTAAAGTGACTTAGCAAAACTTATATAGCTATTTAGTTGCAGAGTTTGGATCTTATTCCTGGTCTCTAACTTTAAATCCAATGCTCTTTCTACTCTAAATAGAAAACAATGCCTAACCCTCCATTTCTCCCTCATTCCTATTAACTAGACAAATCAGGTGGCTAGGGAAGAATGTATTTTTTATATGCATGCCAAGAATAAGTCTGTAGATTACTTCAGTACTGATCTAATCTTAAAGTATGCTTGCCTGGCTGTGAATATATGATCGGAAAGAATGAGGAGTAATATATTCCTGAACTTCAATAATTTCCTTATTCATGGGTACAAAATACCTGTGACTGCAGTCCCTTCCAAAGAAAAGAATTTCAGCCAACTTTGTGACTATTTTGTTGAAAGGCTAACAGAAGCAGGGAATTTTGGGTGATCACAATACAATCCTTGCAGTGGATAATTTTGTTTAGGCCTGATAAGTGGAAGGAGAGAATGAGCAGCAACTAAAGAAGTTGGGTTCTTGGTGACCTCTTCTGGTCATGTTCTCATCAGGCCCCCTTTGGGTTTGCATATTAGTCATTCTTCGTTCCATGTGTGGTACTGGGAGGTGGCCTGGGGATGGTTGTTCTCACCCTGGAGACCAGATGACCCATATCCCCCCTGGAAAGTGTGTGGCAGAGGGCAATTAAAGTAATCTTGAATGCTTTTTTAATTTACTTTCCAGAGGTGGTATTTCCCTCATAGGCCTAATACTATTAGTCTTGTCTCCCTGTAACAATCAGGGAGGATCACACATTAAAAGGATCAATATTTTTGTCTGAGTTTTTTCTTTTTTTCATTTCTTTAGAATTGGGCGACATGAACTTTATTATCATGGGGTTGCAAGGAGGAGAAATAATTACAATGGACTCAAAGTGAGGCAAGCTTTAAGCTGAACAAAACTGAAGAAAATAATTGTGCAAATACACGGGTTCCCTTGCTCTCAAATATCTCTCCTACTGGCCAGTTCCAAGAGTCCGAAATTCCAGTGTTATGTATTTGTTTATTTTGAACAAAATATCCTGTCTCCAGATGTCCCCTGTTGAATGATGAAAATACATTTTTTTCTTCAATAAGTAGTAAACTGTATTCATAATAATGAGAAAAGAAAGAGTTTAAGATCTTTGAGAATAGGTTTTTTTTTTGTTCGAATTCTCAGTGTGCACACTACCTTGTATCTATTAGGAATTTAATCAATATTTCATGAATTTTAGTGTTAATTGGAAAAGAGGAAGAAAAGGAGGAAGAAGAGTAAGAAGAGGCAAGTGTGATCAGAAGGCATAGTTTGTGAGTTGCTTCAATGTAGATAGAGTTCCCATAATGGGGTGAAATCACAAATCCTCCAAATGATAATAGTGATAATAGCTAACAGTTCTACAGGTCTCCAGCAAAATTCTTAATTATAAAAAGCTTGTTTTTAGCCTCCTCTTTTTGCCTCTCTCTGGGGCTCCCTTTTCCCCTTGGTGTCCTCATCCTCCTTATTGCAGACACCCTGCGCTTATGATTAGTCCTATCAAAGTGCTAATGGCTTGAAACCTATTTCATTAGGTTCTTGTAAGGAAAGTGCTGTCAATATTATGAATTTATGATGTCTAAAGAGTCACATAGATCTAGTATGACTCCTAACTTACTCTACTCTCTATGATAATCCTTGCTATCTGCATTATAAGATTTAAAATAGGAAATTACCTAAAAAATCACCTGGTCCAACACCGTCATTTTACAAGTAAGGAAACATAGGGTAAAGATTGTAACCCAAGTACTATGATTTCTAATCTGGAATTCTTTCCTCAATATCATGCTTGCTATCATTCTCTAAATCTTAAGAGAATTAATTAAACTTATTTGGAAATAATCCATTTCTAGTAAAAAAAAAAAAGTCCTCATTTTTGCTACATGGCTGTAAGAAAGTGCTAGGATTTCTTGCCTTAATGTGTTTTAAAAATCTGTGTGTTTCTTAAAGTCACCATGTCAGAGTAGGTAGAGTTCTTATCTTGGTGTCAGAACCACGTGAGTTTGAATCTCTTCTATGAAGCTTTCTAACTCTCCTGCCATGGGTAAACCACTTTATCTCTCTGAGCCTCTCTTCCATAAAATGGGGATGATAATACTGGTGGATGGTTTTTACCTCACAGGGTTGTTGTGAGGCTCAAATGAGAAAATGTGTATAAAGTGCCATATAAAAGTCAGTTATTATTAGCTGGAAGTATCAGCTATTATCATCCAGAGCTCACAGAGGGGGTCCCTTAAGTCAAGAACGAATTAAATGGAACACTTGTGTACTTATAAGAAAATAACTAAGAAGAAGCCATTGTACAAGATTATCTCTCAAGCCCTGAACCCATTACTTCATCTAGAATCAATGTCTTACTTCTATTCTGGAATGATTACCTGAATATATACATGCAGGCATGCATATATGCATGCATGAATGAATTAACTTATATTAACTGTATGCCAAACATTGTGCATATTAAGGATATATTTATAAAATATATACTTTAATATATAAATATTAAATATAAGTATATGTGAAATTGATATTTATAAAAGTAAAGAGAGTATCTACCCTCAAGGAGTCTACATTTTGACAGGGGAGGAAACCCGTACAGATTGTTCACTAAGACTGATATTTTAGTGGAGTTTCAAACTTTGTTTGCTTAAAACTCCACTAAGACTTTGAGGAAGCCCTCTCTAAGGGAGTGATGACTAGAGAAGGCTATTTTTGTTGCAAAAATTTATAGAGAGCCCTTAGCCTTCTTGATCAAGAGGTAGCTGTTCATCTCAACTAAACAAACACCATGCCTGCCCACCTGCTCTTGCAGGGAGCAGAGAAAACTTTTCTACTTTCCTCTCCTTTTCCCCATAGTTATTATCACATCACAACAAACACCCATGGGAATCTGAGTCCTACCAGAGCTTCAACATTCCCACTTTGTAGACATTGTCTCCACTGTTAGCCTCTGGCTCTTCGCAAAATGCAAATCATGTTTCCATTACTCCATCCAGAGTGATTCATCCAATGACCTCCCTCACTGCTCTCAACTCATGCAAGAAACGGGTTAGGGGACGTAATTCTGCTGTGTAAGTGTATTTGTGTCTTATACATAATGTTGTTATTGTTCACTTGTTTCAGCCATGTCCAACTCTTTGTGACCCCATTTGGGGTTTTCTTGGCAAAAATAATGTAGTGGTTTGCCATTTCTTTCTCCAGCTCAGGTTTTACAGATAAGGAAACTGAGGCAAACAGGGTTAAGTGACTTGCCCAGGGTCACACAGCTAGTAAATATCCGAGGCTAGATTTGAACTCAGGTCTTTTTGACTCCAGACCTGACATTCTATCCACTGTACCATCTAGTTGCCCATACATAACACACAAGTGGTTTAATAAATATTTGTTAGATTTAGTTGCTTGAATTGTTCTGCTGTATAGTAATTATGTCAACCACAGAACAGCAGAACTTGGATTTAATTCTCATGTTGTGGGTCTCTTTGGTGTAGGTTGTTATGGATACTGATTTCCTATTTGCTTAATTGTCCAGGTTTCAAATATCATGGGTTATCATTTGCATTCAACTTTCTGCTTTTTAACCTACGATCTAAATAAAAATGATAAATAAAACCTCTGTAGAAAGATATATTTTTAGAATAACATTCCATTTTTCCCACATTCCATCATGGCTCTCCTAACTCTAAGAGTGTAAGGGTGAACCTGAGGTATACATATTTAGTTCTGTGCATAATAGAAATAACCCAACCATATTAATATTATAATGTTTAGGCTATGATCTTCTTTGTATGGAGATATAGAGATATGGAGCACCATATTAAAATTAACATTCCCTCCTCTTCTCCTTTTCTACCAACGCTTCTGCAGAAGGAAGTGAGTGCTTAAGAGTATAGAAAAAGTACAAGCCTTTGATAAGAACTAGTTCTTTCCTGAGACTAGCAGCAAATGTTTTATTTCCAGTTTTGGCTTGTGTTCACACTAACTCTCCACAATGAGAAAAAGGAAACAGAAAGTAGCTATGACAATATCGATAACTGCCCTCACTTACTCTCCTGGCTTCCTCAGTCTTTACTCTCCTTACAGCAGCAACCTATGGGAAAGGTCATTGTAAATTCATCCTTTCAAAGCTTACGTCAATAGATTGAACACGTCTATCACAGGCAAAATCTAGTAAATGTACAATGGCCCTGGAACTGAAGCCACATGTATAAAATAGTCAAATGGGCAAAGAATCAGAATAACTCCCCGGCTCCTCTTTCATGTTAGTCAACTTCTCTGGAGTTATATTTGTTTACTGATAACATAAAAACAAATAATTCTGAAGAGGAAATAGAGGTCTTTAAAGAGACTAATGTGAATGTCTAGAGAACTTATTGACTAAAATAGATTATTTTACTCTTTAATTTTTATTTTCAGGTCTTTTTTAAATTACCACAAAAAGTGCTGCTATAAATAATTTGGTATATACGGGATCTTTCTTTTTGTCTTTGATCTCCTTGGAGCACAAACCTAGTAGTGATATTCAAACAGTTTAATAATCTTTTCCCTTCATAATTCCAAATTGCTTTTGAGAATAATTATACAATTCACAATTCCATGTAACACTGTGCTAATGTGCCTTTCTTCTAACATCCTCTCCAATATTAATGATTTTTATTTTTTATTTCTATTCTACATTTATAATTCTATTTATGTCTTTCCCACTCTGTGGGGTATGAGATGAAACGTCGCAGTTATTTTTATATTTTTCTTTTCATTGGTCATTTAAACTGATTTTTGGTATAGTTGTTGGTAGTAATTGTTTTGAAATCTTTTGCTCTTCAACATTTATCTATTGGGGAATGGCTCTAGTACATCTATATTATTGAATTCTCTACATATCAATAGTATCAGCTTCTTATTTGAGATATTTAATGTATTTTTTTATTCAACCATTTCTCAAATTTTTTATTGCATTGGTTTTGTTCATGTAAAACTGTTCCAAATATCATATTATTGTAATAACCCAATTCATCTTTTATAATTCCCACCATTCTTTTCCTACTTAGCTTATAGAACTACTTCCTTCCTCTAATTTAAAAAAAAATGATGTGACCTTTCATGATCATGTCACATTTCCAACTTATTGTGGCATATGGTATACATAGCTTGTAATATCTAGCTCATTGTTCTCTAGTTTTCTCAGACATTCTTGACAACTAAAGAATCTTCCCTCAGTTTAAGCTCTTGAATTTATCTAGCGCTGTTTCTTTTATTCAATTCCTTGTGGGTCTTACTTTTCTAATTTGTTCCACTGATCTTTTTTTTAAAGCAATACCAAATATTTTAATGATTACAGTTTTATGAAATTCTTTGGGATCTGAGAATACCATACCGTCTTCATTTCTGTTTTTTTAAAAAATGTTTCCTCAAGATTCCAGATATTTTGTTCCTCCAATAAATGTTGTTATTTTGTCAAGTTTTAGAACATATTCCCCTGATAGGTTGATGGGTATAGAACTAATTTTTCAAATTAATTTAGGTAGCATAATAATTGCGATAGCTAACATTTATATACAGCTTTAAGTTTTATAAAAGCACTTTACAGGTATTATTTTATTTCATTCTCTTAACAACCCTGTGAGTTGGATACTATTATTATTTCTGTTTTATAGATAAGTAAATTAAAACTGAGAATAGGTAAGTGTCTTTTCCAAGGCCACACAGATGTGTCCGAAGTAGGATCTGAATTCAGATATTCCTGATTCTGAGTCCCTCTCTTTATCCCCCACACCACCCAGCTTCTCAAAGTATAGGCACTATACTGTCATAACCCACAAACACCAGTTTTCTCTACAATTATTTTCTCCTTATTTCTAGAAGGATTGTGAAATGGTCACCTACTATAAGAGGTCAAGAAAATTATCAGTCAAGTAAATTGTTCATCTGATAGATAGTGGTTTAGCTAGTGGTTACTCCTAGACAACTAATGCCTCGATCCTAAAATCTTTCTAGGTATGATATGGTGATTCTGAAAATGTATACAACATTCGGTATTAATAAATCATGTGACTTTCTGTCTTGGTAGGCTAAATTTCAGGTATTTTATATTATTTGTAATTGCCTTAAATGGACTTTTTATTTCTTTATGTTCCTTTTGATTTTTGTTAGTACCTTTTAGGAATATTGATGATTTTGTGGATTTATTTTGCACCTCATTAATTTACTGAAATTATTAATTGTTTTAACTAGTTTCTTTGCTAGGTTTTTTTTAAGTAAGCCATAATGCCATATTAAAATAGGTATAATATTGTAGTTTCTTTGCCAATACTTTTAGTCACTATCATTTACCTTACTACTATTGCTAACACTTTTAAAATTTTGTCAAATAGTTGCAAGGAGAGCACTCATCTTTGCTTTGCCCTTGTATTTATTGGTAAAACTTCCAGTGTTTAGATATTGCAGAAAATACTAGTTCTTTGTTTTAGATACACACTTTCTATTATAATAAAGAAGGGCCCTATCAAGCCTATGATTTTTAGGGTTGTTGTTAGTGTTTTTAATTAAATTTTATTCTCTCAATGAATAAACATTTATTTTCTCTCCCTCCCACATTCCATCCTCAATGACGAAAAGGTTAGAAAATCACAAAACATCTGTATTAAATATATATAATTAAAATAAATTTCAACATTGGACAAGTCCAAAAATATGTCTCATTCTGCATAGTATTCTAACACTTTTCTCCCCAGAACTAGGTAATTTTATAGATCACTAATCTTCTTGAAACATGCATAAGCACACATGCACACACATATGTAGAGTAGGGGTAGGGCACAGAGAGAGATATTGAAGGAAGTCAGGGGCCAGAAAGTAGAGTTAAGGAGGAAGAGAATTCCTGGAATGAGGGACAGCCAGTGAAAAATCAAGGAGTTGTGATATGGAGTGCTGTCCATGAGAAATAACAAGAAGACTGATGTTACTGGATCATAAATTATGTGGAGGGTAGTAAATTGTAATAAGACTCAGAATATGGAAGGAGGGAGCATATGAAATGTTTTAAATGACAGATGATATTATATTTGGTCATGGAGGTAATAGGGAGCACGTGGAGTTTGCTGAGAGGGGGTGACCTAGTCAGGCCTCTGCTTTATAAAGATCACTATGATAGTTGCATCAGGGTTGGACTGGAATGGGGAGAGACTTGAGTCAGGGATTCTGAACAGCAGTCTATTGCAATAGTCTAGACATTAGGTGATGTGCACTTGCGCCAGTGTGGTAGCAGTTTCAAGGTAAAAAACATACATACATACATACATACATATGTATGTATGTATGAGATGTTATGAAGGTATG
Source organism: Pseudochirops cupreus (assembly GCA_028627135.1). Lineage (NCBI taxonomy): Eukaryota > Metazoa > Chordata > Mammalia > Diprotodontia > Pseudocheiridae > Pseudochirops > Pseudochirops cupreus. The sequence continues at coordinate 117,831,715 of CM053580.1, read as the reverse complement.
GATATCCAATATTGGAAACTGGATAAAGAGAATGGGGAGTCAATGAGGTTTTGAGCCCATGTGATTGGGAAATGATGTTGCCCTCAGAGTAATAGGGAAATTCAGAAGAGTGGAGAGTTTTGAGAAAAGATAGTGAGTTCAGTTTTGGACATGTTGAATCTAAGATATCTGCTTCAAGATTTCTAGCAGACAACTGGAGATGTGAGACTGGAGGTCAGGAGAGAGTTTAAGTCTGGGCAAAGAGATCTGAGGTAGATCTGCAGAAAGATGATAATTGAATCCACAGGAGCTGATGTCAAGTGAGGTAGTATATAGAAGGAAGAGAGAAAAGGACAGACTCTTGGGAGATTCATTTGCCCACCTCTCATTAGCCAGCATGATCTAGAGCAGCAGTTCTCAACGTGTGGGTTGTGTTCAATTTGTAACAATGAAAATACATCCTGCATATCAGATAAATTCATAGCAGTAGCAAAATTACAGTTATGAAGTAGCAACGAAAAGAATTTTATGGTTGGGGGTCACCACAACATGAAGAATTGTATTAAAGGGTTGTGGCATTAGGAAGGTTGAGAACCACTGATCTAGATGAAGAATCAGTAAAGGAGACTGAGAAGGAATGGATAGAAAAGTAAGAGGAGGACCAAGAATGTATTTATGGAAGCTGAGAAGGTATCTGGAAGAAAGTATTGACAGTGTCAAAACCTACAGACAGGTAAAGAAGCCATTAGATTTGGCAATTTAAAAGATCATTGATAACTTTGGGCAGAATAACTTCAATTGAATTCTGAGGCTGAAATCCAGTTTGTTGAGAGTGAGAGGAAAGGAAGTGGAAACATCAGTTGTAGATATCCTTCTCAAGAGTTTAAATACAAAAAGGAGAGCTATAGGTCAATAACTAGGAAGGGTAGTTGGACAAAGTGAGAATTTTTAAGGACGTGGATATCTTTGTAGGCATTGGGGAAGCACCCAGGAGACAAGAAGAGACTGAAGATTAGTGAAAGAATAGAGATATCAGAGTGGAGATGGGAAGGCAATCTGCTAGAGCAATGGGATCAAGGATGCATGTACAAGGATTAACTTTGGCAAGGAAAAGGGCTACATCTTCATTTGAGACAGGTGAAGAAGAAAGTAGTGAAGGAAGAAATCTGAATATTGTAAGATGAGGAGGAGGGGAGAAGAGGGATTTCTTGGTGAATGGGCTTAATTTTTCAGTGATGAATGAGGCAAGGTTTTCAGCTGAGAGAATGAAGGTAAGGGGGTTCTGTGATAAATTTGAAGAGGGATGAAAAGGTTTGTAAAAGTTGCTATGAAGAATGGGATAGTGAATGGATTAGGCATGTATTAAAGTTTTCTTTACTGCAGTAAGAATGTAGTTGAAATTATATAACATATATTTATGACCCAGTAGGCCAGATTTCATATTTTTTTCCAACTCTATTCATCAGCACGTAAATAGGAATGAAGGCAGGGGATTGTGGGAATAATCCAGTATTTGGGCTTAACAAGACATGATAGGTCATAGGATAAAGGGATATCTTGTGTAGAGAATAATGTTAGAATTGAACTGGTTCACCAACAGGCTAAAATAGACAAGGGAGGAGAGTATATCCAGTGCATGGATAATGTGATGAGAAAGAATTGGGGGTGGTGAGGTGGTGGGGTGGTGGAGGGACTCGAGTTTATGGCGAAAACAAGCAACAGGCTTAGAGGTTTTAAGGCAGAATGAAAGATAAAATGATAAAATATTATGATCAGATATAGAAATTTCAGCATTCATGAATGTGGAAGTGGAACATTTTTGGGTGATGGCAAGATCAAGGGTATGTCATCTCTGTGTTTAGCAGAGGTAGAATAGAGGAGCAGGTAAAGGGAAATATGTCATTTCAGGAATGTGGAAGTGATGATGTTTGAAGGATTATTAATATTTATGTCGAAGTCTCCTGATATGAGAATAGGAGTTGGGAAGGAGAGAAGGACTGAGTCAGACACTGAACTCATTGAAGAAGGAAGAAGAGTGTTCTGGAGGATAGCATATAATAGCTACCAGAATTTTGATTGGTTTATAAATTTGTATTAAATGAAACTCAAGGGGGAGCAATTAGTGAATGATAGTGGTAGAGGAAGAGCCTGGAAGTGGTAATGAGGAACAAGGAATATGCCAATTTCCCCACCATAACCAACGAGTCCAGATGTGTGAATGAAAGCGTGACCAGTTCTGGAAAGATTGGCCAGGTATACCATGTTACCAGGAGGGATCCAGAGCCAAAAGACAGAAGGAGTATGAAAGGAAAAGTTTTCTTAACTTAGAATAAGTATTCTAGAGTATGGAGTAAATATTCTAGAGATCACAATGAAAGCTGCTTATAGCTGTAGTGGAATACTGAAGAGGAAAGTTTGACAAGGACAGGTATAAGAGAAGAGAAGTGTTTCTCTTTAAAACAAACATATATTCTTAATTCCAATATTCTTCTGGTGATGTTGGATAGTCATTTGACTATCATTAAATGGCATAGTATCTGAAGAATTTGAGTTGAGAATAACAGAAATGACTGTATAGCAGGGCATTAGTAGGGTATAAAACATCACAATTGAGGAATTATATAGCAGAAAAAATATAAGAATTCCATGAAATACGTAACTCAAAAAAAGATTAGTAAGTCTCATGGTGAATGTAAGGAATAACCCATTAGTAGCTTGCATGCTCCCTTGGCAACCTTTCAAGGTGAAGATCACCTAAGGAAAGCCCCCACATGTTGGGTGGAACCCCTGTGATGCACTCACAGAAGTGCACAGATGAGCACCACACAGGATGCACATAGTAATCTGCACTATGTCAATGCTACCACTGATATCCTGAAGTACCAGAGAATTTTGTCAACGGATTTTTCTGAGTCTGTTTATTTCAACATGTATTTTCAGTTATTTTTGTTGCTTTTGTGAGTCATTACACCAACTGTTTTACTTATATTAAACTATCCTTTTATTGCTGGCAGTGAATATTTTTTGGCATATTTATATAGTTTCTTTATGGAGATTTTTATTGAAACATTTTTGCATCCACATTCTTATTGAGATTGTTGTCAAGTTCTCTTTATTTCTTTCTCTTCCTTCTTTAGATACAAGGATACATTTTTCTCAGAGTTTATTGGAGTGCCTTTTTAAAATCAACTGTTGAGTACAATTTTCTTAATATAGGTTTGAGTTGCTTTTAAATGATTCATATAATTTATTTGTAAATATATCTGGATCTGGTCTCCCTCTTACCCCTCTGTACTCCTCCACCCTCACCTTCCCCCATCTGAGAATTCATTTGTGGCTTATTCAATACATCTTTCTGAAAATTGGTTGCTTTAACTTCTTGTTTATCTAATATTTCATATTTTGTTTGTAATCATCTGTTTCCTTTAATTTCTCAGCTTTACAAGCACATAATTATGTATAGTTGTTTCTAATAATTATTTTTATTTTCTCTCCATTAATTGTGAATTCAACTAATTTGGGCAGGTTGATGGCACAGTAGATAGAGTGGCATGCTTGAGGTCAGAAGACTCATCTACCTGAGTTCAGATCTGGCCTCAGACACTTATTATTTGACCTTGGGAAAGTCATTGTTTCCCTCATCTTCCTCATCTATAAGATGAGCTGGAGAAAGAAATGGAAAAACACTCCAGTATCTATGCCAAGAAAACCTCACAAAGGATCGTGAAGAGTCAGGCACAACTGAAAAGACTCAGTAACAACAAACAACAAAAAAAAGATTTCTCTTTTGATCCAATTAGCTAGAGATTTGTTGATTTTCTTAATTTTTAAAAAGAGTTCTTGTCATTTCTGTAGTCTTTTGCTTTAAATTTTACCAAGTACCTACCAGGCACTGTGCTAGGTGTTGGAGACATTTTTAAAAAGGCAAAAAACAGTCCCTGCCCTAAAGGAGTTTATAGTCAAATGGGGGAGAGAACATGGAAACACTAGTGATTAGATAAAGCTCCTGAATTAGTAGAGGTAAGGGAAGACTTCTGGTAGAAGGTGGGATTTTAGTTGATTTTCTAGTTTTTTTTAAAAAAAATTCTATGTCCAGTTCATTAATCTTCTCTTTTCCCATTTTGATATTAAATGTTTTCAGAGATTTATTTTTAAATATGCTCCCAAAATGTTATGTGGTTTCATCATTCAAGTTAGATTGGAAAAAGACATGGAAGAGGTTAGGTCACTAAAGATGAATACAAAAAGTGACAAAATCTTGTGATAAAAGCTTACAATCTCTCAACTTCATTATTAGTTTACACTTGTGATGACCACTAAGGATAACAAAAACAGAAGGCTTTCTGCCCTGTATTGGCGACAAGAGGACCAAAGAAGGCAAGAATGACTATGTGGGAGTGAGTGATGGAATGATCACAGAGGATAGAAAAAAGGAAGAATTACTTGTCTCTCATTTTGCTTCTATTTTTTCCTCTCCTTTGAAGAATGGTCTTTAAATGGGGAAGAATGAAGAAAAAAGGTTAACATGGAATTTAAATTATTCCAGACCATTTCCCTATCTCTCCTGCAAAATATCTAATGATGATGATTGCTATTCTAAACTCCCCAAATCCCCAAAGAGCTATCACTGAACTCTTCCATCCCATAAAAAGATTATGCCAGAGCACAAAGCCTTAAAGCCTCCCAGCAGGTTATTGTACAAGAAAATTGGACCTCCACAAGTGTGACCTGGGGTCAGAAGATGTCCCAGGAGACTGAAGCAGCAGATTGTGTGGTGAGTAGGTTCGAATAAGGTATAGATCAGTCACCAACAATCAGAAAGATCTGTTTTGAGGCAGTGGAAGGAGATGAGAAACCAGCAGGAGAGTGGATAACAAGTCAGCAGGAGAAACTTCAAGCAGTACCTGTAGGACAAGAGAGACAGCAGAAACAGGAGAGTGAGCTGAATACAGGAGAAATTATAAGAAGCCAGAGTAAAGATGTGGATGAATTTCAGCTGAGAGTGATGACTTTTGAGTTGCTTTTATGGAACCTTGCTGATTGAAAAGGAAGCATCTCTTTGCTTATTGGCTAGAGAAAGGCTGGGGCAGCTCCTGGGAGCTCATGAAAGGCTGAATTTTGCTACTTACCCAGAAGCTCCACCTATAGCTGAGAGGCAAAAGCTCTCAGTACTGTCTGTCTTACCCTCTTCTGCCCTTTCACATTTGAAAGGATGAAACAGAGACAGGCTTTGCATCTTTCACCCCTGGGCTGTGCTTGGCTGTGGAATAAGACTTGCAAATGATTGGATGAAGTGGAATTCCTGGGTATTTGCAGACCTGAGGAGCTTGGCAGTCCAGGCTAAGGGAATTGATTGTTATGCAAAAGGAATAACACTTTTTTTCCTTCCATGAACACTCTATATTGGTGGGAGAGCATGACCCAGTTTTATAGATGGACTGTTATATTATAACTGCTTCTTTCATGATCTTCTATTGGGAAAAATGGTATGATGACTCCTGCTCTTGCCTTCTAATGTGTAAATATTATTATTATTGCTTTTGTCATTGTTTAGTAAATGCTTCATGTATAAGAGCATGGTGTCATGGGAACTGATTTTGGATAAATGGGAAACACTGATAGAGGCCCAAGAACTACCACAGAGAGTAATAGGAATATATTTCCCCATACCAAGTTTATTTCTAGAACCCTAAAAGATAATGAGATATGGTCACTTAACGGCATGACATACTCTGTTCTTGGAAACCAGAACTTCCACTGTTATTACATTTTGGGGCAAGTGAGCCATCTCAGATAAAAAGAGGGGGATTTGTCACCATGCCCAGGCTACAATATAGATACAATATTAAGCAAAGGATCCAAAACAAATATTGTTTTATCCTTATGGTCAAGATAGAGAAATTTTAATCAGAAGACAGTATAATTAGGCAAATTTAAAACTAATTAAATGACTGGGCCCAAAGAGCTGATAAATTGATGTAGCTAATGGATTGATGTCAACATATAGGAAGATTTCTAGTGGAAAGCTCCAAGGATATGTCATTGGTTATGCTGCGGTCAACATTTTTATTACCTGTGAAAGCATTAGTAGAACGCTTATTTACAATTTGTTGATGATAAAAAGATGGAAGTGATAGCTAACTTATTAGGTGACGAATAAAAATGCAAAAAAAAGTTTTACAGGTCACATCTAATGAAGTGAAATTTAATATGAAAAAGGATAAAGTCCTCCATTTGTGTTAACAAAGGGCAATTATGCAATTGGAAGTTACAGAAAGTATGATAAGATTACATTTCATGTTAAAAATACTTGGAAATTTTAGAAGACTATAAACTCAAAATGAATCAACCATGTGTCATGGTATCCATAAAAGTTAATGCAGTCTGAGTATGCATAATTAGAAGTAAACTGACAGGAATGAAGAAGATTATTGTGCTATTTTATGAGGGCCTGGTCTGACATAGGATCATAGACTAAGATGGAAGGGACCTTGGACACCATTTACTCTATTCCAGCCACCTCATTTTGCAGAGGAGGAAGTGAGGCCCAGAGAAATCAAACAACTTGGCCAAAGTCGGAGAAGGAGGGTGAGAATCCAGGTCCTCCATCTGCACACCCAGCAGGCTTTCCACTACATCCCGGTGTCATTTGCAATCATGGGTGCTCTTCAGCAAAGACACTGACAATCTGTCTGCAATATATTCAAAGGAAAGAGATCAAGATATTGAGAAAACTCCCTATCATTCATGTAATAATGTGAGTATGAGTTGTTCAGGATGGTAGTACTATAAATTTAGAGGAATCTGAGAAGGAATGAGGATTAAAAGTCTTTTTTTTGAGGCAATGGAGTTGAGTAACTTCCCCGGGGTAACACAACTAGTAAGTGTGTGAGGCCAGATTTGAACTCAGGTCCTCCTGACTCCAGGACTGGTAGAAAAGTATTTTCCCTATAGTCAAGGATTGGTTGAAGGTCCTAGAGTGTTTTGTCTGGGGCAGAAAGCACCTGTGGACATGATGGCTATGTTCAAGTATTTGAAATACTGAGATAAAAGAATAACTAACCTTATTCTTCTTGGCTTGGGGCCAGAGCTAGAAGTAAGAGATGGAAGTTGGGAAAATACACACTTTTATTCAATATAAAAATTATATTCCATATATTTTCAATATGAGAAAAAAATCTCAAATTGAACTGAACTAGCTCTCAAGATAGCAATCACCTCATGCCTTCAAATAAAAGCATGATAATTATGCAACAAAGATAAAACAACTTCAGCTCTCTCTGTGGTCTAGGACAACAAGAATCCAAAAGAATGTAAAAAGCTCTATGAACTAACAACCTACCCTGTGGTCATTCAGAATCCTCAGCCCAATGCCTTCCATGCTATCAGTATAAGGTTGCACTAGCTAACTTGACTCACATGCTTATAAGAAACACAACCTCACACCTTGGTTCCTTCTTCTTTCTAGTGCCTTGGAAATCTGAGCTGCAGTCTACCAAATTTTGCTTGAGCTTTAATAGACAACCATTGCCTCAGAGGCAGCATTCTCTGTTGCAAAAGATCTTTTCAGGAGAATGGAGGAACAGAGGGACAGGGAGAGAACACATGTTTGTATCTGAAATAGAGCTCAACTCCATACTCAACTCCCCCATCTTCACAGAGCCTCAGATAGCCAATTTACATAAATCAACCCTATAGTACTAGAGGGGCAGAAAGCTACTGGTGCTAGGCCAAAACACTGAAGAAAAAAAGGGAGAGGATAATTTAGTGTGTGTGTGTGTGTGTGTGTGTGTGTGTGTGTGTGTGTACTGTGTGACATTCCAGTAAACCTGAGGGAAAGAGCCAAGTATCCAGATGGGGCTAGATTTTTTCCCTTCCCCCTTCCCCAAAGTCCCTTGAGACAGAGCCCTAAGGTGGTGAACCATAAATTTCCCAGCATGGGAAAAGGGGAAGGAGTCAGAAAGTGAGCAATAGGAGAAAATAAGAAAAGAAAAGGCTGAAATTACCAAAGATCTCAGGAAGAAGAGAACCTAGAGACCTTCAACATAAGCCCATAAATCAACAGAGAAAGTATTAACAGCAGGAGGAAATATGGTTCCCAGATCCAGTAAATGGCTTCAGGTCTTCATGAATAAATACTGCAAAAGGAAAGAAAATGACTCAACATAAGATGATGCAAAGGACCTTGTGGAAAATGAGGAGAATATGGAACCACAACGTACTATTCCTGAGTGGTTTAAATGAGAATTATGAGAGCAGAGTTTATGATCTGCACATTACAAATAAAGGTAGAATAGAAAAGCTTGAATTTGTTATGGCAAGTCTCACAAAAAAACCAAAACCTAACAAAACAAAAAACAAATATCAAACAATTGATTGGGAATGCAAATATATAAGAGTGAGGGACAATCTGGAAGAAAAAAAGCAAAAGCAAAAATACTAAAAGAAAATATGCTATCATTTCAAGAAAAACATATTGATCTTGAAGACATAATGCATAGAGAAAACCTAAAGACATTATAGATCTTACAGAAGACAAGTAAAAAAAGACTGAACACCATAACACAAGAAATTGTATAAGAAAGTTGCCCCAAAATTCTGAATTCAGAAGTGGAAACAACAATTAAAAGAATTCATAGATCACTTCCAAGAAAAAATACCCAAAAAGACAAAGCTGCAAACTCCAAGACACATAGTGTTTAAATTTAACAATTCAATTCTAAAACACCAAATTCTGGGAGAGAGGAGAAGAACCTTTGAATGTAAAGGAAAAGAAATTTTAATAACACAGGACTATTCTTCAGTCTATAAAATGCAGGAGGGAATGTAATAATGTCTTCTGAAGAGGTATGGCGCTCAGGATGCAGCCCAGGATGACCTACCCTGGAAAATTTGAGATTGATCATAAATGGGGAAAAAAAAGTTGTTCAATAATAAAGAAGCATTCAAAATATTCCTAGAAAGAAAACCAGATTAGAAGAGATTATTAGCTTATCAACATTGTTATCTCATGATTCTTCTAAAATAGAACAAGAGAAAGAAGGCCAGAAATATGTTGCTGCTGCTCTTTTCTACTCATGGTAGTCAACTTATATAAAGTATAAGAACAGTGAGGAGAAGAACTCTTACTTAGTGTGTATTAAAGATGATTCATACTGGGCAGGAGTTAGGGAGTCGGTACATCTCCAGCCTGACTTCTCTGGCTATCCTCTTTTTGGCTCTAATTTATCATTTTGCCCCAAAGAGATGTCTAATATGAAGCGGATATGACAGCATATTTTTACCACACAGAAAGCAATGATAGGCATAAGAAAATTGTAGTATGTATTAACAGAACGATTTAAACAGAATTCGGTATCTTATTTTATTAATACACGTATAATCAGCTGAATAATTCAAACCTAATATTCAAACCTTCTTGGGATGGAAGGCAGTTTTTTCAAGAGTGCTGGTCAGTCACGCTACATTTAACCTCTTTTGGCATTGTATGGTCAAATGTTCAAACTTGAATTTTCTGGTGGCTTATCTCCAATGCCAATCTTTTCCTTGGCACCAGCCCACTCCTGCCCATTTTGAGCACTCTATCCCCAGCTGCTTCTTGGCAACTGCCATTGTTCTTTGCCATTGGTCTTCCAACGATCACAAGATTAATGTAAAGGAAATAAATATACAATAGAAGCAAAAGCTGCCAGCGGTGCCAATAAAAGACTAACTAGATGAGTCTTCTTTGCCGTTACATCTAGACAGATAAGGGCTGTCTTTCACTTCTTGCTGAAATAATATTTTGTCATCTGGAGGCCTGTCTCCAAGTGGGCCACTAGCCAAAAACTGCCTCCTCTTCTACCAGGTGTGGCATCTAGCGTCATCATTTCTTTAAGTTCAGCAGCCAAGTCTAGAAACCAGCCCTTAAATTTCTTCATGGCTGACCAGAATGTCAGCTGCATATCTGTATAGACTTCAGGGGAAAAGGACCCTATTATACTGATATGACATATATGTATGTGTCTATATGTATACATCTATATAAATACATGCATACATGCATACACATATACATATATATGTATATATACGTGTGTGTGTGTGTGTGTGTATGGAGGCAGCTAGGGGGCTCAGTAGATATAGCCTGGAATCCAGAACTGGATTTAAATCTGTCCTCAGACACTTACTAGCTATGTGATCCTGGGTAGGGCACTTAACCTATGTTAAGTCTGCCTTAATCCACTGGAGAAGGCAATGGCAGATCACTCTATTATCTTTGCCCTGTGGACAGTATTATGGTCTGTGGGGTCATAGTCAATCATGACTGAACAATAACAGCAACATATATGTACATGTTATACATATGTGTTACACATAAAGGCATAGATGCATGTAAGAGTGAGGTTACTTAATGTATGGGAATATGCGCATCTATATTTGTGTGTACACATATACATGCATTTTGTATATATATATGTGTATATATCATATGTCTGTGTTGGGGGCTGGAGAATAGATATATCACCACAGTGATGGAAGAAGCTCTATGGTGAGGAAAATTCTCTCCATGAATGCAAATCAGCCACTGCTATGTAATTTACAGTCTTAGACTTATCTGGGGCAATGAAAACTTGACTGTGGTGAGAGATCTAATATGTGCTAAAGTCTAGACATATGCCGTTTATACTGAACCCAGCTTACTATCAACTCTCGCTCTCTTTTTCTCTCTCATTTTTTTCTCTCTTCATCTGTATGTGTATGTGTGGTACAGATAGAGATAGATAGATGGATACAGATCTAATATGTTATGTATGTATGTACGAATGTATGTGTGTGTATATATCTTTATGTAAGTGTTCTATTACATAACTTTCTTTCTTGGCCTTCTGCATCTCCCATTGCCCCTAAGTTCATTAGAATAGATATATAACATCTGCTTGCAAAACATCCATTCAGAATTGTTATTCCTTCTCTTAGCCTCCCCTTCCCTTCCCCCAAGGAAACCTTCACACAGAAATTCCCATGAAAACCAAGTCAAAGATGAATAAAAGGAGAAGCCAAATTAATTCAATTAATTTAAGTCTGCCACCTCAATCTCATTAGACTCTCTGAGGGTACTTGGCAAGTCAGGCTTTGCCTGGCTGTTCAGAAAACTCCTGTGCCCAGTACTGAGTGCCTTGTGCTGTGGTTATAGAGACCGAGCCTTTGCTGAGACACACAGCTCTGAGACTGCATTGCAGCCTAAACGAGTTCAGGGTTTTGCCTGAGATTGCTCAGCAAGTCAATAGTAGAATTCTTAAGTCACAAAATCAGCAGTCCAGTGCTCTCTGCACAGGAGTGGTTGGCATAATGTGGGTTTTCTTCCCTTAGTCTTCTTCCTGAGCTAAGAATCCTAGCAATCTTTTTGGGAGCTGAAATCTGACTTGGCTGTCAAATAAAATTGATTGATTTTATGGTTCTATAAAAGGTCACCTCAAAAGATGAAATGATTTCACTAGTGAGAGAGTACCCTGTAAATTCTAGGTATTTGTGGCTTTTTTAAAAGTCTCTTTCATCTATGACCAGCTCCAAAGAATTCAGCAGCCTCTTGCATTTGATATGCCTTCAGGAGGCAATTCTGCCTTAGCACCAGGGAGGTTCAAATACTTGAGGACAACAAGGAATTTTGGTCAAATTAGAATTCTTTTGTCAATTGGTCCCAGAGGGAAAACTACAGGACGGAAGGATTAAATTAATGAACTGAATTGGTGGGTATTTGGAGGGGAAAAAAAGGATTCTTTTTCAGCTTGAAACTTCCAATCATCAGTTTCCTCCGTGTGAAAAGCCAGCAGAACACCAAATCCTGAAAATAAGTGTGGGCAGTTATGTAACTAGAAACTACACTACTATTTCCCAACCTGCTTCATGTAACAGGTTTGTGTATTATGAAGACTTTTTAGGTGTATATTACTATTCCAACTTTTCTGACTCCTTTTTACCAGTCTTTGGCTGAAGGCTTTATAAGTCATGCTGTACCACATGGTAGGAAAGACAGAGAGAAAATCAGCAGCTTTATGCTGACAATAATAGCTATTATGATGTTTTAAGGTTTGCCAAGTATGTAACATAAATCATCTCACTTGATCCTCACCATAAAAAAGAAACAAATCCTGTGGAATAGATATGTATTATTCCCATTTTATAAATAAGGAAACAAGCTGAGAGAGGTTTGGTCACAAAATAGGGAGTACTGAGGGCAGTTTTCCCGTAATTACAAGGCCATCACTCTTCCCTTTTTGCCATGCTGTTGCTTCTTTCTCCAATGTGTAAATATGGTACTGTAAATAGTATGGATGGATAGATAATGGATTCAACTTAGGAAAATAAATTTCTATGGCAAGAATATCTATGGAGAATGATTCTTTGTCATTATCTGGTTTACAAAGTCCTTCCCTCACAAAGTCTATGAGATAGTGTACTAGTGTTATCCTCAATTTAAGAGTGAATCTAAGGGAGGATAAGTGATTTGCCCCATAGACACTCTAATATGCCAAATAGCACATGTATCTTCACCAACAATGGAGACAGTAGCTTAGTTATACTTGTCTGACCGAGGTAGTCCTCATCCTTTCTGCCCATGAGATGACCACAGTGTACCTTAGACAATCATAGAGCTGTAGTTGGAAGGGATCTCAGAGTTCTACCAGTCCAATGTTCTCATTTTACATATGAGGAAGGTAAATTAAGTGCCATACCTAGGGTCACTCAGGGAATAAGCAGCCCAGGCAGGATCTGAACACAAGTCCTCTGTCTCCAGAGGTATCTTGATCTGATATCACTAGGATACCAGTGGAGTACAGATAGGCTATCCATTGGTTCTCTTTCGTGGTGTCATGTTGCTAACTATAAATACAGTTTATTCCTCCAGTTATATATTTCTTTAATGATATACTTTATATACCAGCCAAGGTCACTCATTTCGTATATGTTGGAGCTGGTATTCAAACCAAGGTCTCCTGACTCTCTTCTATCACTTTCTACTGTGATGCCTCTCATGAAATATAATATGCAAATAAGAAGTAATGTGGCATAGTGTACAGAAGTGCCCTCAGAATTGAGAAGATCTGAGTTAAAATTCTGCCTCTGTCATATACTGAGGCTATACCAGGCAGTTCTCTAAGATGATCAGCTACAGGTTCAGACCTGAATTGGCAGAAACAGTGTCCTCTCTAGGAATTCCTAATACAAATGAAATCACAAGTCTGGTCTAAAAAGAAGAGTATCAATGAAGTGTGGTGGTGGGTATAAATTATAGCTAAAAAAACCAAAGTACTGGAAATTGCATATCTTTTGCAAGAAGGAGGGTGAATATGATTACTGGCCTTTTTCCAATAACTCTAAAAATGTTATCAATTGTGGGTAAAGGCCCTTTCTACTGAGGAAAATAGTGCTGACTGAATATAACGTGGAGTAAAAATGGAAGTAAAATAGAATCAGAACGATGAATTTGGCCAGTAGAAATAGTGACAGTGGGGAAACTGATGCTAATAGCAGATAAGGAGAAATTTAATAGAGATAAATGTAAAGTCTAACTCAGGTTTAAAAAAAAATCAATGTTATAATGCAAAATGAGGCATGTGTGGCTAGAAAAATTTAAACAACAAAAATATGGGGTTTTTAGTGGATTACAAACTCAATACAAGTCCATACTTTTATAATGCCAGGAAACTTCTAACTGTACTGGGTGGATTGGTGGCACTAGAGGCATCCACAACCAGGTATGGGCTATGGCCCTCAGAGTCTGGCATATGTAGCCCATCCCATTGACCTGAAGGTTTGATATCAACATTATACCTCTCTCCTTCCCTTCATCTGAGGGGCTTTGCTTCTGGGGCTTCTAGATAAGCAAGAGAGATTGGTTCCTTGGGATTTTTTGAGATATATTTTCTTTTTCCTTAAATGTTTTAAGAGATGATATTTACTGAGAAATCATAGCAAAAGCAGTTGGTAAAAAAAATAACACACACATCCCCCTAACCCCCAATCCAGAATGTACTTTCCTACAATTATACACAGAATTTATGGAGAGAGTAGTGAGCCACATATGTAGAGAACACACATAGCAAAAGGGGACCTCCCAACTTTTGACCAAAGAAATCTCGTTTCCCCCTCACGGAGTCCCGAGATCTTCAGAGATCTCTTAAGGGAAGTAGGGAGCTATCCTGCAGGACAAGTTCCCAATGCCTTCATCTGTCTTATGGTTCAGCTTGTGGTCCAGCTCTGTTGTGCTTCCTTTCTACCCCTCCTATTCCAACATTGAAAGTGAATTCAATACATTAAATTTACTTTTCTTGACTTTGATTTGATTTGATTTTCTGTTGAAAAATGTGATGTTTACATAGGAATTATATACTTGAAAATATGTAATAATTTGGTCATTGCCTAGATAGAGCACTGGGTCTGGTGTCAGGAATTTGTTGTTGTTGGGTTGTTTCAGTCACGTCTGCCTCTCTGTGACCCCATTTGGGATCATTTTCTTGGCAAAGGTACTGGAGTGGTTTGCCATGTGCTTCTCCGGTTGATATTATAGATGAGAAATTGAGGCAAAAAGGATTAAGTGATTCACCTGGGGTCACACAGCTACCAAGTGTCTGAGGCTAGATTTGAATTCATGAAGACAAGTCTTCCCGGTTCCAAGCCCAGTGCTCTATACACCGCATCACCTACCTGCCACTGTCAGCAATACCTGAGTTTAGCTCTCCCCTCAGACACTGAGCTAGCTGTGTGATCGTGGGCAAGCTACTTAACCTCTGTTTGCCTCAGTTTCCTCAAATGTAGAGTAGGGACAATAACAGCACCCATTATGCATGATTGTTGTGAAGATGCTGGGTAAAGCACCCAGCTCAGCTCCTGCCACATAGTACGTGATGTAAATGTTCATTACGTTCCCTGCTTCTCATGGCTTTATTTTCTCCATCTTCCTTGTTAGGGTCTTGGGCCCCAAGGGAACGACTCATGGTTCAGAAATATTCCCTAGATATTTCCATTAGCTTAATTTACAACACTCACTACCCCTCCCTTCCAAAAAAACTAGCATGTTTATCTTTAGTGTCTTGAAGACTTTAGGTCAAGGATTCTTAACCTTTTTTATGTCCTGGACCCTGCTGGCAGTCTGGTGAAACCTAGAGACCGCTTTTCAGAATGTTGCATTGCCTACATTAATCATTGAATTCCAATTATAGGCTAGTGAAAACAAAGTTGTTTTTTTTCCTGCTGAAGTTCTCAGACCCCTCTGAAATTTATCCATGAAGCCCAAGATAAGAAATCCTTGTGTGGATGACCCTGGGGAGTTTCAGAAAAGGTAAGGGACATCATGGCAAGCACAATCTCCTGTCACAGTAGTCCTTGGAAAGGTTATTAGAACCTAAACCTTCAGAAGCCTAATGCACTTAGTCGGTTGTAGTTAGGATGTGGTTATGTCATAAGTAATGAAAGGCCAGATGTTGTTTTATAGAAATTAGATTTCTTTCTGGAGATGTGCTAAATGGGAGCCATCTCCCTTGGATTAAAGTCATGAAATCTGATATGACATTTTGAATTCCACACTGGAGCTCAGCATCAAACAATGTGGCATAGGGCATACTGTTGGAAAATAACCACTCAGACAGACTGGCCTGGCAAGCAGCTATCCCAAGGGGGGGTTGGGCCTGGGCACTCATTTTGGACAGAGGCGCCAGGAAGACTATGAGGCAGAGATTCTAAGAGTAGAGGCCCCCAGACTCAGATGGAAGGGCAGGCTGTGTGTTAAAAAAAAGTCTATCATTCATTTTACTGGATTAAAAAAAGTTACTTTCACATGCAGGTGGTTAATCTTACCTTGTTGTTGCTGTTGGGTCATTTCAGTTGTGTCTGACTCTTTGTCAGACTATTTGGGGTTTTCTTGGTTAAGACACTGGAGCGGTTTGTCATTTCCTTCTCCAAATTATTTTGCAGATGAGAAAACTGAGGCAAACAGAGTTAAGTTACTTACTTAGGGTCACACAGCTGTTAAGTGTCTGAGGCCAGATTTGAACTCAGGAAGATGAGTCTTACTTACTGACTTCAGGCCTAGAACTCTACCCTCTGTGCCACTTAGCTGCCCAATCACCTCCCACAGCCACTTTAATTGATGATAATAATAGTTTCTTAGTAGGTACTTGATAACTGCTTTTTGATTGATGAATTGATCCCTTCACACAATAATATTCATTAAGTACCGAATTGTGCAAAGACTGTGTTAGATGGTGTATATGTGGGGGATGTGGTGAGACAGAAGATTAGACAACATATGGTCCTTGCACTCCTAAAAATGATGGTTGGCACAGTGACTGGCAAATAGTGCTGAATAAACATTTGTTGACTGACAAATATGGACTTGGATGTTTACAAAGGATTTTACACACATTATCTCATCTGAACTTCACAACAACCCTTGCAAATGGGTACTTCAGGTATTATTGTCTCCATGTTACAGATGAGAAAACTGAGGTTCTTCAAGTTTAAGTGGTTTGTCCTTGGTCTTGCTAGCTAAAAACTATCAGAGGTAGAAGTCAAATGGAGCTCTTTCCTGTCTCCATTTATTGTGCTCTTTCCACAACGTCATCCAGCCTCTTAACTTGTGGAGCTTGTTGTTGTTCAGTTGTGTACAGCTCTTCATGACCCAGTTTGGGGTTTTCTTGGCAGAGACACTGGTGTGGTCTACCACTTCCTTCTTCAGCTCGTGTTGCAGATGAGGAAACTGAGGCAAACAGGTTTAAATGACTCGCTCAGAGTCAGATAGTTAATAAGTGTCTCAGGCCAGACCTGAACTCAGGATGATGAGTCTTCCTGACTCTGGGTCCCATCTCTTTAACCATAATTTATAGAGTTAGAGGCCCAGTAATGTGCAGCTTCCCAGTTCTCAAAGCTTTACTAAAAGCAACCTTGTTAGATGAATAGTGTGAGATTCTCCACAACAAATTTTTGAAGTTGGTGCTAATATTGTCCCCATGCTACAGATGAGAAAAGGGAGGCTTAGAAATATCAAGTAACTTTTCCTGGGTCATATAGTTTATGAAGAAAGTACTTACTTTAAAACCAGGTCTCCTATCTCAAATTTCAGGGCATTTTCCACTATTCTAAGTGTCAAAAAACAACAAAGAGAAAGAGAACAAACATCTTTTACTGTCCATGAAGCTACTTGTCTTAACCAGTGTTCATTTGCTTTCCCAAAGAACTGAAAATCCTGAAAGGGTTTGTTTTTGTAAAGGTTTTCTAACAAATTTTCCCACCATCTGGTTGAATTAGTTTGGAGAAATTTCAAATTCAAATATCAAAATACTGGTGTCCAGGGATGGACCAACTCCCTTTAGTTTAACACCTGATATAACTACCCACCTACATGTTTATCCCAAATACTGTACTCCTCCCACCCCCCAGACCCCAGTTTCCCGCCCCCCACCACCTCTGGCCATTTAATTTGAGATAGTAACACTGAGTAGCAATGTTGGAACTGGATGGTCAAGGAAGAGGAGTGCCATGCAAACACAAGGCACAGTTATTTAGCCCCCATTGATTGTTACAAGACCAATCTTTGCCTCTCAAGGTTGTGGTGAAATTCAGTATATTTATGATGAAAAACTAGGCATTCCTGAAATAGCTAACTATGGTGGCATTGTGCACTAGCCGCTAGGCTAGTTCCTTCTTTTCTTCCTTCCTTCCTTCCTTCCTTCCTTCCTTCCTTCCTTCCTTCCTTCCTTCCTTCTTTCCTTCCTTCCTTCCTTCTTTCCTTCCTTTCTTCCTTTTGCGTGGCAGGGAAATTTTCCCTTCAAATCCCAGGAATTCCTCTGACTTGAAAAGGAACAAGGCTGGGAGAGGAAGTTGCAATATACTGGAAAGAGCCTTGTAGTTGCAGTCAGGACACCTAGGTTTCAATGGGGATTCCAACACTTTATGATCATATGACTAGAGACAAGCCACTTCATGCGTTTGTATACATCTCAGTTTCCTTATCTGTAATTCTGTAACTGATGGGCTGGTGATGAGGTGGGGAAGGGGAATGGGAGGCAATAATACTTGTACTCCTTAAGGCAGGATTATAAAGAAAATAATTTAAACTCTTGAAATCCTCTATTAATGTGCATGGTTAGAGACAGTATTAATGGAGAGGATATAGACTTTAAATAGCATCCTCCTATGAGTCAAAAAGATCTTTCTCCTAGTTCTGGTCACCTGGCTTTCTAGTTCTAGCTCTGGGAAAATCCCTCAACATTCCTGGGCCTCACAATTTCTTCTTCTGTGAGAGAATCAAATTAATTGGCATCTAAAGTCTAACCAAGTTCTAATATCAACTGATTCCATAAAATTGAAACATGGCCTTTGTAAGAGAGCAATGGATCATCCTTCCAGTTATAATAATAACTGACATTTATATGGAGCATTAAGGTTTGCAAAGTGCTTTGTATACATTATCTCATTTGAGCCTTACAATGCTCTAGTGAAGTAGGTCATATTGGTTACATTTGACAAATGAGGGAACTGAGGTTCAGGGGGCATTAAGTGATTAATTCCTGGTCATGCAGTTAGGGTGATGGGATCTAAACCCAGGGCTTTTTTTTTTCTTCCTGTCAAGCCCTGCATTCAATCCATTACTGCATGATTCCTCTTTGTTGTCCACAACAGGAATAATTTTCAATGGCTAATTATGGTGACATAATCTTTACAATGTCTTAATTTCTTCATATATGCAGAGTGATGCTGCATTCCATATAATTTGGGGGCATAACAAGAGAACTGAAAGCTGAGATTGGGGTTAATTGGGTTGATTTCCTGAGCTAGCCTTGTCAAGATTATGGACAACTTAATTGTATTTCTCCCAGAGCTCCCTGAAACTCTGATTCTGAGTCTTTTAGTCTTGACTTTAATACTTAAAGGCATTATAGACATAGAAGTCATTACAACTTTCTCAGTTTCAGTTTTCTCACTTGTAAATTGAGGGACTGAGACTGAACAATCTTTAAAGTCTTTTAAAGTTTCAAGATTCCATGATAATATTATTTTTCCCTCCTATCACCGAGTTTGATTTTATAGCAAGAAAGTATTTACTATTACACCCAAATCAGTGTATATAACAAGAGATTAGTAAAGTAAATTCCTTCTGAAATCTGGTGGAAAATATTTCATCCACCATACTTAATTTTTCCGTCTATAGAATGGAGACAGTTGTCCCTACCCACAGAGGATTAATTTTTTTTTAACTTTTATTTATTTTAGTTTACATCATTCATTTCACGAGATTTTGAGTTACAAATTTTCTCCCCATCTTTCCCCTACCCACCACCCCAAAACAGCCATCCCATTGTATAACCCCTCCCCCAATCTATTCTCTTCTATGTCCTCCCCCATCGCCCCTCTGACTTTCCAGCAGGGCAGGATGAATCTCCCTACCAGAGTGCCCCACAGAGGATTAATTAACTTGTTAGATAATATTAAAAAAAATAAAAAAACAGCCATTTGTGAAACTCCTTAGTCTTATTATTTAGCATACAAAGAGTCAAAACAAAATAAAAAATCAGAAATGCCATATCTGTCTCAATTGCTATATGAACTAGGGCTGCTTTAAATATGATAGGCAAATATTCTAAATGTATAGTAAATATGTCAACTTAGAGAAAAATTTTTTGGTGAAAAATGAAACATGTAAAAGAGATTACTTCTCTAGAGAGTTTTTTTTTAAAAGGAACTATCCCTCTACTATTTAACTTTTCCCATAGGAAATTCAATGTTATTGGTTTCTACCTCTCAGACCCACTTTCTTTTGTAAGTCATAAATTGATCTCTCTGTGCTTGGTCTAGAAAGATAATGGAGACATTGCTGGGCAAAAGGTCTTTCATAAAAGGGAATTCTTTAATTGAGAGGCAGGTCTGACAGTGATTCAATTGACCTGTCTCATTATACACAAAGGTGCTATCCTCTTGTAGCACTCTGATTTAAAAAAAAAAGTATGGTTTATTGTATTATTTTGCTCAAGTGGTCTCAGTTTTGAGGCTTCAGGGACTAATGCTTCTTCACTTGTCTACAAGGCTGATTGCTTTGGGCTCTTATAGTACTTAATATGTGGCAGGTGCATGATCCATTACTACAATATGCAAAAATGTAGTGAGTCAGTCATCCAGGGCCTTTGTAATTTTTGACTAGGCAAGAAGGTTTATGCATACCCTTACTGTTTCTTCTTATCTCACCTATGTTACTAGGAGCAGAGCCCCCAAAGAGAAAACCGGAGAAAAACAAATATATCTCTATGGAGTTGTTCTATGTTTTTCCGCCATCTACATCCTCGTCCTCCCACCTCTACCAGCACCAAATGCTGCAGCTTGAGAATAACCAAGAACAAAGAAATCAGAGGTTGGCATTATTGCTGCCACATCTATTTATGCCTTTTCCCCAACAAAAATCATAGTATGATAAACCTAGGTGGGACCTCAGAGATAAATCAACTCAGAACAATGCCTTCATTTTTCAGATGAAAAAACTGTGGCCCAGAGCGGGGAAAATGTTTGCCCAAGGTCACAGAATTAATTAGTAAAACCATAAAGTGAGAGGGTGGTGGGAATGTTCAGGCACTGAACCTCAGTTTGCTGACTACAATACTTAATATTTGAAGTAGGTTAGAGACGGTTCCAATCAATGCTGAAGTCTTGGAGGTAATTGTTAGATTTAGACTTCCTACGACCCTAGGGTCTACCTTCTTATGATTGCACCCAACTTATATAGCACAGATGGTGAACAGAGTGTAAATGGGGCCTGGTACATATTCAGACCCCACTGACTTGCCTAACTGATGCAAATTCTCCATTTGAAGGATGCTAAGGAGCTTGCTTTCAAGAGAACAATAATGATGCGTAAGTAAAAACCTTGGAGAAGTTATGGAACATTTATAGAGATTCTATAGCTGGTGCTGATTGGGTAACCAAGTGGTTAAGAGGAGGCATTTTAATTGGTCTCAGAGGCATTAAAAAGGGCCTATCAGAATCAATCACTCCCTCTTTGCTTCTTCTATGTCTGGGGGAGGGAAAAGGAAAAAAGGAAAAGAAATAAGCATTTATTAAGGAACTATTATGTTCCAGGCACTATGTTTAGTGTTTTACAAATATCCCATTTGATCTTCACAACAACTCTAGGAGACAGGTGCTATTATTATCTCCATTTTACAGCTGAGGAAACTGAGGCAGATAGAGGTTAAGTGCCCAGGGTCACACAGCAAGTAACTATTTGAGTCTAGATTTAAATTCATTATACAGTTGTTCTGATCATTTAGGTCAATCTGTTATGTACATGTACTTCATAGACACTAAACCACTGATCAAACTTAAGACTTCCTCCTTTTGGGAGGTAGTTAGTAACTTCATATAGATGTCCTCTGGAATTTCAGTGCCTTCAAACTGGCTAACTTGCACTTGTTAGCACATAAGAAATGTAGCCTTAGGATGTCTTGCTAATTTTGCAGAAATCAGACTTGATGGCTCTAGAAACAAAGCATCTTCTCAAATTACACTTATAAAGAAAATCATCTGGCCTTGCATTACATTTTGTTTTTCTTGCTATGGATAATTCTCACTTTATGTAAGTGAACTGTTCCATAGATTTCTATGTAAAGAGATTTTACATAATATGAATTTGTCCCTACCCACTCAATTCACTTCTTAGCCTATATAACAAAGCATATACAAAACAATACTTTTACACAAATAGTAAAATGTACTAAAATGCAGACATATTAAATACCATACCATGATAATAAATAGATTTGTGAAAAGAAAGGTAACATCAATAACAAAGTATGCACAGTACTATACAATAAAGTTAACTTAACATAGGTGTGTGGTATGCTGTGCCTTTCCTACTCTCTGCACCTAGCCTTTATCCCTGGTAGTTGGCTGTGCAACTTTTTTTTTCATTAAAAACCTCGAGAGACATTTGGAGAATGGCTCTTTGTTTCCTGCTATGTCTGACGATTGCAAGCAATATTATTCTCAACTAGTCTTTGAACTGTAAAAAATCTTGAAGCATTTGGACCCAACTCTTCAATATAAGGGGAAAAAAAATCACTTGAATGATGATATGCTTCTGTCAATTGATTTGTTTTTTTTTTT
>CM053580.1:117773379-117809105 GCA_028627135.1 Pseudochirops cupreus | reverse complement strand
AAAGCTTTTGAGATTCTTTTTCCATCTGGCAAATTCGACTTCTTAAGGCATTCTTCTCCTCATTGGCTTTGTGGGCCTCTTTTGCCATTTGAGTTAATCTATTTTTTAAGGTGTTATTTTCTTCAGTCAGGTTGTTGACTCTCTTTTCATTATTTTCTTGCATCATTCTTATTTCTCTTCCCAATTTTTCCTCCACTTCTCTTATTTGGTTTTCAAAAATCTTTCTTAAGCTGCTCTATGGCTTTTAGGCAGTCTACATGTTGCTTGGAAGCTTTTGGTGTGGGAGTTCTGACTGTGTTGTCTTTCTCCCATTCCATGCTTTGATTCTTCTTGGATCAAAGAAGGAATCTAGAGTTTGGTTGCTGTTCTTACTTTGCTTCCTTTGTCTACTTGTGTTGCCAGTCAATTACTTGATTTTTTAGCTCTGTGGAACTCTGCTTCCAGAGGGGAAAGTTCTGTCCCAAATAGCTGGGGTTTTTGTAGCTGCCGGAGCTATTGGGAGGCTGCTGCAGCCCCCACCAGCTTTGGCTCACTGAAAACGCACCCCAGGACCACCACCCAAGACCACAATCTGGATCCAGTCCACTCAATGCAAGAGCACTTAGCCTCTGAACAATCAGTTGGCCTGTCTGCAGTCTGCAGGCTGGGAGCTTTGAAGCAGCCACGTGGAGGTGGCTGCAGGGCCACCGCTTCTGCTGCTTTCTTGCTCTGGAAGCAATTTGGCCAGACTGCTTTTCTCCCCCAAATTCAGCTGAGTTCCACTGACCTCTCATTTAGTCCTTGTTTCTTATGGCTTGATAATTCTGGAAACTGCCACAGCTGCCACTGATCCACTCTTCTGAAGGCTCCAGCTGTGGCTTGTCCTGGTTGCCCTGGTGGCCAAGCCGTAGTTTCAGGTTGGGCTGGTTTCGGCTCCCAGCATGCTGTGATGAGCCCTTCTTGCTGAGCTGCCTTCAGTGGGAGATTTGTTTTTCTATATTTTTGTAAGATTTGGAGCCCTAAAATTTGTTTAGAGTCATATTTTATGGGTATTTGAGGTGGCTATATGGGAGCTGTGGAACCTTGTTGCTTCTATGCCGCCATCTTGGCTCTGCCCCCCTGTAAATTTCATTCTTAATCATGACAGGAACCTATTAAGGGGTAAAGAGGTAGGGGTAGTGGTGATGGTCAGCATAGCAGGTTGATTGATTTTAATGTGTTGGTAAAATTCTTGGTGCTGAATTATGAAGTTCTAACAATTTCAAAGATATAAAACACTTCACATGCTGTTGTATAGAACTGAGAGACAAAGTGGGAGATGTCCTATTTTGACAGATGGAGAAACACAGGTGATTTTGTTCCTTGTGAACCTGTGTGTGATACGGCAGTCATTCAGCTTGGATTGATATCCTAATTTTATGTCAGTGAGGACAAGCCTACAAAAGTGATTACCAGTACAAAAGCGGATGTTCTGTGCAGGGTCTAAATAGAAAAAGCAATTCCCTGTTAATAGCAAGTTTCTTGACATGTTCCCATTCTCAGACGACACTATGCTAATTGCACACTTCAGTGACATCCATGGCCATTCAAAAGAGATTATCCTAGCCATTTTCACTGAAGAAAAGCAAAGTGGATAAAAGTGCATATTGGACAGATTAAGACGTGTAGCTGGATAAGCAAACCCAATGGGTATATTTGCTAATATACACATATGTATATATGTACAAATATAAGCTTATGTGTATGTGTATTGCACATTTCAATACCTGCACATGTACACGTATGTACTCATACATATATAAACATACACACTGTAACACACATGTATACACAAAGGGTAGTTTGGTGGTGCAATGGATAGATGCTGGACCTGGAGTTAGGAAGACCTGAGTTCAAATGTGAACTCAGAAATTTACTAATCTTATGACTCTGGGCAAGTTGCTTAATCCTGTTTGCCTCAGTTTCCTCATCTGTAAAATGAGCTGGAGAAGGAAATGAAAACCACTCCAATATCTTTGCCCCCCCCCCCAAATCCCCAAATGGGGTCATTGAAGAGTCTGATACTATCGAAAACCACTGAATAGCAACAAATAAACAGATTAAACAGCTAAGTGGTTTAGTGAATAGCGCCAAGGACTTGGAGCCCAGAAGACCCCACTTCAAATTGTGCCTCAGAAACTTACTAGACCTTAGGCAAACCATTTTACCTCTGTCTGCCTCAACTTCCTCATCTGTGATGTGGGGATTGAAATAGCAACTGTATCACAGGACTATCATGAGGATCAAATGGGAAAACAGATAAAGTACTTTGCAAATCTTAAAAATGCTTTAAAAACGCTAGCTTTTATTATTTTGGATACTGCAGATGAATAATGAGATGAGCCCAGAAGTAGGGAAATTTGTCCCAATTTCATTTAAGAAATTGTGCAGTGATTTCAATGGTCCCAAGCTGCTCTCTGCCACAAAAGTCTATCTCTTCAACACTTATCTTATTCAGATGATGATATCTGACTTCTGACTGACCTTGTCTCATCTCTTCCCTGACTTGCTATATTTTATTAGTCACATGACTTGGCATAATGGAGCTACCTTCTAATAGGAACAGCTAGGACATGCTTAATTGCATACAATATTTTACTCTTGGCACAAAATTTAAGAAAATAATAAATAGAATATATAATGAAAAACTATTTGGCTATGTTCCCACAGATTTTTCTTAGATATGGGTACCTCCTCAGACAGTACTCTCCCCCAAATCCAAAATTTCTAAGAAAGATGCAGGTTGGTTTATTTAGAGCTCTCAAGCAGTTCCTCATGCAATCAGGTAAAGGAATATAGAAGGTAGAACACAATTGCAAACTCATGTAATCCAGCAAGGCCAATTTCAAGGTGAAGACTCAGGAACTGTACACCTGGTCCTTGGCTCCTCTTCCTCATAGCATGGGGAAAGGAATTGGGACTCAGTGACTTTCTGCTTGATGTTCTATCATTGGTAGGTGCCTCAGCAAACTCTTACCATGACTGATTCATTATTCATGGAACAAGGAATGTATATGAAATATCTGTTAAGGCTGAATGCATATCCTTTTCCTTATCCTCCCCTGTATTTTACACCCACACAATTCACTGACAAAGCATAAAGATCTAAGATAAATAGTAGAGACCTAGGCATCTTGACTGCAGCTCAGTAAAGTTTTCATCAAATCCTAGGCACTAAACCTATTGTATGCAATGTCCCCAACAAAACTAACTTTCACTCTGATCCTTTGTGGACATTTTCAACTTGTATTCCTGTGGTTTGCATTTGGGATGATAATTACTATTTAGCAAACACTTTGGTTTTTTTTTTTTTTATCACATTTCATTAAAAAATCCATCTGCTTAGAATATAATGGTTTATGCCGTAGCATAAGAGGTTTAGAAGTCTTATTTTGAAGACTGTAACAATTTAGATTTACATAATGTTCTAGAATTTACAAGGAGTTTTTCCTGCACTGACACTGAAAAAGGATTTTTATGCCCATTTTATAGATGAAGGAACTAAGTGACTTAAGTGACTTGGATTACATAGGTTCCAACTGCCTGGGATGTGATTAGAACCCAGTTTTCCTGATTCCAAGTCTAGCAGTCTACCACTATAACTTGTATTTATTTTACTCATAATATATAGACTCCCTCTTCTCATTCCCTACTCTCATGTCTCATCATGGTAGAAAGGTTGCCCTGAATTCTCCAAGGCTACACCAGCGAACACATGCTCTGTCAGGTCCTACCAAATTGGGACAGACTTTGAGTAACAGGCCCAGTAACATACAGGAGATGCCTGTATCAGTCTAGATGTCGGAATCAATCTAGTGCATTTCAAGGAGATTCGCCACTTAAGGAGGAAAAAGTGAGGAGTAATTTTAGCTACAGCAACTCTTGAAGATCTTTTATGAAGAAGTTCAGGAATTGTGAGCTACATTGGTGATGGAATTTCCTGTGCCGGTAAAATTATAGGACTTTTGAAATGTGGAAGTATATAGGATTCATTGCTTATATGATGCTATTTCTTATATCTATGTGCGTGATGCATTCTTATCATTAATCTTTAGGGCATATTTATCCTAATGTCACAAATGAGGTCACTGACTCTGGAGATTTCTTCCTCAGTACAAAGAAGAAACTATCTCCAAAGTTAAGACATACATAAATCACATTTCATAATATTTAAGGTTTACAAAACTAGTACAAGCATTATTATTCCTGTTTTACAGAAGGAGAAATTGAGGATCATGTAGATGAAATAACTTTGTCTATGGTCAAACAGGTAGGAAGAATTACAAGTCCAATCAGGCCCCCTCTCTTTATGTCCAGTGCATTTTACCTCATGCCACGGATTTTTTTCAATATCATATAAGGGTTTCCCAAGTCCTTTTTTAATCATTTGATTCACAAAAGCCTTAATCTATTAATGCCATTAAGCATTAAAGAGTATCAATCCACTTCTAGTGACCTGGGATGAAAGCCAGTTTCACTACTTTCTTTTTGTGTGAATCTTGCCCAAACCATGTCCTCCATCTGGCCATACTCTCATACTGGTGAAGTGATGACCTGTCCCCTCTTTGGCTTCAGAAGTAACGGACTGTGGGATTATATATAGTTCTAGAGCTGGAATGAACCTCAGAGGTACCTGGTCTAATCTCCTAATGACCTTTCATTTCTACATCTGTAAAATGAGTTGGTTAGACTGTTTAAGGTCACTCCTTAAGGTCGCTTATCTTTACGGTCCCTTTAACTCTTATTCCTAAGATCATAAAATCATAGGTCTAGAGTTAAATGGAACCTTAAATACCTTCTAACCCAACTACTTTTTTAAAAAAAATTGTTTATTTTGTTTTGAACTTAAGAAATAAAGCAAGCATTTCTTTAACAGTACAATAGAAAAAAAGGTGATTGTATATGAAACTGTAAATCTATTATGTACAACTTGCTATCACTTTGAAATGTATAATAAAGTTATCATGTAACTTTCTTGTTTTCCCTTCCTTCCCTGCCCTCCCACTTCCACCCTAGAGATGGCTATCATTAGATATAAGCATGTGTGTATACATATATATGTAAATTATTCTATACATCTCTCTATCTGCAAAATCATTCTATACATCTGTTTATCAGTTCTTTCTTTGGATGCAGATAGGGTCCTCCTTCATATGTTCTTTGTAGTTTATTTACCCAATTCTTTTATTTTGCAGGTGACAAAACTAAAGTCTAGGGAGAGTAAGTGACTTGTACTACATCACACAGGAACTAAGCTTCAAAGGTGGAAGCTGAACCTGTCTTTTGATTTCATAGCTAATGTGTTACCAGCAAATTATTCCTTAAAAAGTTATTTTTTTTTTCATACCAATGTGGAACCATAAGCTCAAAACTCCATTCCCAATTAATTCTGTTTTACTGAGCCTACAGCACTCAGCCTGATGCCAAGTTGTTCACTCATTTCTTACTCTTCTCTTCCTACCCTTTTAACCCGGGCACAATTGTCAGCATATCTTTTCCCCACCTCCATCATTATGCTGTTGATACAGATTCTTATGCCTATTACAAACCCAGCCTCTATAAAAAAATTCCCTGCCATTATATGTAAAAACAATTTTTAACATTTGGATTTTTGGGGATAAGTTTTGAATTCCAAATTCTATCTTCTTTCTCTTCCCTCCCCTCTCCCTGAGATGGAAAGCAATCTGACATAGGTTACACGTGTGCAATCACATATCGTATGTATGAATATGCATATATCATATACATGTGCAATCATATCAGTTGTTTTGTACAAGAAGACTCAAAGAAAGAAAAGAAGAAAGGAAGGAAAGAAGGGAAGAAGGAAGAAAGGAAGGAAAGAAGGAAAGAAAGAAAGAAGGAAGAGTAAAAGAAAAAGAAAGAAAGGGAAAAATAGTCTGCTTCAGTTTGTATTCAGACAACATCAGTTCTTTCTCTGGAGGTGGATAGAATTTTTCATCACAAGTCCTTTGGAATTGTTCTGGAGCATTGTATGGCTGAGAATAGCAAAATGATTCAGAGTTCTTCATCATACAATATTACTGCTACTGTGTACAATGTTCTCCTGTTTCTGTTCACTTCTCTTTGCATCAGTTCATATAAGTCTTGCCAGGTTTATCTGAAATCATTCTGCCTGTCATTTCTTATAGCACAATAATCCAGCTGCTTCTTATCTGGCTGACAACTTATTCTTCTTTATCTTCAAATATGGCATTACTTCCCTTCTCTCCACCCCCAAAGTTCAGGATCTTCTTTGTACCCTGAATTGACCAAGTCCTATTCTTTACAAAACAGACACAATAGATGCAGTTGTGCATTTCAATGTAATCCTTTGCTATGTTCCCATATTATTTTAAAGTCCATCATTTTCTATGCCTTTATTTGTTAAATGCCTTTTATTTCCCACATGGGTTGTCTCTTCTATAGGGGCATATGCTTAACAGGAGGTCTTGGGGATTTACAATGCTGAATAGATCTTAGATTGTAACAAATGAGAGACATTGATTGCTAATGAGCATTTAATTTTCAAGCAGAGGAAACCATGTAAAGTATGGTTATTTCTTGATTCTATACAATAGAACTAATCATCCAAAATGTTATTTTTAGTCATTTCTGCTAACTGGGATAATAACCACACTCTACCAAACTTGAAGTATACTTCCTCAGGCTCTGTCAAGTCCAGAGGAAATGATGACAGGAACAAAGGAAGGGGGAAGGGAATCATATACACATACCTTACACAAACATATACATAATTTGAAATTAGATTAAACTTTTGTTTAACTAAATTTAGAAATTTCCTTTTTCACCAGTCAAAAAGACTTTAACAACATTCCTTCAGGGATATAAGGTTTGGACTATATAAAGCAAGTGAATAGAGTGTACTTTTTGGCATCAAGTTTCATTTTTTTTTTATCATATTTCATGTAGCTTATTTATATAACAGAATGTTTCTGTTTCAATAAAATGTACTTGCTCCCTATTACCTACACAGGAGTAAATATAAACTCAGTTTTAGTCCATCAATATCCCTTAAAAAATCAGGGTTTACTATGTGCCAGTCGCTATGCTAAGTAATGGGGATACAGAGAAGCAAAAACACAGTCCCCACCTTCCTGAAGTTCACATGGAGACAATACGCAATCAACTACATGTGTATTTTCTATTCAATGTAAGTGGGAAGCATGGGACACTTGAGGATCTTTATAACCCATCCCCAACCTACCTTTCCAGGCTTATTATACATTAATCCCCTTCATGCACTGTAGTCCAGCTAAACTGGTATTCTTGCTTTTCCTCACACACAGTACTCCATCTTTCACCTATGTGCCTTTGTCCCAGCTGTTCTTCTCCTTGAATATTCTTCCTCTTTACTTTCACCTCCTGGAATTTCTGGTTTCCTTCAAGACTCAGCCACCTTCTGCATGAAGATTTTCTTGGTTTCCCCTTTCTTGTCAAGCATATCTTTTATCTTCTCTGTAAAGTGTTTTGTTTATACCCGAATATTGATGTCTTGTTCCTCCCCTCCACCCCCAGCTTCTCCAGGGCAGAGACTTTCATTTTCATCTTTGTCTCTCTAGCATCTAGTATGGTGCCTGGCATATGGTGCCATGGTTTCTTAATTAATGCTTGTTGACTGATTGATTGGAGTGAGAGAACTCCCTCTTTATTTTCCTTTATCAATCTCTCTCTTCTCTGCTTTCATCTGGCTCTACCTGCCTCCTCCCTAATTCTCACTCCACTGCATTTTCTCATCTGAATTTTTGTCTCTGAATTTCCTGTTTGCCTTCACCATCTCTATCTTTTCCAAATCTTCTGTCACCAGACGACATTCAGAATCTTGGCTCTTGCCTCTAATCTTCCCGTTCTACTTTTCAGATCCCTCTTGTTCATGGTCTGTGTTTCTTATTTCTTTTCTATCTTCTGTTTACCATCTACTACTGCTGGCCATGACACAGGGTTGCAAGCATCTTAACATGGAAATTGCATAATCAAAAATAAGAATAGCTATTAGCACCAAGAAAAATCACATGGAGTATCAAGCTTCTGTAACTCCTTAAAAATTCCTCAATGAGGAATAGAATTAGTCCTTTTGGTCTCTGTGATTTTCCAGCTAGTTCCAGAGCTGTATAAAGCTCTCTTTGAATACATCCTTCTCTCCTTATAGTACTCCTTATTAGGTATTCATATTAATTAGCTTTATCCATCACGGTCGATATCTCCTACGCATAACACAGTACCTTGTACATAGTAGGTGCTTAATTTTTTTAAATGTTGGATTGAATAAAAAAAAACTCTGCAAAATTATTTAAGCTGAAGTTTTAATAATATAATAAACAAAAATTAAATACACATATGGGACACTATTTTTAGAATGTTGTTGTTGTTGTTCAGTTGTGTCCAATTCTTCCTGACCCCATTTGGGGTTTTCTTGGCAAAAATACTGGAGTGGTTTAGCATTTCTTTCTCCAGGCTCATTTTACAGATAAGGAAATGGAGGCAAATAGAGGTTAAGTGATTTTCCCAGTGATTTTCACACATCTAGTGAGTGTCTGAGGTCTGATTTTTGAACTCAGATTTTCCTGACACCATGTCCAGCACTCTATTCACTGATAGGCACCTGGGAGCCTCCATTTTTAGAATAAACCTTGGGAAACAGTTCCATTCTGAGATTATAAATTAGCCACTTAACAAACCACTACCAAGGCATTGATTCAAGTTTAAAGCTCACCACTCATGTAGTCTTTTGGATTTTGTCATCATGCCCTCAGGAACCTCACCATCAGGAACCTCATTAGCCTGCAAGATCATCAACCTTTGCACTCACACCTCTGATTGGAGGGCAAAGAACTCAAAGCTCCATTTAAAGAGAACATCTAGGCCAACCATCTCTTCATTTCCCAATGAAGAACTGCCAGTTTCTGAGGTTTAAATGATCACACTGAAATTTTACAATCAGCTCCCCATTTGAACCGTTTCCAGCACACTCCTATTTCTTCCCCTCTGGAGCAATAGTAGATTCAATATTGTTCTTAACTGTTTGTTGGAGCAGAAGGGACTAAAAATGATCCTACTCCTTGCCATCTCCTTGTTATTTATTTTCCTACTATGCTTCTGAAACGTTTTACTGTTTGACTTGTGGTTCCTCCATGATTTGTGGGCAGGTCTGCAACGGATGAAGGCTAGAGTCACATTTTTCTTTAACAGTGAAACTGAGTAACACAGGTATGCAGAATTGAGGAAAAGATCTATCACAAGCAATAATGTGAACAGCAATTTTTTTCTTGGGTGGCACAAAATCTTTTTTTTTTGTCAAATTTTTAGCCAATGAGAATTCATTAGCTCTATAAAGTCACTGTTCAAAATGAATATAAGACTTGCCTTCTTCAGGAAGCATCAGGGATGTGAATTTGTCAATCAATAACATACATTAAATATCTCATAATCTCTACAGTTCTGTTCTGGGTCTTGTGGCAGGTATAGACAAAGTATAAGATATTTTTTGCCCTCAGGGAACTTGTAATCTAATTGTGTGAAACAGGATTAACACAAATGAAGCAAACGAATTATGAATAGTTCCAATTAAGAGTAAAAAAGCATATTTATTTTGACTGTAGCTAAAATCCCACCTTCTCTAGGAAGCCTTTTCCAATCCTCTTTGATTCTTCTTTCTGTTGAATATCTCCAGTTTATCCTTTATTCCTTTTTTTGTACATGGTTATGTGCATATTGTCTCCTCCATTAGAGTGATGAAGGACTGCCTCTTATCTTTCTTTGTATCTCCATTACTTAGAACTGTACTTGGCACATAGGGGATGCTTATTAAACGCTTGTTGACTGGTTGACAATGACCCTGTAAGGGGAGGAATGCAGGTGCTAATTATCTCTGTTTTTGCAGATGACAGAAACAGGTTCAGATATGCCCAAGATCACAGAGCTAGTAAGTGGGCAGAAGTTGTCCAGGAACACAGGTCTTGTGGCTACAAGCCTAGTGATCCCCATCCTACACCAAATTGCCTCTCACAGGAGAGGAACCTGGAAATCAATAGGGTTGAGTAGGAATCTCTCTGTTGAACTGAAACTTTAAAAAGGAAAGGACACATAAAAATATAATCAGAATAAGCACAGACGAGTGGTACAAAATCGTAAGTTCAATGACAGGACTATATAACATAAAAAATATGTAAACAAATAAGGGGGTGAATCCATCAAGAAAGATAACAGAGAGGGACACAGAAATGGCTCCCTATTGCCTCTAGAATGACACAAATTGCTCAGTTAAGTGTTTAAAGTCCTTCACAATTTGCTTTTAACTTCCCTTTCTATAGACTTAATTCACATCATTCTCCTTCATGCATTCTGTAAGCAGTTAATTTCAAATGAGCTTTTCTATTAATATTAAATGATATGCAACACAATGTACATAATACATAAACAAAGCAATGCACAGCATGAATAAATATCCAACAGATTAAAAAAATATAAACTTCCTTGGGCATTCCAACTCAAGCTTCTCCTATTTTTTCTGTCTCTTTTTGCTCTATCAATGCATTCCTCTCTGTCACTGTTCATTAATTCCCTTTTTGTTTATTTGTTTTGCAAATTAAACTTCTCTCCTTCCCAATTTACTGAGTCATATTACTGTCTAATGGGAAGTGGGGGTGGGTAGAAACCAACGAGTTCAAGATATGAAATACTAGAAGGGAGTATGGCGTATATAACAGGAGGAAGATGACTCCTTTGGGTTCAAATCTCAGCCCCATTACTTTTTGGTTGTGTGACTTGAGCAATTTCTCCAGGCCTCATCTATACAATGAAAGGATTGAACTAAGTGATTTCCAAGATCCTTTTCAGCTCTGATCACATTTGCCAAGCTTTGAGGGCTGTCACTTGCTGAACCATGCATGGTTTTTCATCCTAGACTCTTTGGTCTTTTCAAACACATCTGCTTTCCATATGCCCCCAGAACAAACAACAACAACGTTACTAGATAGTGGCTAATAGCTGCCTTTTCTTCTTCTTCTATTTTTTTTTCTGGGGAGTGACTCATGTCAAAAAAAACTATCTGGGAGGATGTGAGTCACTCACTCTATGCTCTGAGGGAGTTTACACTAAAGATTGGTACAATTATCTCTCTCCCTGACATGACAAGAGCCTCAAGGATTGTGTGCCCTATTAAATGATCCTATGGAATGAAAGGGAGAAGTGATATGGTATGTGAATGTATGAGTGTGAGTGTGAGTGTGTGTGTGTGTGTGTGCCTGTAAATTGTAGTGGGCACAGCTGTTCCAACCAAATTATAGGCATCACACATTTACATTGTAAGTTGAAATGAGAGAAATCACATGATGCTTTTAGTGGGTTATGGGCCAGGCATGTCAATGATGGAATTCTGGCACAAAGCACCTCCAAACAGACTTTTTTTGGGAAAAGCAAGAACAACTTGTTTCAGGGTATTTTTCTATTTTGATAGAGGTTTTATCATAGATCTAGAGCTAGAATGGCTTTAGATATCATCTAGTCCAACCTCTTCATTTTGCAGATGAGGAAACTGAGGCAATCAGGGTTAAGTGGCTTGCCCAGGGTCACATAGCCAGTGTGGGTCCAAGGCCAGATTTGAATTTAGGAAGATGGGTCCTCCTGATTCCAGTCCCAGCTCTCTACTCACTGAACCACTTAGCTGCTTGAGGAAACTGAAGCCCCAAAATTTAAGTGATTTGATTAAGGTCACACAGGTAGTGAGTAGCAGAGCTAGGGACTGAACCCAGGGGCAAAGCTGGGTCTTATAGATCAACTGAATAGCTCTGAAGACCAGCTGTTGATGGGAATTTTCAGTCACTGATTAGGTCTAGGCCAGGTCTCTCCCAATCACTCTGTGGTTAGGCAGCCTATAACATCATTCTGATCAAAGTAAAGCATGGGATTACAGCTATGGTAGGGATGGCATATAGAAACACTATGTCCCCAAGATCCAAAGATAGAAAAATCTAACCTTTCTTATCTGCAACTATTGGATGTTCATACTGTCTTTGCAACAGGACAGAAGGAAAAGAAGAAAGGAAGGAAGGAAGGAAGAAAACAGGAAGGAAGGAAGGAAAACAGGAAGGAAGGAAGGAAGGAAGGAAGGAAAGAGCAAAGGAAGGAGAAAGGAAGGAAAGGAAGAAGCAACAAGGATAAAGGAAGAAAGGGAGAGAAGAACAAAGAAAGAGAAAAGAAAAGAATAAAGAAAAGAGAAAAAGAGAGAAAGAGAAAGAAAAAGCATCCCTTTTAAGTATTATCCCTGTCAAATAGTGCCAAAAAGAGATGGTTACATTTAAAATTTTTCAGAAGTCAAACCAAGAAGAAAATCTTAGGAAAGATAAACATTATGTCATGTTTCTGAAACCCCCTGATTATTCTAAAAGCAAACCATCTGCCTCTGATGATGGAACTTGGTGGATTAGGCCTTGAGGAATGTCGCTCTTTGTATAAATTCTGAAACACTAGACTGGTCCACAGTATTCCAACTCTATAGCAAATCTGTTACCAAGAGGTAATTTTAGAAGTGCTAGAGCTCTTGGCTCCCTCAAACAAGAATTCTAATTTAGAAAGGGGTATTTTAAACACAAAATAGGAAGGACGATACAAAACCTGGTATACTGCAAGCAAAATGCAATGAAGAAGAAGAAAGAGCATGAGGATATAAAGAGAGGAAGATGGATCTGATATCAATTTCTTTATGGAGAGCAAAGTTCCAAGATCAGTTTACATTGCCTAGAAGGGGAATATTGTGATGACAAAGAAAATAAAACTTCAGATTATTATACAAATTAATTCTCATAAAATGATACTAATTTGAATAATGCTTCTAACTTTTCCCAGGTCCTTTCCCAAATGTTAACAGGCATTAGTAGTAGCCCAGGCTTAGAATCCCCCAAATGTGTTTGTGAAAATCTGTCCAGATATTAAAGATCTCTACCACATGGTAACAAGGAGAAAGAAAAACAAACAAACAATTAGTCAGAAAAGAAACAAAGCAAATAAGATTGAGAGGATAAATAAAAGGCTGAAGAAAACAGCAGTATTTCTACCCTGTTGTTTGATGCTTAGGACTTAGGACATACTTTCCATTGACCCTGAAAAAGATACTCATATGTGTCGACTCTTCTAACTAGGACGTGAAGTCCTTGAGAGAAGGAACTGTCTCTCTTTTTCTGTTTGAGTCTTCAGTGCTTGACATGTACTAAGCACTTAAAAGCTTTTTCATTCATTCATTAATACAAGGAATGAGCTTGGGTAAAATTAAGAAAGGTGCCAAGCAAGGCATATTTTAATATTTAATACAAATATAAGAGGTAGTATGGTATGATGGATAGCAAGTCAACCTAGGACTGAAGAAGGCATGCAAGCTGTGGGATTGTGGCTAAGTCATTTAACCCCTAAGAGGTTCAGCAATACCTCAACATTGTAAGTTGAGGAAGAGTTGATGGTTTGCATTGGTAGAGGTATTGTTCTTATACAGATGAAATTCACAGGTCCAGACACCTCAAAATTATAAAGCAAGAGAATTTCCTTAAAACATTAAGTAGAACAATAATGAGTAGAATCCGTTTAAAGTATAAAAAAAGAGAAAACTGTGTGGTTGATGGCCACTCCCCTTGAGGAAAATTAAATTAAACTAGAAGAGAAAAATAGGGCATGCTGAACCCAAAAATCTGTACCCCATGAGCAATTTCCTTTGTGCCAAGTCACTGTCATAGCTCCTTTTTGCTCTGATGGTCCTAACTGAGAGACCAGGCCTTTCCCTCAACTGGATCTCTCCCAAATGATGCTTCTCAGTAGAATGTAGGAACTTGTTCAGTATAGGGCTGGCACAGAACAGCATTCCTTCCTGTTTTTTTAAAGCTGTGAGCAGAAAGATATTTATGACCCATGAGAAATAGAAGACAGTGCAAGTGAAGAGAATTGTGTGTTGTTATCAAACAAAACTTGTGATAAAATCAACCCGACATGTCAATGGCACATCTAATAGTAAATTGTAGTAATGCTGACAGTCTTTCCTGGTAGTCTTCTATTTAATTTCAACACCTACACTCACTGAAAACAAAGATCTTCTTCCCTGACTCTTGTCCCCTTGGAAAGAAGAGTTAAAAGATCCCATAATGCACATCACACAGCAAAAAGAATCTGGAGACCCAAGCTGCACTTCCTTCACAATTACTGTGAAAGTAGAAATAAATATGTGAGCAAGGTATTTTTTTTTAGAACACCCCCTTTCTCAAACACATTTCCACAGCTTAGCAGAAGTCTGCCATGAAACAACCTTTGTAAACATAGTCCCATGATGCCCATTATTACGTCCTATTCAATTCATAAGATCATTCATCTCTGATCCATTCATTTTACAGATGAGGAAACAGGAACCTAGAAAGCCTTGTCCATGGCCACATGTCAAAACTGGGGTAGAACTTGGATTTCCTAACTGTGGGGCAAACGTTTTTTCTACCATACCTTTGTTCCTTTCCCTTGTTTTTACTTCATCTATATGAAATAATAGATTACAAGATCATAGATTTAAAGCTATTACATGTCATCTAGTCCAATCCCCTCATATTGAAGATGAAGAAACTGATAATGGTATGCTGGTAAATGTTTAACAATCAGCACTCTGGGGGAAAAAGTACAGAACGCACATTTTATGTTTACTCTGCATTATTAATATTTTTCCCCTTACTTTTTAAAGTCTAGACAATCAGTGAAATGATAACATCAAGCCTTGCTGTATCGCATTTGCTGATTTCTGAGGTGTAAATGCTCACATTAAAAATTAACCAATCTACTAACTATATGCAAACTGTGCTAAGCACTAGGGATACAAATTGGAAAAAATAAGAAAGTTTCTGCTCTCAAAGAGCAGAAGGAAAGAAAATACATAATGAAGACTTTGCAGGGTTATACCGTATCTATGTCATGTCATGTCTGCACAATGCTATGCCATATCTGTGTCGTGTCAATGACATGTTTATGTCATATGGATGACATGGCCACAAATGGCATGCCTGCATCATGTTACGTCTTGTTCATCATGCAATGCCATATCTATTTCATGTCAATGATGTGTCTGCAGCACGTGAATGGCACATCCATGGCATGTTATGCCATGCCTGTCATGCAATGTCATGACAACACCCTGTCTGTGTCATGTGAATGACAAGCCTATGTCATAGTATATACAATGACATGCCATACCTATTTCATGTTGATGAAAATGTCTGTGTCGTGCAATGTTATGTCATATATATCATGTGAATGTATTGTGCCATATCTATGACATGTCAGTGACGTGTGTCACGGGAATGACACGACATTGCCATGTGAACGGCATGTCCATGTCATGTTATGTCATGTCTGTCATGCAATGAGATGCCATATCTATGTAAAATTTTAGTAAAATATTTGACAAAATCAAACAGTGCAAATTTTTAGCATTGTAGGAAAAAAAAAGTCCTTAATAATTAGACATGGTTGAATGCACAATCATTTATCTTCATAGATAATCACCTCCCTGTTCCTATAAATCCTACCAGTAAGAGATTCCTATTGAGGAAATGATTGGACCAGGTAACCTATGAGATTTAGAGCCATATCTAGGAATTTTGCCACTTATAGCAAGCACCACAAAATGTACCTGGGAAACCTCTAGGAGAGAACTTTGACCTGTAACATAAAGTCCATTGGGGAAAGAGACCTAAGAGCAATGTCCTATATAAAGAAGTTACAAATTCTTTATGGGTTTAAGACTCCACTGGAGAGTAGAAAAAATAGAATCAAAATGGGAAGGAACTCATTGAAGATATGGTCACAGTCAGTCCTCAAATGACCTAATCTCAAAGCTTTTTTTTTTAACCTACTCTCCCTTCTTTGAAATTTACCCATGTTTACTCACATATTTTCTAAAATGCAGATCACAGAAGTGAACACAGTGTTCTAGATGTGATCTGACTGGGCCGTAATACAGTAGAACTATTACCATATTTGTTCTGAACACCATGCTTTATTTATATAAAATGAGATTACATTGTATTTTTTTGGCTGTCATACTAATATTATAACACAAAGAATGGAATATTTTTAACCAAGAGAGACTAGGTTTGAAACTACCTCTGACACTTACTTGCTAAATAACTATGAACAAGTCACTTAAATTCTGAACCATACTTTCCTAATATCCAGAATGGGTAAAATAGTTTCTGTAGTACATCTCTTAAAAGCATTAAATACAGTGAGGATTAGATGAGATAATGTCTGTGAAGCACTTCGTAAATCTTAAGACATTATGAAAATGATAGCTATTATTATTTTGATCTTACTCTCTGAACTTAGCTAGCTTGCTTTTAGGACACTAGATAGGTAGTTTGTTGCAAGACTCTTACTCAAAGCTTTTCCTACTTGGTAGAATTACTTAAGAGTTTATGCTTAGTTGTCAGGGCCCAGGGTCACCTCTGGATAAGGACCATGACATTGGAATAAAACTTTAATGGAAAATAGCCAGACTAATGTTCAAAGGGGGAAAAAAAACCAACATTATCATCTCTCTTCAAAAATCTTTAATGACTCCCCAATGAAATAAAAAAATTCATCCTATTAATGAATGATTCAAATGAACCTCACTTGTCCATCCACAAAGAAAAGACCAAAAAGATCAAGAATATCTATTGCCCAAATTTCAACATTCATCAGAAGTCACACCTCATAGACCTTGTCCAACAGTGTGTACATAGAGCCATACATATATGTACATATTTGTGTATATATTTACACATATGTGACCAAAAGTACATATAGACAATGAACTGACCCATAGTTGAAAAGGAGAAGAGCATGCTGGTTAACTTTCATGAAATTACAAGTCACATTTACTAAACCTAAGCTTTCCATAACAGTAAAGACCAATCTTTTCAATATGTGTATTTTTACTGATGTTGCTATATGTCAGAGAAATCTGGAACTCTATTGCCTCTGAAGAACTAAAAATAAGAAGAGAAGACACAGAGGGAAGTGGAAAGGGGCATAGTAAGTATGAGTAAGTTCAGCCAATGAGAAGCTCCAAAGAACAATAATAAGGGACATCATTAGAAATTGTATGATAGATTGAAAGTATGGGCTTCTCATGTGGTAAGAGTGGGAAGCCAAGGGGAAGACTGGAGAGCTCCATTGGTATCCTTGCTATATTAGGAGAAAAATAAGGCGGTCTTTAGCATATTGAATGGACTCTGTGGTGTACTTTTGGGACACCATGGATAAGAATTGCAAGGAAATGAGAAGTCATGGATGGGTTGTGACATGCATCATTTGAGGGACACCTGAATCAATGAGATCACAGATCTATTTGAGTGTCAATGAAAGCCCTCCACAATCTGGTTCTACTAATCCGTCCTATTGCCTTGTGACATAGAATGTCTGCTTTGTTTAGGCCATTCTCATTGCCACCTGAACATATTTTCCAGATCTTTGTTCATAAAGTGCAATAACATGTTCCCCATAATTAAAATGCTTTCCTCCATTCTTCTCAAATATGCTGCTTACCTATCCTTAATTCCCTCTCCATGAAGCCTTTCTTGACTATACCTGCCCACGTCAACTTCTCCTTATGATCTCTTATAATTGTTATTGCTACGTGCTTTTCTTTAAGTGCTAAGTTTGGAGTCTGATTACATACTCTTATGCTTTTTAGTGCATACTGATTGTAACGATCTGTCCCAGGAGACATGAAAAATATCTGGTGTAGCTCCTCCATACCTAACATAAAAGGTCATTGATCATTTACCTTTAAACATGAAATACTCATCAATGAAGCTTCATCAATAAGAACGTTTACTAAATACCTAACGCAAAACTGCACACTGGAAGTACTAAGAATGGCAAAAACAAAATCCCTGCCCTCGTGGTACTCATATTTTAATAGAATAGACAATCCACAAATAACTATGTACATACATATTATTGTGTATGCAGCAATAATAGTAATAACATAGTAATATAGTAAAATATAGTAACAGCAAATAATAAATAAACAGTAACAGTACACTAGCTTTTATGTAGTGCTTTAAGGGTTCAAAAGCTCGTTATAAATATTATCTCATATCTCCTCATGACAATCTTGGGACATAGGCACTATTATTAGACTCATTTTACATGGGAAGAAAATGAGTCAGACAGAGAAGTTAAGTGACTTATCCAGAACCACACAGCTAGTAAGGGCATAAGGCCAGATTTGAATTCTGGTCTTCTTGACTCCAGGGCCAGCACTCAGGTCCTGACTTCAGATCCAGGAAAGGCTTCTTGCAAAAAGTGTAATTTGAGCTGAGTCTCGAAGGAGACAAGGGAAGTCAGAAGACAGAGATGTGCAGGCAGAGCATTTCAGGCTTGAGGAATACACAGACTTGAAATATGGACTGCCATGATCAAGGAACAACAAAAAGGCAATGGCTATCTTTGGCTTTAAATGCAAGAGGAGGATTTTTGTTATTTGTTCCTTCAAATTTCACAGAAGCTCTAGAAGGAAGGTAATCGCAAAGGGAGCTATTATAGATGCATCTTAATAATTCTTAATATCTAAAGCCAGAAGAGAAAGAAGGAAGGAAAGAAGGAAGGAAGGGAGGGAGGAAGGGAGGGAAGAAGGGAGGGAGGAAGGGAGGAAGTTCAGCTACAAGTCACATGGAAAGGCCCTGTGTTTCTTAGGATACAGCAGCAAAGCAAATGGTAATGTTTCCTATTTAATGACATTTCCACTGATAAAAATCATATCATTTTCTGTCATTGAACTATTTTACAGTGCCAAGGATTTTGGTGGCGAGAGCTTTCTCCTCTGAGTTTTCAGTAGTTGTAGTTGTAGAATTTGCAGGAGCAAAGTCCTAACTCTGCTATTTGCCATCTGTGACCAAAGGCAAGTCATTTTATATCTCTGAGACTCAATTCCTCATCTGTAAAAAGAAGGGATTGGGCAAGATGATTTCCAAAGTCCCTTCCACATTTGAATCTGTGATTTGTGAACCTTGTGTTTGACTGGGAAATTGTCTTTTCTGAAGATTTTCCAGGATCCTTCTCTACACCACCTCTCCCAAGAACCTTAGATGAGGCTGTGAGTCAGTCTAGTTGGTGCTTATTAGAAGTGTTTATTAGAAGGTGCTTACTACAAAGAATCATATTTCTTGGACTGGATACAGTGGATCAGGAAATTTTCTTTGACCAGGCAACCTATTCACTACTTTCTAAGAAGACTTCTTCAAAATGTCTGACAGCAGTGTTGATTTTTATCCATCAATGCACCACTAACAAGTTTTGGCTCCTTCTTTAGGTCCTATTAAAAGTTAAGATTTAAACTAAAAGTAAGAGGGAAAAAAAATCCATTGATGAAGAAGTTTATGCCCATAGAGGTATCATGCCAGAGGTATCATGGAAAGGGTGATGAATTTGGAGTCCAAAAGACCTGGATTCATATCCTGCCTCTATCACTAAGTATGTGATCTTGCTTGAGTCACTCAACCCCTTTATACTAGAGAATTCTAAAATTTATCTAAAAAGTTAGGAATCCCCAAATTGATAAAACTACAGATCCTGCAAATATTGGCATTACATCTCTCTCGTGACATTACATCATCACCCATTGGAAAGAAGGTAAGTGAGTTACTGGAAGGCTGAGACGATGATTTTTCTTGTCTTGGGAGAGGCAAAGATAAAGCTATCAAGTGTGCTTTCTTTAAGAGTTAAATCACAAGCAGCAGAAATGAGTTGTTTTTCTTTTTATAGAATATAGTGTGCCTTCATTATTGAAGTGAAGTGCCATACTTATGATTATCCCTGAGGAGCTCCCTGAGCCAGCAAGTCTAGTGCTCTGGTCCCGGAAGAGACAGAGACCTAATGCTTCAGAAGAAAGGGGAAATATTCCATAATGCACCTAAGCAATTCTGCTCAGCTCCACAGTATAGGGACAGACATTTCTCCCTGACATTTCTGATGACTGTTTTTTGTTCTTGTCTCTCTTGTTTTGCTGCCATTGTCGCTGGTTTGGGTCATAAAATGCCTTATGTTCTTCTGAAATTATTTTTAATATGCTGTACTTTTGTAATTGTTTCTGAACAATATCTATATCAAGGGTTCTTGACTTTTTTTGTTGTTGTTACCTCACTCTCAATGAGTACTTGC
This sequence comes from Pseudochirops cupreus, assembly GCA_028627135.1. NCBI lineage: Eukaryota > Metazoa > Chordata > Mammalia > Diprotodontia > Pseudocheiridae > Pseudochirops > Pseudochirops cupreus. The sequence continues at coordinate 117,788,903 of CM053580.1, read as the reverse complement.
AAAGGCCTTAGCCTAAAAAGACCAGGGCCTCCCATTGCATCCTGGGTCATCTGCAGTTATCCTGGAATATCTGGTAACTGGATCCCGACGGCTCTGGAGGAGACAGTGAGGCCAGTGACGTTGCACAGCCCTCCATCATTCAAATCAAAGTCAATTGCAAGTCATATTATCATTTCTTTGATGCCATGTCCTCTTCAAAAATGAAGGACAAGCACAACAACAAAATTTATGAATCCCCTTTCTGAATAACACTTTTAAATGTATAAAATAAAATACACAGAATTATAAAGGAAACCAATTATGTTGAAATTAAGTTATTAGAATATTTTTAAAAAATTACTTTATAGACTCCAGGTTAAGAACTCCTGATCTATATCCCCCCCCCCATTGTTCTTATTATTACTGATGATGATTGTGATAGAATTAACATAGAACTTTAGGATTTGGAAAGTATTTTATGTATGTTATCATTTGATCTAGGTGCTATTATTATTCTTATTTTGTAGATGAAGAAACTGAGGCAGACTGAGCAGAGATGACTATCCCAGAGACACACAACTAGTAAGTGTTTGAGGCCAGATTTGAAGTAAGGTCTTCCTGACTCCATCCACTTGAATTCTATCCTCTGTGCCCCCTAGAAGCCATTCATTCCTTCAGTATCTTTTCTTATCTAGTACTGTTGTACCTTCAGTATTCTTTGCTATCTTAAAAAAATAATTAACAATTTTTGGGCAATCATATGCTCTAGTTCTTCCTGTAACAGAGGATGTAATTTCATCCTGATTAAACTGGTTGAGGGCAGCTAGCTCTCTGTTAGTATCTCCCTATCTTGAGTGTCAACTCCCTTATGAGCCATTTTTTTTTTGTTCTTTTCTTTCTGTCCACAAACCGTGGTCACTGAGTGAGAAAACAAAAGGGTTGAGTACTTCTGACTTCTTTCTGTCACATATTATCAACATTTCATACAATGTATCCCTAAGCACCCCCTACAACATCTCCACCAAATAGCCACTCAATCTCTCCTTGAACAATTATAGATGTGAGCAACTCATAATCTTCTGAGGTAGCCTATTTCATTTTTTATTTGTTCTAATTTTTTTAGAAGTAGAATTTTATTTTTATTTATTTATTTTTGTTTTTTTGGAGGGCAGTTGGGGTTAAATGACTTGCCCAAAGTCACATGGCTAGTAAGTGTTAAGTGTCTGAGGCTGGATTTGAACTCAGGTCCTCCTGATTCCAGGGTCAGTGCTCTATTCACTGTGCCACTTAGCTTCCCCAAATAGTTCTAATTTTTATGTAATTTCCTCTCACATAGCTTTTATCTAGTTCTGTTCTCTGGCATTGACCAGAAGAAATCTACTCCTTATTCTCTATGTGAGCTATGATTTCTCATGTTATTTTTCTCTTCTCCAGGCTTAAACATCATTAGTCCCTTTAATCAGTCCTTAAATGGCATAGTTTCCATTCCATTATCAACCTTGCATTTTTACAGGGTTTTTTAAATTTTATTTTTAATTTATGGAATATAATTTCACATGAAACTACAAATCTATTATGTATAACTTGCTATTTCTTTTAAATACATAATAAAGTTATCATGTAAATTTTCCCTTTTTTCACTCCCACTACCATTAGACACAAATATATGCATATATATATATATATAGATATATAGATACATATTTCTGCACACACATATGTAGAATCATTTTATATATATTTCTATTTATCAGTTCTTTCTCTGGATGCAGATAGCAAACTGATAAATGGAAGTATGTATAGAAGTGACCCAATGAACCATCTATAGCTCCTCAAAGCCAAATCTAAAGTGTGAAGCACATGAGTACATACTTTACATGATCTCTCTAGGGGAAAATAAAATGAAATTATTACCTTACTTGTGATGGTAATAATTCCACTTTTATTAAGGTAATTTAAGTGTACATTAGATTTTCTTGGCTGCAGTCACTCAACTCATTTTGAGCTTTAAATCTATTAAAATTCTGACTTTTTTTTTCTTGTATCTTATACTCTTAATATGCCTCCTCCACTTTTTACTTATGCAATTGATTTTTAAAATTTTCACAGAATTCTATATTTGTTTTTATATAAACTTCTCATTAAGTTGATATTCTGATACAAGTTAGTTGAGATTTTTCCAGATTTAAAATCTGCGGCTCCATGTGTAAGCTCTCCTTCCCATTTTTGTATCATTCAAAAATTTGATAATCATTCCATCCAAGTCATCTAAGTCACTGAAAAAAGTTTTGAGGCGAATAGAACTAAGAAAAGATTACTGAGTTACTGTACTCAAGACCAGGCTTCATAATAACATCGATCAGAAATAGATCAATTGTTACTTTATTTTTGTTCTTGACCTATTCTTATTTGTTGGTCTTTGGGTCTGGCCATTCAACCTTTCTGAATGGACTACATCCCCTCTCATGTTTGAGTGGACTTCATTCCACTATGGACTATAATTCCATCTCCTGTCACACTTTCTCGTCCAAATTGATACTGTGAGAAACTTTGTCAAAGACCTTTCTAAAACCCAGGCATACTATGTACACATTATTGTTATGGTAGTCCCTTATCTTTAATCTTGTCAATCTATCAATTAAAAAAATGAATTTATACTTGTACAACCTCTTCTTGAAGAATCCACACAGACTGTTAATCATTATCACTTTCTTTTCCAAAGAAGTCCTTTTCATTGTCCTTATCTTTCAGTGCCAGCTCCAGCTTGTATTGGGCTTCAGCATTCCTGGAAAGGGGTAATGTGTGACAAAGGTTACAGAGTGTATCACTAAGACAAATTCAAAGCAAAAACAACAAAAAATACATTTCAAGGAATGATAGAATTGCAAGTATCTGAGTAAATAATTGAATGAAAAAGCACTTAATAAACACTTATTGTGCACTAAACACTGATATACACACAAACCAGTTCTTGCCCTCAAGGAGGTTACATTTTAATAAGGGAAACTATACACAGAGGGGAGTATTGGCTATGGAGGTGCAGTTGTACTGGGAAGGTGGGTGGGGATATACAAGAGTAGACTGGTGTACCCCATCCAGGAACAATAGAATACTTGATTTGCTCGAGGAGCATGGCATTGAGGCAGTTGGTAAAGAGGCTATGAAGAAACTACTTGGAGAAAAAGGAGTCAAGTGAAGCATAGCTGGGAGATTCTTAATATAATTAGTATTACAGGACAGGCAGTCAATAACAAGAAGGGAGGGGCCCAAGGGTTGAAATTCCTCCAGGACATGGTCTCTAGTTTGGGCCAGAGACAGCTGGGAGGAGACTGTGGAGGAGATGGCAGGAGGTGTTTAGCCAGAAAGGATCCTTCCTGATACCACCACTGGTGGCCATCCAAGTAAGATCACGTTTCTAAGTATAATTCCTGAATTGACGTGGCTTCTCTCAGGATCCCACACCACCTCTCTCTTTTTACTCCTCTCTTTTTACTATTAGGAGACACTCTGTTTTCCAGAGCTAAGACCAAGCAAGCTGTGCCCTGAGCTTGGCATAACAACAATCCTTTGCTCTTACCCTCTGGATGAACACTGTTGCAACTACAACACAGAACTGATGGTCCCTGAACTTGAGCAAGCATAAACAGGCCCAGACATGAAGTCCTGCTAGGAATGGACTTTTTGTCACTAGACAACCTTGCTTCACTCTTGCTATTATGCCTCGTCACTGCTGCTACACTACGTTGTTTGATTCTTTTATCTAGCCACAAATATATAAATCAAGGTTTATCCCCACTGCCTTGGGTCCCCAACTGGAGGAGTCCCCAACACGTGTCTAATTTCCCTCTCCCAATAGAATAAAGGAAGTTTTTTTGCTTATAACTTGTGTGAGTTCTTTGGTATTTCTGGAGTTAATGGTGGTTGCAACACCTCTGTGACTCTTCGGTCATTTGTTACTAGGACTGACTGTTACTAGGACTGTGGGTAAATATGGTATTCCATAGTGGTTCTAGACATAACCAGTAACCTAGGGGACACAATCAGTTACCTCATCCAAACTCAATAACTTTTTTTTTGGCGGGGGTAGGGTGGAGAAGGTGAACTAAATAGTCTAAATATCACTTGAATGGCAAGTATGGTTTGTATGGCCTTCTTATTTAGCCAACCTTACTTTAAAGAATGCCACATAATACTTGGACATTACTTGCTGATTTAATAAATCAAGTATGTCTTCCTACTACACCCCTTAGGGAATCCAAAATGTTTTTCAAGCATGTTAAAATGAGCAAGTTAAGTACCATATGACAATTGAGAGGCTGTTTGGAAAGGAGGTGAAAATAAAGAGAAGTCCGCTTAACTAAAAGTAAACTAGACCGTAGAGGAAGGTGAGGGAGGGGAATCTGGACTGTGGTAGTCAAGTAAGGTCTATGGAAGAAATTTAAATATACCAACTGAGACTTATTTGGAGTAAGTCAATGGTTTGGCGTCATGCTTACAAGGCCAAAGTCTAAGAAAACCTATTTGTAGCATTTTGGACTTCCTGAAATGGGAAAAATGTTGGATCTGAGGAAAAAGGTAACAAGGAAACTTCAAGAGTAGAAATTAAAAAGACCTGTTATAACTAAAGATGAAAATTTTATATTGCTTTTAAAATTCAAAGAAAGGAATGTGGAGGCAGAATATATCTTGTATGTCTGGAATGTGTTTATGCAAGGGAATTATTTTTATAAGTGAATAATACAGAGAATAAAAGCCACTAGAAAGTTTAAAGAATTGCTGATATACAAAGATATATCCAACCTTTCTCCAAATCCCTCGATGAACAAAGCAGGGCTGTTTGTGCTTTTTAGCTAAAAAAAAATCTCAGTAGGCATGATTCCAGTCATGTGAAATGGATTTTTGGTGTTTTTTAATTTTTTGTCACCCTATGAGAAGTTTGGCCATTTCAGCAGAATTTGTAACGTATCTGTAGAGAAAAAAAATAGTTATCTTAGTAGTTTCCTGGTGAATTAGATAAATATATAAGTGAAGATATAGTAACTTAGGCCAAGAACATAGGAAGAAAAATTTACGTTGCTTCTATTTTGAGAGCTAAAGATACTTGTCTCACCCTTTTAAAATTGGCTAAATTACTTACTACTTGGGTTCTGGCTTCATTTGAGCCATGATGTTTCAGGGATTTTGCCCAAGTCATATAACCAAGAGCACAGACATCTATACACAAGTCAGGAAATTGATACTGGACATTCTTGCCTAACTCATGTGTTTATATGCTACTTAGGATTTGTACATGTGTAAGATATCTATATCTATATACATATATATATGTATCTGTATACATACTTTGTATCATTTCAGCCATTTTCCCTTGTGTTCTTGCAACAGTCAGGGTCTAGGTCCCCAGGGTTGCTCTGTTATTTAACATGTTCTGATCCTGAGTTGGCTGACTGCCTAGGAAAATACCAGGCAATTTCAATTTGGCAGTTTGCTTTATAGCTTTCTTAGGGGTTGTAATGGTAACGGGAATCTGAAGATCTTCCCTGTCCCTTAATAGGCCAAATGTAATCACATGGAGCCTGTGGTGGGAGGAGCTTGCTGAATGGATGGAGCAGAGCCCAGAAGAAGCTAAGAGTCTAAGCAGTTAGTGTGGCAGTGGGGGAGAGGAAGAGAGAGGACACAGACAAGGAGACAGCTAGGCTTGTGAGTGTTTATGTGAAGCCTTTGGAACAATATTGCTCTGCGGTGATAAAGTGTATTAACTTCTTTGTTGCTATCGTGGACTTAGCTTTTGGTTTTCTGGTGTCTGAATAAATGTTTTGCTTCTGTCTTCATTGTGGAAATTTTGGTATATTTTATGATTTAGAACCATGCTGGAATATTCATAGTTGCTGTCAGTGTTGTAAATATTGCTTGGTGATATAGGCATTTAGAACTCCAGGACCAAATCCCTGGGGTTATCTGAATCTTGACTATCTATAAGTCGTGTTAAGCTCTCTGAGTCTCTATTTCTTCATTAATCAATCAATATATGTACAAGAAGCTTTTAAAAGCACGTAGTATGTGCCAGGCAGAGTATTAACCACTGGGTAAAAGACCAATATACTTCTTGTCCTAAAGGAGTTTTCATTCTATGAGAGAGAAAAAATATGTAGACATAAAAATAAATACATAATCAGTCGGGGAACCAGGAAAGACCTCCTGGAAGCAAGAGGTACTTCAACATGACTTCAAAAAAAGTTGGAGATTTTATTAGATAGAGGTAAAGAGTGAATGCATTCTGAGTATAGGGGGACAAGACTGTGCTAAAGCTGAGACAGAAAATGGAATACTCTGTGTAAAGAAGTAGGGCACTTGAGTTGTATGGCAGTGTGTGATGGAGCAGTGTGTGGAGTACTATGTAATTTTTTAGAAACTGGTTAACTTTGTAATTAATTAGATATAGGGGCTGAAAGGGAGGGAGATAAATTGTGAGGTTACAAACCGGTCACTTGATTGGAAGGATGATGGTGCCCCAGACAGAAATGAGGAAGTTTAGAAGGCTAATTTTAAGGGTAAAAATAAGGCCTGTTACAGACATAATGTATTTGAGATAACTATGAGATATCTAATTCAACATGCTCAATAGGCAGTTTCTGATGCAGGACTAATTCTTAGAAGAGAAATGGGGGTGGATACATATACATATAGATACATACATATATACACACATACATACACACACATATATATTTCTAGAAGATATTTGCATAGAGATAATATAATTGAACCTATAAGGTTTGGTGAAATCTCCAAGAGTGCTGAAAGAGAAGAGAGTAGAGACCAGGATAGGGCCTTGGGGATACACAAACATTTAGAGATGCCACATGGAACATGATCCAGTGAAAGAGACCAAGAAAGAATGTCAGATAAGAGAAGAACCCAAAAAAAAGCTGTTTGTTTTTTTTGTAAAATTTTTATTCATTTTAAACTTAAATACAAAGTGAGAAAAGGAAAAAAAATAGCATTTCTTTGTACACAGCAGAACATAAGAGATGATTAAATGTAAAACAATAAATTTCCATTTCAAGAAAACCTATATGATAAACACTACACATTATTTTCAAAGCTACCCAGCTTTTCTTTATTTCCTTTTGGGTTTTTTTTTTTCTGTTGTGCACTTTTTGCTTTTTTCCCCCTCCTTTCCCTGCCCCCTTTCCTAAGGAAGAATACAATTAAATATACATAGATATATATATATAAACATACACACATTTACACTCATATACATATATGTAAAATTCTACTATGCATATTTTTACTTGTCATCTCTTTCTCTGGAGGTGGATAGTATCTTCCTCCATTGGTCCAAGTCTTTCCATGTTTTTCTAAATCAAACAACTCATTACTACATAACAGTATTCCAAAACAATCACATCCTATCTGGGAGATTGTCTATGAAAGTTTCTTCCGAATTTTCTGCATTCCTTCTATTATTGGCTACATTAATTTTATTTATACAAGAAATGTTTAATTTAAAATGATAAAAATTATCCATTTTACGCTTCAGCAATGCTCTCACCTTATAAGATCTGGTCCTATTAAATCTCCTTCCTTTATAATTCCTGTCCCCTCCTCCCCCCTATCCCTGATGCCCCCCAGATTCTTTGAAATTCCTGACCTTTTGTTTTTCCACATGAACTGTTATTATTTTTTCTAACCCAATAAGATGATTTTTTTTTTTAGTAATTGTGATTGGGATGGCATTGAATAAATTGATTAGTTATGTAAATTTGTCAAATTTTTATTATATTGGTTTTACCTATCCAAGAACAATAAATATTATTCTAATTCATTAAATCTGACTTTATTTGCATAAAAAGTGTTTTATGTTTAAGTTCATGTGGTTCCTAAATTTGTTTTGACAGGTATACCTTCAGGTATTTTGTAATGTCTAGTTATTTTAAACAGCCTAAATACTGAATAATATTGGTGACATAGTATAGTTTCTCTAATTTTCTCTTTTAATTAAATCTACTTTAGCTTTAACTTTGAGTTCATGATTACTACCCCTGCTTTTTATACATAATCATTTCTGCTCTAGCCCTTTATTTTATCTTTGTGTGTATTTCTCATTTTTATTGTATTTCCTGAAAGCAACATATTGTTGAATTCAAAATTTTAATTTGCTATGCATTTCCATTTTATGGGTAAATTCATCCCATTCACATTCTAAGCTATAATTACTTCTTGTGTCTTTTCTTCCTTCCTATTTTTACTCACTATCCTTCTCACCCTATTGATCCTATCCCTCCTCTGCTTTTCTTCTACCTGCTACCTTATCCTCCTATTCCATAACCTACCATCCTTCTAAAAGTCCCTCTCTTATCCTCTTCCCCTACTCTATCCCATTATCATCTCATTCCATCTTATTTCTTTCTGAATTTAGAAGACTTTTATGTATAAATACACGCGCACATATATGCATGTTGTTCTCTCTTTAATAATCCATTCCTGATGAGAGTAAGGTTCCAGCACTACTCACCCTTTTTTGCTTTTTCTGTATCAATTTTCCTTTTCATGCCTCATCTGTATGAAATAATTACTCCTCTTTATTTCTCCCTACACAGTTTTAATTTTTTTAGAATCACTCTATCATATACACCTTAGTCCAAGACTTTCTTTCAAACTACCCAAATAATGATGACTGTCATAAAGTACTGATAACATTTTCACATATTAGAAGTAAATAATTTGACATTATTGACTCCGTTATAATTGGTTTTTAATGTTTACCTTATATCTCTCCTGGATTTCATATGTCAAATTTTCCACTAAGTTCTGTTGTTTTTGTCACAAATACTTGAAAGTCTTTCATTTCATTAAATATCCATTTTTTTTTTCCATTCAGAATTCTACTTAACTTTGCTGGGTAAATTACCTTTGGTGGTAATGCCAATTCTTTTGCTCTTAAGAAATATATTATCTAAGACTTATGGTCCTTAATGTAGTAGCTGCTAGATCTTGTGCAATCCTTATTGTAGCTCCATAATATTTATGTTTTTTTCTTATTGCTTGCAATAATTTCTCCTTAATTTGAGAGCCTTGAAATTTGGCTTTAATATTCCTGTAAATTTTCCTCCTAGGCCCTTTTAGGTGAGATTCAGTGCATTTTTTTTTCTATTTCCACTTTGCCTTCTTGTTCTAGACCTTCAGGGCAGTTTTCCTTGATAATTTTTTGTAATAATGTATCAAGATTCTTTTTTTTCAACTGGAACTTTCAGGTACTCCAATGAGTCTTATATTGTCCCTCCCCTGTCTTCTAGATCAGATAGATGTTTCATATTCTCTTCTATTTTTTCATTCTTCTTATTTTGTTTTATTATTTCTTCATATCTTATAAGATCATTGGCTACCCCTTGCCCAATTCTAGTTTTCAAGGAAGTATTTTCTTCCTTAAGTTTTTGATTCTCTGCTTCCAGTGGGTTGGCTTTCTTTTCAGAATTTTCTTGATTTTCTTGGATTGCTCTTGTTTTTTCCCCTCTGATTTTTCCTCAGTCTTTCTCATTTGATTTTAAAAATCCTTTTAAAGTTCTTCCAAAGACTCTTTTGGGGTTTGGGGCCATTTCAAGGTTTCTCATTGAAAAAGGAATAGCTTTTTTTTTTAGCTCCATCATCTTCCTCTGAATATGAATCCAGATCTTTTCTATCTCCATAGTAGTGATCTATGATTGAATTCTTTCTCCTTTGGTTACTCATTTTATTTTATTTTAGCAACTTATTATTACGACTAGTAATAGTTCCAAAGTGTTGAGAGTGATGTCCAGGCCTCAGGTCCTTGTCACTGTGGTTTTCTGACCTCTGTCCTGGGGTCCTGAAGCTCAGCCTTGGGCACACCTCTCTAATCCTAAACCACAGTTAGGGCCCCTAGCCATGCCGTCCTTCAAATGCTCTTGCTCCCTGTGGTCCCTTTGGTGACTCCTCTCTGTCCTGGAATTGAAACCAGGAACTCTGCTCTCTTGCAAGTCCCCACAGACAGCAGGGTCCCAGTGCCTCTGCTACAGCTCTCACTGGTCATGTGTTAGCTTTCCTTTCCCTCTGTCCCACTCCCCCCAACTAAACACACAGCCCAGACCACATCAGATCAGCACAGCTGTGCTTGTGCTTGGTGTCCCTTGACAGTGGAAAGTCCTCCAATATTCTCCTATTCAGCCATCTGAACTTTACATTGTCCATGAAGTAATAGTTCCTGAGGCTGAGACTGCTGCCCAACCCAATTGTTGCCCCCCCCCCCCATTTGTTGTTTGTTGATCCGTTGATCCTGCAGAGTTGGCCTGGAGGTGTTACTCTTCACTCAGAGCTCAAGTCTTTCCTGGAGTCTTAGAAGGACAACTGCTTTACCCCAACTCTTCTTTATTTCTATTGCTCAACAATTCACTGTGAGACAATGTTCTGTCTTTTTTTGTGGAGGAAATTTGGAGAGCTGAAGGTTTTCTAACCTACTCCACCATCTTCCCAGAATCCTCTCCTAGAGAGAATTGTGTTACAAAATAAAGTATAAACAAAAAAACAGAAAAGGAATTATCCTTGACAAAAGGTTGGTTAACTGTGCTAAATGTTAAAGAGTTTAAAGAAAAAACCGAACCACAAAGGATGACAACTGAAAAAAAGCCATTGGCTTTGATAATTAAAAGATCATTGGTAACTTTGAAGAGAAATGTTTCAGTTGAGTAATGAGTTTAGAAAGAAACCAGTTAGTAAGAGGTTGAGAAATGAGACAGTATAAGGCTGCTATGATTCTGTCTGACCTTAAATCCATTATTACCACTCCTGAATGGAACTGAATATTCCTTTTAAGTCAAAGGAGAAGAGAAAATATTTTTTTTTAACATTCAGTATATTTACTCAAATAAAAGGAGTTTAAATGATACAGAACTCAAAATGATAGAAATCAAGATAAAATTTTCAAAAAATGAACATAAATTAGCTAGAACATTTCCAGTTAAGCATTCATTCAACTCTCATTCAGCTTTTTATAAACACACACAGAGGCTTGTGAACCCAGCTACAAATGAACCCAAACACATGCCCAGACACACATACACACACACACACTCACTGATTCTGGCAAAAATCAGGGGAAAATGTCTTCAAGTTTTTCAGACTGTGCAAAATAGGTTACAAAACCAATATTCTCCATGAATGTACAACCTCTGATTTCATTCATGTGCACACAGCTGTTTTTTTTAAAAGATGTAAGTAACATAATACAATACAATGGCTTTTTCAAATTAATAATAATTAAGTCTTCACACTGTATCTCAGTATGAAAAAAAATATCCATTATTGACTATGTAGCTTAAACATTTTTTCAACATGATCACAAAATAGCTACACACATTTTTTTAATGAAACAATCTTAAAAATATCGATGGTGATTGGTCTTTGTGGTGCCTAGTAAAATGTCTTAACCCATTTTATCTTTTCACGTTGGTACAAAACGACATTTTTAGGCAATATGAAGGACTGCAACAAGACACAGAAACAAAAACTTTCCCCCAAATCACCGTACAAATATGAATTGCAGCAACAGCTTATAATTGGTGTAGTTCACTTTCACCTCACCAAAATAAAAAAAATGCTCCTTGTGTATATTTTCCCACTTCAATGTAAAGTAGATTGTTAGGGTTTCATTAAATGGAATTTTAGGAAGATTCCACTTCCCTTCTTGGTTCATAGTTCTTAGAAGAGGTCTCTTTCCAGAAGCTACAATGTCTAGGCCCTAGACTCTAGGGATATTCTGAATGAGGAAGTCTTCTCAATGACACTTCTCAACGCAATTGTAATGAATCTGTACCCTTAGCTATATTACAAGTGTATCCTGGATCCAAAGTAAGATGGTTTTTCTTGTTTCCACAATTCATTGTCCACAATAATTGTTGTTTTTTAAAATATGAATGTTTCCATCCTTTCTAGTTTCTGTATCACCAGATAGTACTGACAATTGTTTTTTCTATGATTGCTTGAAGCCAGTTCAAACCAAATATTATATATTCTTCAAATTTGCTTTTAAGCAATTATTTTATTGGAAACAATAGATCTATATATCAGCCAAATGAAATATACTAATTTTCTCCCTGTAAATTACTAGTGAGCATAGAAAGAGAATCTGCCATCGTCCTAAGATCTTCCGTCCTCACCAAATAGTCTACTAGTTTACTTATGCTTCATTTCCTCCAAAAAGTTAAAACTATATTCAACTTTAAATGTCTTTTGAAAGGGACTTTGTGACATCATTTTGTGGTCCTGAGAAATGTCAGGTTTCATTTTCTATCTTAGTGGGCTTCCAGTGTCATAATTTTTTAAATCCTACAGGCTTGCATTATGGCAGTACCTTCTCATTGGCAGCCTGAACTGCCTAGAGCTTCTCCAAGAGCACCATTCAAAAGCAGCCTAGTAGCAAGGTGGGAAAGCAACTTCCCCAGGGCAGAAGATACCAAAAATAATAGTATTAATAACAGTAATAAGCATTTATTTATCACTGTAAGGTTTGCAAAGTACTTTACAAGTGATTTTGTTTTCCCAACTAACAAAATGTAGGTACAATTATTATTCCACTTTTATAGATGAAGAAATTGCAGCAGATAGAGGTTAAGCGACTTGACCAAAGTCACATAGCTAGTAAGGATCTGAGGCAGGATTTGAACTCATGTCTTCCTAACCCTAGGTCCATGTGCTTTTGAGCTAACTAGGTGATGCCTATGGTATACCAAAGCATGATATTAATCACTTGATATATATGGATGAAATAAAATCATATTGCCTCCAGTGTAAAGCACAGGAAATAGTTATTTCATCTTGTGGAATCGGTCTCCAGGTATATTAGGATGTCATTTGGACTAAATAAATTTAAAAAGTTTCCCATATGCACTAGGAGAGAATAAAGGTTTTGAGCTGGTATTTGAGGTCAAATTGAACACAATGGATGAAGGCAATACTTACAAATACCTTCATCTTCTCTAGGTAAGATACACTAACCATAAGGCTCTTAAAGAAAAACCTAAACTTCTGAATATTAAGAGAGTGATTAAGGTCCTGAAGACAAAGTATGAAAGATTTTTAGAGCAATTAATACTTCTGCATTACCAGTTTTGACATATATTTTTGCATGACAATGGATGTAAAAAGTGTTCAAATTAATGTACAATTTTCACCAAACATAGGGTTTATTACTCTAACACAGCTTTGGAAAGATTAACCATTCATCACAAAGGAGGATAAGATAAATTATTATTTTTCTCTTATATTAATAATTGAGTAATGGGGGTATGATGAGTAGAGGGGTTTTTTTTTCCTATCTCTTCATTCAAAGTCTAGTGGTTTCAAGGGGCATTTCTGACCCTGCCCAAAGAATTCATCCCACCCAAACCATCTTATCTAGGTGGAATTCTTACTCTACCATTATTCATTGTTCATTGACTAGGTGGAAGATAGGTCCTTTTGTACAGATTGCCCAAGGCAGGAATGATCTGGCTCAGGGGTAGGGAACCTGTGGCCTTGAGGCTACATGTGGTCCTTTTGACTGAGTCCAAGTTTTATAGAACAAATCCTTTTATTAAGGGGATTTGTTCTGTAAAGTTTGAATTCGGTCCAAGGTTGACACCCAAGGACCTAGAGGACCACATGTAGCCTCTAGGTCCCAAGTTCCCCATCCCCGGTCTGGCTTGATATGAAGCTCTCTTTATCCATGAGTGACATAATCAAAGTCATGGCTCTAGCCTCTCATTAGAATAAGCTCACCTTTCATTATAATATTAATTCTCTCATTAATTGCTAACCAGTCAGAATGATTTCTATCTGCAGGGTCACTCACACTTCCAAGGGTATACAAGCATGAGTGGCCTCCACGATTCATCTTTGAATTATTAAAATTAAATGACTGGGGGGCGGAGTCAAGATAGAGGCATAGAAGCAGGAAAACTCTACAGCTCCCCCCATAACCACCTCAAATACCTATAAAATATGACTCTAAACAAATTTTAGAGCTCCAGAACTCACAAAGTGACAGAGAAACACATCTCCCACTGAAGGCAACTGGACAGGAAGGGTTCATCACAACACACTGAGAGCTGGAATCAGCCTGACCTGAAACCGGGACTGTAGCCCCAGGGTGAGCCACAGCTGGAGCATTTGAGAGAGTGGATCACCAGCAGCTGTGTGAGTTTCCAGAATTATCAACCAATCAGAGCCAAGGACAAAGTGAAAGGTCAGTGGAACTTGGCTAAATTTTGGGGAAAGTAGCAGTCTGACCATCTGTCCCCAGGGCGAGAAAGCAGTAGAAGGTGCAATCCTGTAGCAGCCTCCATGTGGCTGCTTCAGAGCTCCTAGCCTGTAGATTGCATGGGGGCCAAGCAACCATTCAGAGGCTAAGTGCTCTTGACTTAACCTGCCTGGTTTGGGATCTTGGTCTTAGGTGGTGGTCCTGAGGTGCATGACCAGTGAGCCAACGCTGATGGGGGATGCAGAGACAGCGGCCACCTAATAGCTCCGGCAGCTGTGAAAACCCCAGAGATTTGGGACAAAGTTCTCCCCTCTGGAAGCAGAGTTCTACTGTGGCTCAAAAGTCAAGTTAATTGACTGGCAAAATGAGCAGGTAAAGGAAGCAAAGCAAGCACAGCAATCGAACTTTAGATTCCTGTTTTTGGAGACAAAAAGGATCAAAGCATGGAATGGGAAGAAGATAACACAGTCAGAACTCCTATACCAAAAGCTTCCAAGAAAAATGTAAACTACTTACAGGCCATAGAGGAGCGTAAGAAGGATTTAAAAGAAAATAAATTAATTTATTTATTTCCTTGTTTACATCCATTTCCATGAGATTTTGAGTTACAAATTTTCTCCCTGTCCTTCCCCTATCCAACACCTCAAAACAGTCATCCCACTGTATAACCCCTTCCCCAATCTGCTCTCTCCTATGTCCTCCCCATCACCCCTCTAACTTTCCGGTAGGGTAGGATGGATTTCCCTACCACAGTCCCTGTATATTTTAAATCACAGTTGGATGTAGTTGATGATGATGATGATAATAATAATAATAATAATAATAATAACATATATATACATATATATATTTTTAACATTTGATAATAGAACTTTAAATTCTAGATTCTTTCCCTTCCTCCCTCATCACTGACCTGCACTGGAAGGACAAGCAATTAAATACAGGTTGTACATGTGTAATTACGCAGAACATCTCCACAGTGGGCATATTGTGAGAGACTGATTATATGTCTCTCCTTCCTATCCCCCTCCCCTCGTTCTATTCTCTACCCTGTCTCTGTCCCTTTACAGACGTGTGTACTTCCAGCAACCCTCCCCCCCCACCCTGCCTTCCCATCCATCATCTCACCTCTCATCCCCATCCCCACTACTCTCCTGTGTGGCAAGATACCCAGTTTAGAGTTTATGTCATTCCTTCCCCAAGCCAAATTCAATGAGAGTAAGGTTGCCCCTTTCCCTTTTGTCTTCCTGTTCTTCCCCTCCATTGTAACAGTTATCCTTTGCCTCTT
>CM053580.1:117752543-117772879 GCA_028627135.1 Pseudochirops cupreus | reverse complement strand
TTATGGAGATGTTTTGTGTAACTACACATATACGGCCTGTATTGAATTGCTTGTCTTTCCAATGGTGCTGGGTGATTAAGAAGGAAGGGAAAGAATCTAGAATCTAAAGTTTTAAAATCAAATGTGTAATATGTATATATATATATATATATATATATAATTATTATTATTGTTATTATTTACATGCAACTGGGAAATAAGATATACAGGCACTGGGGTAGGGAGATCCATCTTGTTCTACCAGAAAGTCAGAGGGGTGATGGGGGAGGATGTAGGAAAGAACAGATTGGGGGAGGGAGTATACAGTGGGATCGCTGTTTTGGGGTGGTGGGGAGGGGAAGGATGAGGAGAAAATTTGTAAGTCAAAATCTTGTGGAAATGAATGATGTAAACTAAAAGTATACAAAAGTTAATTTAAAAAAGTTAAATGACCACTATTTTATTAATTATCTGCTAATCATAATTAATGAAATTATTAATTACTCAGAAATTATATCTCTCAAATTTTTCATTCATCACAAGGGTGAGGATTGATAGGTGATTTCAGTGGATACAATAAACCAGTTAAAATGTACAGAAATGGTTTTTTTTTAAACAAAGTTGACTTCATACAGGAAATTGCTTTATGTAACCAAAGGAGTGTTTTTTTTTAATGAAGCAGTTAAAACACGATAATGGATTTTACAAAAATGTGTTATAAATAGTTATTCCAATAGTGGAAATAAAAAGTGTTCAGTAGACAACATCCACATGAACATAATCCATAATATATTGACAAAGAAGCATTGAACAAATAATGGAGTCACACAGCTTCATTGATGGAAATGGAAGGGTTAGGATAATGACTTAGAATCAAGTCATTACCATCAGAAAATAATAGGAAGGATTATTTTTAAGGAGTCTGGACTTACTGGTAGATGAAAGTTATGTAACAAAGTGGTAGAAATGGCATCATATCACTATACATTAAGCAAATTTAAATACCTAGAATCCATACCAGATACCTTGAAAAACATAATTAGGTGGTTCAAGTTAAATATCAACAGTTCACTATTGTTTAAAAATTAGTAGATAATAAATTCCCAGAGAAATAAATACTAACCTTCAAATATCTTTTAGAATTCAGTAAATAAACTATCTTGGCACCAGAGAATCATTAAAGACAATTATTGTGAGCAACCATCTGGATATAACACTGATCTTTAGACATTTAAGAATGATATTTTTAATAGATGATACTACATCAAATCTTCATAATATTTAAACTACAGGGAATTGAGAAACATTCATAATATAAAGACCTGGCAGAAGAAATCAAAATTGTGTGGGGAAAAGGTGTCACATATCAACCTCATCATCTTTTTGGCTACTAGAATTATCCTTAATATGCTTTCAGGGGACCTTCAGGAGAGAAGTTTACATTCCAATATTTTTATTTAATTTGTCCACCAGTGGAAAGTCCATAAAACAATATATTTTAAGGAATCATAGTGTTATAGCAATTTGTCCCAGGACTATTTCTCTCTGAACCCCATAAAAAATGAGAAAAAAGTTGGCTAACAGTAACAATAAAAATAACCATCCAAATTAAAACAACAATAATGATGATCCATCTACTTAGTCTAGATATTCAGATATCACTGTGACCTTAAACCATCAGTGTGTTAGGGTCTGGCCTAATGGTAACATCCTCTTAGTCCAAATTCAATTAAGTGACAAAATGAGACCCATGCAAGACATCGTATAGTTAACACAGCAAGGATATGCAATATGTATACTGGGGAAGTTAACTTCTCTTGATGTGGCCCCTTCATTTGCATTTGAAAAATCATCTAGTCAGCAGGGCAGAGTACAGTGATTCACATGGTCTTCAGAAATCCATTGTGGGATGATTCCACCTGGGTCAGACTTTTTATGCCCACTGGTAATCAGAAAGCTTCATCAAGGGAGGCTAAGTGAATCAAGTCCAGGGACAGCTTTGTTGCTTTTTAGGGAAAACTAATTCCTAATACACTCTCCCTAGTTGGTCACTTAACCCTGTTTGCCTCAGCTTCCTCACCTGTAAAATGAGTTGGAGAAGGAAATAGCAAACCACTCCAATAACTCTGCCAAAAACCCCAAATGAGGTCACAGAGAGTTGGACATGATTGAAAAAAACCTACTTAACAACAAATTCCTATTACCAGGAAATGGGGCAACCCTGGTCTTCACACAAGGTGGTTCAAAGCAATTAA
This sequence comes from Pseudochirops cupreus, assembly GCA_028627135.1. Taxonomy (NCBI): domain Eukaryota; kingdom Metazoa; phylum Chordata; class Mammalia; order Diprotodontia; family Pseudocheiridae; genus Pseudochirops; species Pseudochirops cupreus. Next base: position 117,770,645 of record CM053580.1, on the reverse strand, counting down.
AATAAAGCACTGATAAATGAAAAAAGGTTATCCAGTTAACCAGTGCCAGATAATTTTGATGACTGCTGATTTATAAAATGGTTTTAGATCTGGGAGAGCTATTATCTTTCCATTATTTCTGTTTACTTACTTCCTATGATATTCTCTACATCTCGTTCCTCAATGTTAATTTGTTTGTACCTAGTTGTTTTCATGTCGTGTTCTAATTAGATCATGAAATCCTTGAGAACGAGGATTGTCTTTAGCCTTTCTTTGTATTCTCAGCACGACGCATATATACACTAGCACCATGACTGGTATACGGCAGGTACTCAATAAATGTCTGTGGGCTGATTTACTATTTTGCCTAACTCTACAACATGTCTCCGTGTGATTTGAATAGTATAGCAATGAATAGTTAGTCTTTGTAAATTAACCTGTCTAGTATCGTTATTTTTTTTCTGTGGACAAAGTCCAATCATGAACAAGTGATATCCCAAAAATAACCTGAGTCATTCTTAATTTTTTTTAAAGCATGTTTTCAGTTCTATTTATATCTTAGTAGATCCACTTTTGAGTACTGTATTCATTGTGTAATCTTAACTACAATTTCACTTTTTATTTTTTTCCTTCTGGATTTTGTTATTGCAATATAGAAACATTAATTCTTTTGGGGGATATTTATTTTGTATCATTTAGTGAAGCTGTTATTTCTTTGCCGAGTCTGTTTATTTTTTAAAAAAATTAACCATCATATTGTCTGCAAAAAAAGGGTGATTTTGTCTCATTTTTGCCAGTGTTTATGCCTTTTTATTTTATTATCGTCACTAATATTTTTAGAGCTATGTCAAATAATAGTGGGAACATTCTTGCCTCACTCTTATATTTATTGGAGGGGGGGAGCTTCTATTATTTTCCCATGGCAAATAATGCTAACTTGTCATTTTTAGATAGATTTTTTTTTATCATTGTAAGATACTCTCTAGATTGGATTCTTCCTTGCCTCCTACCTCCACCCTCATTGGCTTGAAAGAGTGGTCTGACATTCAGCATTCTTCTGAGACTTGGGTTTTTTTGCTTACCTTCCTAGTCAAGCAATGCTTGTGAGGCTGGGGCAGGGGTGGATTACAGTTCAGCAGATGGTATTACAAAACAGAAATTCTCTAAAAGAGAAGAAGATGAAGGCAAAGATTAGAGTGGCAGTGGGAGAGAAATGCTGTGATTATGATATTAGGGACTTTGAGCTAAGGGTATATAGAGAAGTCTTATTTCTCGTGGCTTTCTCTCAAATTCTCCCACCAAATAAAATTTTATTTTCTCTGGTTGTGAATTATCTTTTCATCCTGCTTCTTTCCTCTCACTCTATCTTTACCTCTTTCTGTTTCTGTCTGTCTCCCTCTGCTGCTCCCTGCCTACCCTCCTCTCTCTCTTAAACTGGGCCTCACTATCTTGCTGTCTCACTCAGGCTGGAAGTCATAGGCCACTTTCAATACTGGTCAGCATATAAGCTTTCCCCTGCTCTGTTTCTGATCTGGTCAGCTCAGAGACCTCAGACATATATGCATTTCATTGTACTTAATTTTAAAAGCATACAAAGAAGGTAGTGTTACCAGCTGGGGTGTGGGGTGTAACTTCATTGAATATAAACCTGGAACTCTCCCTTTTCTTCATTGGTGATTTAAATGTCACCTGGGAAAGTGAGAATGAAACAATATTGATTTTATTTGTTTTTCATAAACAACCTGTAAATTTCATAATTGATAGAGAACCTAGGTTTTTTTTTCTTTTCCTCTAGATGGAACCTCAGATATAATGACATAAGTTCCCCAAACTGAGCATATCTACTATCTCCAGTCTCAAGAGAGAAGGAGAAAATAGTGGGAAGCAAGGATGGGATTAGAAGACAAAAGTTTTACCTAAGTTTCTCACAATAGGCATAGATGTGGTGGTCCATGAGGATTTTGATTATGCCCCTTTCTAGAAAGGTGGGGAGAATCAAGAGGACACAAAAAACTGGCCAAAATATTGATATCTCGTGGTTACATTACTAAAAATGGCTTTTCCATATTTATGGTTTGTAGAGTTTTTAGCATAAATTGATGTTGTGCTTTGCTAAAACTTTTTCTGTATCTAGCAATATAATCATGTGATTTTAGCTATAATTATTTTTTAGTATGATTAATTATTTTATAGTGATTGTTTTCCTATTGCTGTTTGCATCCAGTGCTGTTATTAACAATCCAGTTTGGAACAAAAGTAGCTTTCATTGGGTAGCTGACATCTACACTTCCTGGTTCTCTTTCTCTCAATTTATTCTATCATAGATATTCTTAATCTATTTTTTGCATCATAAATTCCTTTGGTAGTTTGGTTAAGCCTATGGATCTTGTCTCATAGTTATGTTTATAGTCTACATTCATAATTAAATGAAACACAATATTTTGGTTAAAGCATAATGAAAATAAAGATGTGATTCCCTTCCCATCTAGGTTTAAGGAGTCCCTAAATCTATCCGTGGACCTCAGGTTAAGAACCTTTGTCCTAGCACCACCCTGTAAGTGACGAACTTCTGTTTCCACAGAACACATCACATGTAATATAAATCAGAAAGCTTTTCTTTTTTTAAATTTTCCTGTGGAATCCAGTAAAACAAATGTATTGGAGAGAAAGTCTTGGGAATGTTGATTAACACTTCACTCTACAGGATGTGGGTGCCTACTTTTCAGCATATCTAAAGGCAAACAACTCCTTCCTTATACTTTGGGTCAAATCCACAACCCCAAAGGCAGGTGGAGAACTTCATTCCACCACACTATTTTGAACCTTAGAACTCTTCTTGCGTTAATGGTGAAGGAAACTTAAACATCCTGGGTTTGGCATCTTATAAAATGGGAGAATTCCTTTAGAAGAATTTATGACGTCATTCTTTTACTAAGTAAAACATAAAGAAAATAAGAAATGTGGCTGGAGTGTAGACCCCATGGGGGTGGGGTTTAGGTGTTTTTTTTTTCAGATAGGCTGTGAACCCTGAAGTGCTTAGACAATGGGAGACAGGAGGGAAATTCCACTTGGGAACAGCATTAAAAAACTTGCATTTGTCTGAGAAAGCATACTTCATTCGGGAGTTACCCACTCATTTGGAATGAGTGAATATAAAATGAAAAGAAAACTTTCATGATTTCATGAGTATTGCTTTTTCTAGAGAGAGCACGTTTCTCACAACCCCATAAAGATCCAGTCTATGACCCTTCTTCCTTTCGTAATGGGGACAATGCCCTTATTAAGCAGCCCCACTCACAGAAATTGAATAAAGAATTGTTTTTACACTTTTACTATATTCTATATTGGGAGAGCCATACTTATCAAACTGAAAGACTTTTTTCTAGTTATATTCCATTACAAACTAAGAAAATGGCAGAAGAATCCCCACAACTGAGATACAGAAGCCATAAACCTCCTGTGGGCCAACATCTTGTATACAGAAGATGGATTAATACACTTTCATTCTGACATTTTATGCAATGGAAACTTATCAGGGTCAGGGCTGTCCACTAACGAAGGGGTTAAAAAAGTCCCCTTTTCAGAAGAACTTTTATGATTCGTCTATGGATTTAAAGTAAATTTATGGTGGGTTCAGGATTATATTTATTTTTTCTGGGTTTACTATGTATAGACCTGAGTTTCATTTCACCTCTGGGCAAATGCAAATCAATCAACCAATCAATCAAAGAATCCAGTGATAGGAGCTCTTTTAAGTAAAATTTAATCTTAATACAGCTAAAAATGGGTGACTTGGTCAGTTATTACAAGGGACATAATTTGGCTGCTAGCTGTGAGCTCCCAGGACAGGATATAATAATAACAATAATAGTAATACAATATCTTTTTAAGTAGAAGATAAAATCAATTTACAGAGAATGAGAGTTGCTTGAAGTACGTGTATCACATGTATCACAGAAGCAAAGCACTTTGGAAGCTGCTTAGGGAACATCCAATTTCCTGTATCACATTAGACCATCGAGGTGACAAATCAGGCCTGACAGGGCTGGACAGTCTGATGCAGAGCAGCTGGTTTTTGTCATCCAAGTTGGAGTGCTGTTGAACACAGCCAGAAGCCAAGTTATATTCAAAGATAATCCTCTAAGAAGATTTTGGTGATTTCCCAGGAAAGCAATGGTCCTCTTACATATTACATTGGAAAAGCAAATACTGACTAGATTTTCTAAAAACACCATCCCATTGGGGAATACTTGTGTCATTACAGCCATTTGCTGAAGCATGCATAACAAAGACCTGGACTTCTCAAATGCTCCTAGGTGCTCCCTAGTCATCACCTGAGGCAGTCAATTGACAAGGAGAGAACTAGGCACTGAGAATTGGATTTAAGTCTTTGTGGTCATTAAACAGCTGTATGATCTTAGGTAAGGCATTAAATCCTTCTGAACTTCTATTTTCTCAGCTGTACAGTGAGAAAGTTGGACTAAATGATCTCTAGTATCTCCTTCAGGTCTAAAATTCTGTAAGCATTATAAAAAATTAGTTATCTGTATGTAATTTCATTTTAGATCTGTTACTATTTAGTCATCTCAATTATGTCTGACTCTCTGTGACCCCATTTAGGGTTTTCTTGGCAAGGATACTGTAGTGGTTTGCCATTTCCTTCCCTTGCTCATTTTACAGAGGAGGAAACTGAGGCAAACAAGGTTCAATGACTTGTCCAGGTTCACACATGTGAGAAATTCTAGCCGTTCAGTTTCTGGAGATTTTATAGGAACAATGGCTGTTCCAAAAACATGTTAAACAGGACATGGAGGAAGGTATAGAGCAGGATGAGGAGAAGAGCAGAGCGACCCTATCCAATCATAGAGCTGGGAAGAATCTATAGTTCACCTTTGGAAGAGGCCTGGGCTAAGATGGCTCAAACCAGTTAGGGTCAAAGGATGGTCACCAACTTTTTATTGACATGTATGCTTAACTAGCCTCATACACATTAGCTGAAACACCCAGCATGGAATTAGAGCCTCATTATCTGATCATGGAACCCATGTTAGCTCATGTTCAGGAGGAGGGAACATATGAAAGAGTCAATGTGTAATGGACAGGCCAGAAAGATTATAACACAGAAGGCCTGGAACCAATCCCAGTTCTGAAGGGAGGAACAAGGTAGGAAATTCCAATGGAAGCAGCATAAAATGGCTTGGGTTTGTCTGATTCTCTGTAGTCTCTTGAAGAGGCTACCCATTTATTCAGAAAGAATAAATGTGGCTTTCCAACGAGTATTGTTTATTCCTAGACTACATATGTTTCTAACTCATAGCTGGTAAGCATCTGAAGCTGCATCTGAACTCAGGTTTTTCCTGACATCAGGCCCTGCACACTATCCACTGTATCACCTAGCTGCCCATTTTAGATCTAATGTTATATAAAACTAGCAAGAAAAAAAATAATAAAGCCATCACTTCTTGGTGCAAAGGAAAGAATGCTAGTTATGGCATCAGAGAACCTGAGTTTGAATCTGGCTTTAAAGCTTACTATCTTCTAAAACCTTGACTATGACACATTATCTCTCTGGGCTTAAGTTTATTCATTTATAAAATGAGAGGTTGTAATCTCTGGATGGTAACAAAGTTGTCAAAACAAAGTATAAATGGAACCATGTGCCTTTCATTTTATATTTGAGGAAACTGAGGCCCAGATAATATAAGAAACTCGCTAAGGTCATCTAGGTAGTAAATGACATACACACATATACACACATATAATACAATGTATATAGCCTATCTAAATCTATCCATATAATACATATCTCTATTAATATAGTTTATTGATAATATATCTATTAATATAATATGTGTGTATGTATGTATGTTTTTGTATATATACATATATATATAGCCATCTACCCCATCCCCACCTCTCCACTCCCCCATTTCTATCCTCTTCTAATCCAGATTATTTTTGTAGATTAATTTTACACACACACACACCCCTATCTATCTATCCATTTATCTATCTATATCTATTTCTGTCTAATGATAACTATCTCTGGGGGAGAAGAGGGAAGAAAAAAAAGAAATTTACATGATAATTTTACATATTTGAAAGGAAAAGCAAGTGGTACATAGTAGATTTACAGTTTCATATGCAATTATCATTTTTATTGTACTATTTATAGAAATGCTATTTTTATTCCATAAATTAAAAATAAAATTAAAAAAAATGTGTTGGAGGAAGAATGTTTCCCATTTTGTGGATGGAAACTGTGAACCTATCCCTGTTACCTATTCGTTGAATCCCCTGTATACTATTGCCTTGATTTTCCTGGAGGAATAGAAAGACAAGGGTGTGCCACAGGACCTGAGTTCTGCTTCCACAAGTTGGAACTATAGCCACTGGCAAACAGCCAGGTTAGTCTCTGTCCCTGGCAGATTTAGCTTGGCAGCACCACAAAATGCGGGTAAGGTGGACGGAGACCAAAGGAAGGCTTTTCTCTCCCACATGCCTATGAGAGAACATAGCATCCTCTCAGCTTTGAAGCAAGGTGGCAAAGCCCATTCTTTTGAGCACTGAGTTATATAATTAAATGAAGATGAAGATGATTCAGCTCTGCCACAAGTGGAAAAACACACCTAAATATAATTTTACAAGTGGCTCCACTCACTGGTGTTGCACAACTGAATTAGCTCTTTTCAAAACACCCACTTGAAAGTACAACAGATGGTCAGTACTTATGCTCCAGAACATAAAAGTTCCACTTTGGGGGTAGATAAGGCTGAGATAAACAGGATGGAAAGAAGCTTGACTTCCAAGGCAATCATTTTTTTTACTCTACCCTACCTCATGGCATGGCCTTATTCTGGCAACTCCTGATATAATTTTACATGCTAAATTTTCGGCTCTTATATTACTATTCATTCTCACAGCATGGAAAATACACATAATTTCCCACAAAGGAAAAGGGAGGATGGATAATGACTAATAAGAGAGAGTGTGTACAGTTGGTGAAAAGCCTGCCTCTGGAACTGCAGAATCTCCATTGTATTTCAGAAAGATTGATTTCTCCCCAGAGAAGCTATCTTGTAGAGGCAGATTCTAACAGTGGAGAGTATTGAAGCTAGAAATTCTCAGAAGAATTGGCCAAGTGGGGGTGTGGGTGGGGATGGAGAGAAAGAGAGGGCGGGGAAAGGAGAGGGAGATAGAGAGAGACACACAGACACAGAGACAGAAACAAAGACAGAGACAGAAACAAAGACAGAGACAGAGACAGAAACATAGAGAAAGGGACAGAAATAGAAACGGACATAAACAGAAACACAGAGAGATAGACAGACACAGGGGTTGACACTGTTACCCTGCCAAGTGGCTTTTGGTAACCTGTGCTTTTTTATTTAACATTTTTTTTTGGCCTTGGCAATTCATCACAATCTTTACCCAAGGTGTGGTGAACTTGAGAAATGTGTGAGTGAATGGAGTACCCACCCTAAGCGATCTTTCATGGAGTTTTTGAGTACTTTGGAGCCTAAAGTACTAAAAGGCAAAAATGTAGGGGGAAAAATGATGTGAAAAACAGAGAAAGAAAAAAATGAGAGATCCAGACAACTGGTGCTGTAACCTCACCAAGAGGAAGAGCTGCCCCACAGAGCTTACTTTGGATGCTAATGCTTTCATTTTTCAGCATTGCATCTTTGGGAGCGTATTTTAAGATGCTTTGCCAACCAGCAAATGTTCTGAGAAGCTTTTGTTTCTGTATTTTCACAGACAAGGAGCTAAGCTAATTGAGAGAGTGACCCAAATTTGTGACTATCACACGGCAACACAATTGGCTGCTACTTCTGCAACCTCCACACGACTGTCTGCTCATGGTCCATTTCTCAGCTTCTCATTCGATCCATGTAGAGACTTCCCCAAATTCCCCATGATCAGTAAAAAATCACATTCTCTGCTTTAAGTGGCCTAGGGCAAAATAGTTCTATGAAGAGGAATTTCAAGGGGTTAAACTGTTATCAGAGGTTGTCTGCTAATAAAAACATGATTTAGCCGTACAGTTATGATTCCCCCAGGTCAACACATGAGATTTTCTTTGGTAGCATTTCTACAATTGGAATATTGCAGGGTTCCACAAGTAGTCTGCCTTAGAAGTACGCTTAGTAAAGATTAAAAGTTCACATTGGGCCCAGCAAATCCTGAAATGCTTCTCTGTCCCCTTTCTAGGGTTAAGGTTTTAATAGAAAGCATTTCAAATCATCAAGATTCAACATGTGGGGAATCCCAACCCCTCCACACGGACACAGATACACAAAAGAGGGAGGGGCAATTAAGATGAATGATAATGGTACTGAACTTGACAATGGGAGGAAGAGGGGGCTGTCAGGGAAATGCCATCTTAAAAAGGCATTTTTTTTTTCTATTTAAGCTGCGTGGCTGTTCTCTTTTCTTGATCAGAACTTTCAAATCTCCTTCACGATGAATAGATAGCCAGAAAACTTCCTATCTTCTCAGTGGGAATTATGTTTATAGGAAAAAGTAATTTGTGCAAGAAAGCAAGTCGTTATGAGGGAGAGCAACAAAGAACAGAGGAACATGGAAAAGAACTGGGGGCGCTACAGTGCATACTGTGAGTAGGTGACCTGCAAAACACAGCTGTTGCTATGGACAGAAAGCTTCAGACAGGCAAGCTGATGATAGGGGGAATCAGTGGACACCTGGCTGCAAATCTACAGTCAGGTGTCCCCCGATTTCCCCCATCATCAGCTTGTTTATCTGTCACCTGGGTTCAGGCTGACTTTTCCCCCGTGTTTGGGTTGACTTTTTCAGACAGCTCTGGATTTACTGCTTTCTATAATTTGATCTTTAGGGTGAAAGGATACCTTTCCATCATAGAGCTATAAGTAGGTCTCTTCATTATGCGCAATTCACCATGAGTGTCTTGGGTTGGTGTGTTCCCCTGTCATGGAACAGTGAGGGAAACTCATAGAGCATCATTGAAGGGAGGGTTGGAGTGGAAAGACAAAGGGAAGGGTATGAAACGAAAGAGAACATAGACCATTTAGAAAATTCACAGGAGGAATAGAGTTAGGCTTCTATTGGAAGCTCTCAAGAATAGAAACAGGGCTATAAGATGTACCATTGCAGGCTAATTTTTATTTTTTTCAAATGCAGCCAGCTGCTCATTTGTACTGATCAGTGAATGAGGCATTTCAACATGGAAAGATTCTCCCAAGAAAAAAAATAAAATAATGTGTTGAGCCAGCAACCAAGAATAGACATATTTTGTTGTTGTTGAGTCATGCCTGACTCTTTGTGACCCCATATGGGATTTTCCTGGCAAAGCTACTGGACTGGTTTGCCATTTCCTTTGCCAGCGGATTAAGGCAAACAGTTAAATGACTTGCCCAGGGTTGCACAGCTAAGTGAGTGTGAGGCCAAATTTGAACTCAGGTCTTCCTGACTGTCGACCCAGCACTCTATCCACTGAGTCATCTAGCTGCTTCCAAGAATAGACACTACTCTGATTTTAATAAGCAAGGGGCACTTCCCAGGTTTTTATATTTAATGTTGGTGGGTCATGACACTGTCACAGAACAGTGAGGGAGCATCTTAAAGTAACATTAAGTGTAGATGGAAAAAAAAAAGACAAAGGGGAACTAAAAGAAAAAAAATATCTGGCCTATTTGGGAAATTCAGAGCATGAAGATGCACCAATGGAAACTCACAAGAATGGATTCGGTGCCACCAGATGAACTGGTGCTCTTCTGCTTTCGAAATTCTTAATTTTCCAACATGACAAAAGGCTCATTTGTGTTGGAATGGGGGAAAAATCTTGGCAAAATTATGGAAAAAGTGACTTTCTTCAACCAAAATCTGTGAATCCTTGCTTTAGTTGCCTCTGACACGTGTGTAATTGCCTATTCATCTGCTGTGTCTTAAAGCTCAATTCCTTTCAACAAATATTTAAATCTATAGTATGCGCCAGTCTTTGTTGCAGGCACTGGTGATGGACAAAGACAAAAATAAAGTAGTACCTGCCATCAGTGTGTTTACATTCTTGGACTTAGGGGGGCAAAGGAACGATATACACTTAGATAAGTATTTGCAAAGTGTGTACAAATTTGATGCAAGATAATTTTTGGTGGGCAGGCACCTGTAACTGAGAATTTATCATGTGGAAGGTGGCATTTGAATAAAGTTTTACATTCAATTGAGGCAACAACATGCATATATTTAAGAATAAACAAAACATAAACAAAACAAATATGAGGGAATTTTTTGAGGGGAAATCTAAAAGTATATGTAAAGGAAGTACAAAGTAATTTCAGGGAAAGGTGGTATGAAGTGTTAACAACAGGGAGACTTCCTGAGGGAGGTGGTGTTCATTTACTCCAAGCTTTTGGAAGATGAGGATCTTTGTAGTAATAAAGTACTTAATAAGTATTTTTCATTATGAGGGTTATAATTAAACTTTTTTGGGAGTAGGAAATATACTACTCTGTATGCCATTGAGGGGCAGTTAGGTGGTACAGTGGACAGAGCTCTGGGTCTGGAGTAAGGAACACTCATCTTTCTGAGTTCAAATCCAGCCTCAGACACTTACTAGCTGTGTAACCCTGGGCAAGTTACTTAATCCTGTTTGCCTCAGTTTCCTCATCTGTAAAATGAGCTGGAGAAGGCAATGGAAAACTACTCCAGTATCTTTGCCAAGAAAATCTCAAATGGCATCATGGAGATTTGGACCAGGCTGAAAAACGGCTGAACAACAACAAAATGCTTTTGCATTATGTCTTCTTTTCCCAGAGCCTTCCATCCTCATCTAGTCCCTTTCAAAGCTCAAAACCCCCTACTGCCAAATACTTCCCTACTACTCCAGGTGCTAGTGCCTGCCTTTAAAAAATGACCTCAATTATATTTTGTATGTACTTTTATATTTCTGTGTTGTCTTCCCCAATGGAATGTAAGGTCCATGAAGACAAGGACTCTTCCATTTTTGTCTTACTCATCATAGGTGCTTAATAAATATTGGGTGAATAATTCATTGCATTTTTGGGTCTGTGATTTCTTTATAAATATTATTTCTGAAAGAAATCAGGATGATATATTTTAACTTCACTATTGACTAATGGCCAACGTAGACGAATGTGTTGTGTCAGAGGCAGGAAATGAGATGGTTTTTCAGGGATGGATCTGGAGTGAGGAAGACTCATCTTTCAGCGATGAGGTTTTTTTTTTACTGCCACAAGTCACCAAAGCAAACATTGATGGAGTTTGCCCTCCAACCTTTCTGATGCCCATGGTGCTTCATGATTCTCTCTAAGCTATACAAAGTCACAGCTTTCACATCCTGTTTAGGATCCTGTTTGCCCCTCCCCATCCAATCCCATTTCCACCAACTCCTTTCGAAAAGACATCTTCTCTTAATAATCAATTATTAAACATCTAGACTACTATTAAGAATTTCAGAGTTCCCTAAGGCTACAGAGTCTAGGTAGTCTTGGCTAGAGTCATTATTCATTACTAGCAGTCATCCTTAACTTCTAACCAATTCGGGCCAGCTCCCTTAGTGTCTTTTTTCTTCCTGCCACTTGTGGATAGACACAGATTGGTTGTCCTTTCTCTCTCGATCAAGTGTCTGTTCTCCTGGAAAGAGAAGGATGATACGTCCTTTGTGCCAGTCTTGGAGGATACGAAGCAGAGGCATATATCTTTATCTACATCTACATCTCTGTCTCTCTCTCTGTCTCTCTCTGTCTTTCCGTCTCTGAGTATATAATTGCTTGTCAGACACTTATACCTTATTGTGAATTATAGAAATCAGATAATCAGGTTACTTTCCTCAAAATAACTGACTGGGAAAAGCCAACTGAGGAAATGTTGGAGAAGAAAGACTGGGGAAAGAGAAGTAATTTCAAAATTATCAGCAATTCTAGTTTGTGCCAGCACACAAGGAAATATCATAAGATCATTCATTTATGACTAAGAGAAAGCTGAAAGTTCATCTAGTCCTATGCTATCATTTTACATAAGAGGAAACTGAGGCCCACAGAATATAAGCAACTCACCCAAGGTCACCTAATTAGTAAATGGCATACACACACGCATGATACATATATATACATATCACCTATCTAAATCTACTAATATAGTATCTACTAATATAGTATATTGATAGTACATATCTATGTATATATACATGTATATGTACATATTTATGTATGTGTGTATTGTGTATGCATATATGTATATATGCTTCTGTATGTGTGCCTTACACACCTCTATATTTGTGTACATATGAGTATACATATATATGTATATATATTCATGTTGTAGTTTTTCATTTTTTGATTTTGTCCAACTCTTCCTGACCCCACTTGGGGTTTTTTGGGCAAAGATAACTGGAATTACTTGCCATTTCCTTCCCCAGTTCATTTTACAGATGGAGAAACTGAGACAGAATTAAATGACTTATCTAGGGTCACCCAGCTAGTAAGTGTCTGAGACAAGCTTTGAACTCATGAAGAGGAGTCTTTAAAAGGGTCAATTGAGGAAGGATCATACTATCATCAATTTAGGGCTCAAAAGCTAGAAGGTATCTCACATCATTTAGTCCAACCTGCTTATTTTACAGTTGAAGAAATGAAAGCCTAGAAAAGTCAGGTAATTTCACCCGGGGTCAGAAAGATAATAAAGGGTAGAATCAAGACACTGCAGAGATTGGAGGCATCTGTGACATCATAAGACACGACCTCTTAATAGAAGGTAGTATATAAGGACTGTGGCAGTGATATTATACTGAGTTGTTATACTAAAATAACTTTTTCCAGATCAACTGAGAACAGTAATCAGATCAACAGAATTAGAAGAATACGAAATCTTGGTTTAAAAAATGTATGTATGCACATATACATACACGCATGTCTGTATATGTATATCAATACATGCATGTATATACATGTATATATGCAGCACACACATGTATACACTATATGTATGTGTGTATATATGAACATATACACACAATGTGTATATTTTATATGCATATATACATATACATTGTATGTATATTATATGTGTATATGTATATGTATGTATATATGTGTGTGTATGTGTGCACACATGCATATATACACACATACTACCAACTTTATTAATTTCAACAGGGTTATTAGCTCATTAGTATAGCAAGGCCCTGCATACGACTGCTCTCCATGTGCTTTGTGCACGTGGTCGCTCCTTCTCTGCTAGAAGAGACAGCTCCATTGACCGTAATCTCTCTAGTTCAGTGACTTCAGGTGTTGCTTCCTGACTTGTGCTGCTTGTGTTTTGGAGTATTGGCCCCAGAAGATGAAGTTCAAGAGAAGGAGGACCACAGGACAGGAGTCTGCTATTTACTATTTATGGGACCTGAGGGGAGTTACTTATTTTCTCTGGGCCTCAATTTTCTCATATATAGAATGACAGGGTAGGGGTACATGAATTTACATTTGGGGTTTTCTTGGCAAATATACTGGAGTGGGTTGCCATTTCTTTCTTCAGCTCATTTTACTGATGAGGAAACTGAGACAAACAGGGTTTAGGGACTGTCCAAGGTCACACAGTTAGTAAGAGTCTGAGGCCAGATTTGAACTCATGAAGAAGAGTCTTGGACTTCAGCTTTCTCTTAGTCCTAAATCAATAATCTTATGATAATTCCTTGCCTGCTGGCACAAACTAGAGCTTCTGATAACTCTGAAATTACCTCTCCTTCCCTTCCCTTTTTCTTCCAACATTTCCTCAGTTGGCTTTTCTCAGTCAGCTATTTTGAGGAAAGTAACCTGATTATCTGATTTATGTAATTCACAGACCTGGCTCTCTCAGGGGATATTTTTTATTTTAAACTTAAAGCTTATTCACCCAAATGAATATCTAATTGGTATAATGTCCAGAAAATATATTTTTAATGAAGGAGACTTTTCCCATGCCCCTTGCCTACTGGTCCACTATCCCTCACGGTAGAACAACATGGGCCAACTACTTGGTGGCACCCACTTATGACAGGCTGCAGAGCCTTGGTTTAACGTGATGCTTTATAATATGATGAACTTGTGAATATTTTTGTTCAATTCTCTTCGCTTTATTCAGAGGCCAAAGAAAAATAAATACATAGATTTAAATATGGAAAACCTGGAATCAGAGCCAGGGGCAATAGAGGAGGAGGGAAGCTGGGGCAGGGACCAGGATCGATTAGGTGTAACACATAAAGAAAGTCTCAGGATCACAAAGAAAAAAAGAAATAGAGCTAGAGAAAAAGTCAACAACAACACAAATGGAAGTTGTCATGGTAACAACCGTTGGAAGCAGGCAATTGGATTTTGGAAACTGAAACTGGGACCAGACTTTATGGTAAGAAAGAGACTAAGGGGATGAAGCCACAGAATGAAATCAGAGACCTAAGAATGAATATAAGCACCTTACTTTAGCTGTGCAGTGTTGGCCTTGAAAAATATTTACATTGTGTGCGTGTGTGCGTGCGTGTGTGTGTGTGTGTGTGTGTGTGTGTGTGTGGAAAGTACATCACGTTTTTGTTAAAGATCCAAGCTTGAAAGACCTGAAATGCAGATCTGTGCATCCAGGAGGTCTATGAGTAAATGTGTTAGTATCTTTCTTTTGTGGCATTACAGTGTTCATGACTCATGCTGCATAACAATGTGTTAGGTGGGTGTAATCTCTTTTAAAATATTTCAAAGAAGAAAAGCTAGAGCATGTGCATGCATAAAAAGATATGTTTCCATGCAAAAGAATATTCATGTATATTCGAGCAAAAATGTACACACACATATATGCATGGGTGAATTATTGCTGTGCCTAACTAGGAAGAGTAGGATAGTTTGTCGTGATTTTTCTTATCGTGATATCCTATTCTACACTGACTGTGGGTAGCAAAATACATGGAAGCAATCTAGTCTCAAATTTCTCTGCTTTCTGACTGAGAGAAAAATCTTAAAATTAAATGATTACATAGTTATACTGTACTTCACATACCACCCTTGAAAGAGAGTTGTTATGACAGTTTTGCAGATGGAAAAAGCTGAGACCCAGAGGAAGAAAAATAATTACTCACAATCACATACAAACCTAAACGACTTGATTCAGAACCACAGGTTAGCTCTCTGTTCTGACTAAAATCTCATCACCCTGCAGGATCCTATCAGCCTTGGTTGCTGGTGTTCAGTCCTGTCTAACTCTCTGTGACTCCACTGGGGTTTTCTTGGCAAAGAATTGCCAGTGGTTTGCCATTTCCTTCTCTACTTCATTTTACAAATGAGGAAACTGACGCAAACAGGGTTTAAGTGACTTCCCTGCATCACACAGCTAGTAGGTGTCTGATTTGAACTCAGATCTTCCTGACTCCAGGTCCAGCACTCTATGCACTGAGCCACCTAACTGCACTGTCAACTTTGGTACTCTGTAATACATTAACATATGTAGATATACATATGCACACACACACACACACACACACACACACACACACACACTCAACCACATATGCTCAGTCCTGTCTGAATCACTCATCACCACCCTCTGTCCCTCTGTTTGGGATCATGAACTCCAACAAGGAGGGAGCTCAGCTCAGCTCAGCTCAGAATATCTCATTTCTCACCTGGCTTCATTGTTTTGGGACTTCTCTCACCCTTCTCCCCTCCAGCTCACTCCCCTGCCTCTCCTTTCCATTTTTCCCCTTCCTTTTCCCTCTCTTCCTCTTTGTTGTCTTCCCCCATTAGGCTGTATGTATTTGTATCTCGAGTATTAGTACAGTGTCTAGAATATAGTATGTTTTTAATAAATGTTTATTTACTAAGTGGCTAAATAAGATAGGATAGCATAATTTAATCCAACCCTAAGGAACCTGAGGTCCATAAAACTATGCCTTATATTTAAAAAAATTAAGCTTATGATATAAATTTGAAGAAAAAGGGTTTTGAGAAAATTATGTAAAAAGTTAAAAGAACTGAAATGATTTCAATAGAAAAAAAAATTTCTTGTTATGTGTTTTTATTTGCAGAGTCAGCATGATGCTGTGGTAAGACTTCAGAATTAGACAGCCTGGATTTGAATCTTGATCCTGTGACTGATTCTCTGATCTTGGAGGAAGTCTTTTCATCTCTCTAGGCCCTAATTTTTCCATCTGTAAGATGAGATGATCCCAAAGGTCCTTTCAAGCTGTAACATCGAATGAAGAATAACATAAAATAAAGGCTTGATTCTCGTATGTAGGTTAAAAACTATTACAGCAAATTAAATGAGCACAAACTTAAAATGGCAAATGATACTCCTTCCCTCCCAATCAAAACCTTTCTGAAACTTTATTTTCATCATCAGAAGAATGATTTTCAAACTAGAAACTGTAGGACTAACAGTAGCAAAGGAGAATTACTGTCTAAGCAAGGTGAGAAGAGATTGAGGTCATAACTACTTGAAGTGAATTCAAATTTTGGGTCCCAGGCAAATTTTATCCCAGGATATTGAAGGAACTTATAGATATGATGACTAAGCCAATAGCTGTAATCTTTAAGAAAGAGAAAACAAAGAACTCCCAGAAGAATGGAAATTACTACGGTTTGTCTTGATTTTCAAAATGGGGAAACTGGTAGGATGTAGAAATGATAGATAAGTAAATTTGGTGTCAGTCCTTGCCAAAATTCCAGAATAGATTGATAAATTGACTTGAATATAGACTGTGTCTAGAAATAATATATCACTTTAAAGTATGATTTCTTTGAGAGGGAAAAAAACATGTCTACGCATGTATATAGCAATTCTCCATTTCACTTACATATATGCACAATATTAGTGTATGTGGTTGTGTGTGTATATGCATATGTATATCTACATGTGTTAATATATTACTACATAATATATGTTTATGCACATGCATGTGTATGTATATGTAAATGTATGTTCAAATTTCTGCTCCTATAAAATTATAGAAGGAATTTACATGCATGATCACTTATAGTCATAATCTTTGAGAAATCATGGAGAATATAGAGAAAGCCTCAGTATAAACATGTACTTAAAATATATGTACATTTTTCTTTCCATAAACTGAGGCAATAGAGCATATCTAGAGAGAGGTTATATATTTAGACAGAGGAATCTTTTCTGGAATTTTAGCAGGAAGTTAATTCTTCCTTCCTAAAATATGGTGTTAAACCAAATTTTCCTCCATGTACTCACCCATAAACATACATACATATAATGAAAAACAACTCCAATTATTTTGTAGGTCATATTCAATTATTACGTAAGTCAAATTTTAGAAAAAACTACCACCTATATTCTGGCCAATGCAGCATTTCATGATTTATTTTTTTTGGGGGGGTGAGCAAATTTAAAAGAATTGGTGGCAACTAAATGTCAATATGGGTTCAATAAAATTGAGTCATATTATACTAACTCCATTTGTCTTTTTAAAAATAGGATTATTCAGTTGGTAGACAAGAGGAATGTCATAAACATTAGACTGTGAGTTCCTTGACAGCAGGGCTATCTTTTGCTTTTTTTGGGGGGGGGGTATCCCTAGCACTCAGCACAGTGCTTGGCACATAGTAGATGCTTAATAAATTTTTGCTAATTTGAAAGTGAATAATTTTTAATAATGTATTTTACAGTCATTCATGATATCTTTGAGCACAAGAGAGTGAAATGTATACTGGATGTAGGACTGATTGTTTAATTTGCAGCTGATTGAAAAACTGTACCCATAGAATAATGATTAAAGATTAAAGTCAGATTGAAGTGAAGTTTCTAGTGAAGAATCAGAGGTTTCTGTCCTTGGCATCATCTTTTTTTATAATAATCTTTTATCACTGGGAGGAATTTCAGCAAGAAGGTTGAATAAAAGATTTTGCTCAAGTCCACATCCCCCTCCTTACTTCAAATCAGCCCCAAGTAAAACACAAGCACAGCAACTAAATGTGTGGATAGGAATAAAATGCTCACAAGTAAATCCCCAAGGAAAGTCAGCAGACTTAAAGAAATGAGTAGTAGCTGAGAAAAGTTTTAGATATAGTGAAAAAATTCTATGGAGTAAATGAGTATAAAGTAGAAATCTCCAAAAGCAGAGGATGATTTTCCAGTGAGTACAGT
>CM053580.1:117734532-117752043 GCA_028627135.1 Pseudochirops cupreus | reverse complement strand
ATATAACATAAAGGCATAATATATATATACATATATATATATATATATACATGAATAATAAAATAATATTAGCTAACATTTATATAGCACCTACTATATTCCAGGCACTACATGAAATACTTTACAATTGGTATTTTATTTGATCCTCACAACAACCCTGGGAGGTGGATGTTATTATTTTTCCTATTTTACAGATGAGGAAACTAAAGCAGAGGTTAAATGACTTACCCTAAATCACATAGCTAGTAAATGTTTGAAACTGGATTTGAACTCAGGTCTTTCTGACTCTAGGCCTGGTGTACTCTGTGGTGTAATTTGTTTGATTCCAGGCACCATGTATCGATATGATATATGAACTGATGTGATATGTAAATATATGATGACTATATATTATTGTGTGTATGCATATGTATGTATATATGCAGCAAGAGAGAGACAGAGACAGAGAGAGAAAAAGAGGATGAGAGAATTTTCAAAATCAGGACAAACTTCATCCATTCCCATTCTTCTGGGCTGTCTTGTTTTTCTTAAAGATCATGGCTCAGTAATCATATGTTGTGATAAAACATGTCTGGGATTAGAATATGCACACAGACACACACAAAATATATTGACAAAAAACTATCAGATCACAAAAGTATGACAAATAATATCCCTTGTAAATATGAAGTGGAGGTGATGAATAGATTTAAAATATTAGATCTGATAAGTAAAGTGCCTGAGGAACTATGGAAAGAGGTTCACAATATTGTACAGGAGACAGCAACAAAAACCATTCAAAAGAAAAAGAATAGCATGAAATCAGAATGGCTGTCTGATGAGGCTTTACTGAGGAAAGAAGGAAAGAGATAGGTAAAGGAGAAAGGGAGATATACCCAATTGAATTCACAGTTGCAGAGACTAGTAAGGAGAGATAAGAAGTTTTTTTTAAATGAAAAATGCAAAGAAATAGAAGAAAAAATGATAGAATGGGAAAACCAGTTATCTTCAAGAAAATTATGGATATCAAGGGAAAGTTTCATGCAAAAATGGGAATGGTAAACAAAAATGGTACGGACTTAATAGAAGCAGAAGAGATTAAGAAGAGGTGACAAGAATACACAAAAGAACCATAAGAGAAGGATCTTAACATCACCAATAAACATGGTGGTGTGGTCACTGATCTAGGACCAGACATCCTAGAGAATGATATCAAGTGGACCTTAGGAAACTTTGCTAACAATAAGGCTAATGGAGGTAACACATTTCTACCTGAGCTATTTAAAAATCCTAAAAGATGATGCTGTTAAAGTGTTGCACTCAATCTGTCAGCAAATTTGGAAAACTCAACAGTGGCCATTAAATTGGAAAAGATCAGTTTGCATTCCAATCTTTAAAAAGTACAATGCCAAGGAATGTTCCAATTGTCAAACAATTGTACTCATTTTACATAACAGCAAGGTTATGCTTAAAATTCTGCAAGCTAGGCTTCAGCAAAATGTGAACAGAGAATTATGAGAGGTACAGATTGGTTTTCAAAGAGGTAGAGGAACTAGAGACCAAATTGCCAACATTTGTTGGATTATGGAAAACACAAGAGAGTTCCAGAAAAAAAAAACCCCAACAACATTTACTTCTACTTCATTGACTAAAGCCTTTGACTATGTAGGTCACAACAAAAAGTGGTAAGTCCTTAAAGAGATGGGAATACCAGATCATCTTAATTGTCTCCTGAGGAACCTGTATATGGGAAAAGAAGCAACAGTTAGAACCAAACAGGGAACAACTTTTGGGTCTGATTGGAAAAGGAATACAACCAGGTTGTATATTGTCACATTACTTACTTAACTTCTATGCAGAGTATGTGTCATCTGTCCTAGCAAAACTCTATGCTGGATGAATCAGAAACTGGAATTAAGGTTGCTGGAAGAAATATCAACAATCTCAGATATTCAGACAATACCACTGGGAGGGCAAAAGTAAGCAATTAAGAAACTTCTTGATAAGGGTGAAAGAGGAGAGTGTAAAACCTGACTGGAAACTTAACATAAAAAACTAAGTTCTAAGAGGCAGCTAGGTGGCACAGTGAATAGAGCACCAGGCCTGGTGTCAGGAGGACCTGAGTTCAAATCTGGCCTCAGACACTTAACACAAAAAAAAACACACACAAAAAAAGTGGGCAAGTCACTTAACCCCAATTGCCCTATCTTCCCCCTCCAAAAAAAAGTTTGTTCTTGGCAGTTCTTGGCAACCAGTTCTTAGCAATTGGTCTCATCACTTCCTGGCAAATAGAGGGAGAAGAAATGGAAGCAGGGTCAGATTTTGTGTTCTAGCCCTGAAAGATTGTTGTAGATGGTGACTGCAGCCATGAAATTAAAAGATACTTGCTCCTTGGAGGGAAAGTTATGGCAAATCTGGACTTTTTAGTATCCTGCTTTTTTAGTATTTCTGCTTTTTTGCAGAGATATCACTTTGTTGACAAAGGTCATACAGTTAAAACTATGTTGTTGTTTTTTTTCCAGCAGCAATGTATGACTGTGAGAGTTGGGCTACTCTATCCTTTTATCTCAGCTATAGGTTGTACATGCCTGCTCATGCTATTTGAATAAGTAGTGTGTCACCAACTACCATCCTTCTGGTAACATGGAGAACGATGGAGTCTTATCATCTCTTTTGCCTTAGTGTTTTAATGTTCCCCAGCTCTTAGCACCTATCTTTCCACTATGACATTTTAATCTCAGTTTCTTTAACTGTAAAAAGAGAGGTTTGGATTAATTATCTATTTCCTTGCATTCCAACTATCTATGGATATCAGAACTTCCAAGGATCTCCCCTAATTTTGAGAATAACACAGCATTTTAGAGATGGGCCTGGCCTCATGTTTTCCTTCGTATAGGGAACTAGTCTCTAAAGATTGTGCCAGGCCTGTGCCTGACCCAACATGGCCATGGCCTGATTTCCAGGTATGTGTAATCAACTAACAGGAGAGTGGGAAGAATCATATCACCTCATTCTCCCCGAAAATCCAATCCTGGGGCTTTTCAATACAACCACACCTACCCTTATCACCAAGTGCTCCTCTCCATCGTACATATCAACATTCCCATTTCTGAGCCAAGCATTATAACTGAACTATTCCCAGACATTCATAGCAATGGATGTTCAAGTGCCATTGGGTTGATTTTATCACTACCATCCCTACACACACATACATACAAAACCAACGAGCATGCCTATCCACTCCCATTCATATTACATACACCTCAGAGCAGGGGCCTTATGTCTCATTAGAATGACCAGTTCATAAGGGCTCCACTTCTTCCCTTTTTGTTTTGGGAGGGACAAACTGAGCCACACAGGAAAAACAGGTGAAGATGGATTATGACAGATTTCAAATCTCATTACCTTATCTTTCCCCAAACCCACACCATTTCCAGAGTTCCTGATTTTTGTCAAGGGCCTTTGTCAGAATCTTGGAGTTATTTTTAGCTCTTCACTATTACTTACCCACAGATCCAATGAATTGCAAAACCTTGCTGATTCTACCATCACATCCCTTCCGTCTTGCTATTTTCTGTCTACTAACACAGCCATTGCCCTAGATCAAAACCTTGTTACCTTTCATCTAGACTAATGCAATAACTACCTAATTGGTAATGGATGAAGAAAAAGATTTGAACCCAGATCTCCCTAGTCCAGTTCTCCAAAACGCCATACAATCTGTTGAGCAAGTATTATTGCCTCCATTTTATTAATGAGGAAACAGAAGTTCAGGGTGGTTTGAGATCAGTCTTAATGCCGGCACACAGCTTTGTAAGAGCTTTGTAAGAATTTTAACACTGGGGTCTTCTCTCTGAGAACAGAGCTCTTTCAATTATACTCTGCTGCCTCCCTATGCAATAACATTTTAACATTTCTATAAACGGCATGTTCAATGTTTCTGTATCTATCTGCCTTGAGGTCTATGGGATGAATACCATCATTTCCCGGATATTTTCCCTTATGCCATTTAACATCTGTATTCCCTTTATTCCATATCACTCAGTCAAATACAATAAACATTTATTGATAAATTATTGATTTATAATAATTTAATAAAAATAAATTTATTGACTAATAAACATTATGAGTAAGGATCTGGACTAGGCTTGCAAAAATAAACAAAACAGTTCCTGCCTTTGAGAAAGATATATTCTAATCTGAGGAAGAGAATATAACATGTAAATAGAAAAATTTATACATGTTTATTTGAGATTGGAGAAAATATTGTCAATCAGGGACCAGGAAAGAAAAAGAAGTTGCTTGTGAGCATTAAAAAAAGTTTGGAATTTTAAGAGGTAAATATAACGGTGGTATGCCTTCGAGGTAAGTGTGGATAATCTGGCCAAAGATATGGAAGCAGTATGTTGAGGTGGAGAAACAACAAGTGTGTCCTTACAGTTTAAATTTCCAGAATATTTCTTTGATCAAAACATCCAACACAGAAAGTCAGTCCCAATGAATTGTTGCATTGTATGTGAAGGTCTGCTTGTATGAAGTGACACTGAAGCTAGTTGTGTAAAAGACATAGTTCTAATACACAATTTAACTTGTATGAGCAACTACAGGGAGATATTACTGGAGGAAGCAGCACTTACAAAATGACTTTCTTAGCTTAGCTGAGCAAAATGAAAAGAATAATGTGCTAAACTAAAAAGAATGATTTCTGTTGATTGAAGAATTTAAACCAATAACAACAACGATGATGATGAAAACGCAACCTTGTGAATCAGTGAAATGCTGTGACTTAGACCTAGAACTTGTTGGCTGGCAGTGCAATCAGGAAAGAGAATATGAATGGCTTTTAAAGCAAATGGGATCCTAGGGAGAAGGAAAACAAGGAAGGCTAGTATAAAGAAACAGCAGCAAGTAGGAAAGGGAACATCCTCAAAGATTTCTAAAGTTCCCAACCCAGGGCACAAGGCAAGGAATGGCTGTTTCCACCCTTATATCTTCAGGAAGGGAAGGATACTCTGTGTTCTTCCTACAATTCAAAAGTGAGACCATTTGCTTCAGGAGGGAGGCAAGAAGTCAGTAGCTCCAGACAATAATCCTGTTGCGGACACCGATCTTTCTACCATTCTGAGAACGTCTATATGCAGCAGATAAAATCAGGGAAAGCCTGGACTTCTGAACAAATGTTGTACTGGTTCATTGTACTATAAAAAGTGAGCTATCTGTTTTGTAATGTGGAAGAGTGAAAAGACCTTTATTTGGATTAGTGTAGCTCTAAAGCATCTAGTTAAGTGAGTAAATTTCCACATGTCTGTGTTTGTGTTCTGTGCTATGTGTCTCCAGGGAAAAATCTTGTGTTTTAGGCTATACTTTAAATTACTTGAGGTCTCAAAGAATTAATGAAGGAAATGAATGAAGGAAGGGAAAAAAAACATTTATTAAACAATTATTACATACAAGGCTGTAATTATTAAGTATTAAGTATACAAACAGCAAAATGACAGTCTCTGCTCTCAAGGAGTTCATGTTCTAATGAGCAAGACAGTGGTATTTCTATGCAAGCTAGGTGGTACAGTAGATAGAATGTCATCCCTGGCATTAGGAAGACCCATATTTGTGAACTCAAATTCCACTGAAGATACTAGCAGTGTGACCCTGAGTGAGTCACTTAACTCTGTTTGCCTCAATTTCCTCATCTATAAAATGGGCTAGAGAAGGAAATGGCAATCCACTCCAGTATTTTTGCCAAGCAGACATAGAAATGGGGTCATGAAGAATCAGATATGACTGGAAAATGACTGAACAAAATATCTGTGCTAAAAAGTCACTGACAGCTGTATTTTTCACAACACCTTTTGTGGCCTTCCTAATTCTTTTGGGTATGCCCATGCTAGAAGTCCTAATAGTTTTGAAGGTGGTCAGTTATCACTTACATACAGAATGAGATTGTTTTTTCTTTTGTATGACCGAAGGGTCTCTAGGAGTTAGGAAAGTCTTAAAAAGTAAAGAGACTGTAGTTTCTGAAAGGCTACAACCATTCTCTAATTGGCCATAGGGAATAACTTCCTTCCAGCAAGAGTTATAAAGACCTGGAATGTGTTACTGAGTGACAGAATCACTTTCCATGAAAATACTAGATTGACACCATCTGTATGTGATGACTCAAGTTCAGTCTGGAGGCACAAACTAGGAAAATCACTTTAGGTCCTTTCCAAGTGAGTGATCTCTCTCTCTTTTAAAATGACTACTGTTAAACATTGGAAGAATTTTACTGGGATGTTTTAGAATTATCTTCCCTAGGGAGTGTTGGGGAAGGAAAAAAGAAGATTCCCAAAATGAGATAGATCAGTGGGCAGAAACCAATGGTACCTATGCCAAAAATGAAATGCAGGCTTTAAAAAAAAATTTTTTTTCTTGGGTTAGTTACTACTGCTTTGCCTTCTCCTAATGCTTTTAAGAGAGTTGGTGACCATCATAGTCATATTGTCCATGAGAGAGTCAAGAATAAGCATAGTCCAATTTAATCTTTCTCCTATTCATGAGAATCAAGAGTCAGTCATAGTAGCCTTACTCCCTCTCTCCCTTAGCCTTCCATAGGCCCTACCTAACCTCTCCC
This sequence comes from Pseudochirops cupreus, assembly GCA_028627135.1. Taxonomy (NCBI): domain Eukaryota; kingdom Metazoa; phylum Chordata; class Mammalia; order Diprotodontia; family Pseudocheiridae; genus Pseudochirops; species Pseudochirops cupreus. The sequence goes on along the minus strand of CM053580.1, from coordinate 117,745,454 downwards.
CAGCCTACCAGGAGCAATAATGGGAGGCCAACTTCTGGAAGAGAATATTAGAATTGGGCGAAGGGGCTTTTGAGGTCATAATCAACATATTTTTGGGACCATGTGTTAAATCAGAAATAAATGACCCCAAAATTATGACAATGCTCCTAAATATGTGACAGGAGGGAGTAATTAGGACAGATCAGAAGGGGATTCAGATTTTCAAAGATTAACAGACAAAAAAGTCTCTATTAATAAAGAAACTTTATCCATTCTAATAAACATGGGCACACATACACAGAGATTCATACAGTCAGACTCTTGCATAGACACATATTCATTCATTTGTACCTATTGCAGATTGCAAATCACAGACAAATGACAGTCAATTTTTATGGAGTTGGTAGTCATTCAGCCTTTTCATGTGAATTATGAGTAAGCCAGGTCTCCATTATCCCACACTTGGGCAGCTGGCTTTTTTTTTGGTTTATTTTGTTTTGTTTTTAACCTGAGTACCGTGCTTTGCATTTATCTCTATTAAATCTCTCCTTGTTATTTTGGCTATATTATCCTAGGTTGTTGATATTTTCAATATGCACGCATTCATTCATCCTATTCTGTTCTAGATACCATGGTAGGCACTTGGAATACAAATACCAAACCAGGACAATATTGGGGGAAGACAATATATAGACAGAAAATTAAATACAAAATTTATATAAAACAATGATGATGACAGCTAATAATTATATATCACCTCTTATGTGTCAGGCACTGTGATAAATGCTTCACAAATACCTCACCTGATCTTCACAACAACCCTGTGAAGTAGGTTCTAAGTAGATACAGATTAATTTCTGGGGGGAGAGTCTGGCAACTGAGGACATTGGGACACACTTCCTCTAAGAGATGATATCTGATGAGCTTTGAAGGAATCCAGGGATCCCACAAAGTGGAGAGGAGGAAGAACTTTATTTTAAGTACAAGAAACTGCTTCTAGCCTAGTACAGATCCCTGGAGATGGGAGATGGATTTTCATTTACAGTGAAGCTGGGCATAGCTAGGTGGTGCAATGAATAGAGTGCTGTGGGTGGAATCAGGAAGATTAATTTTTGTGAGTTCAAATCCATCTTCAGACACTTACTAGCTTGGTGACTCTGGGTAAATCACTTCACTCTATTTGCCACAGTTTCCTGATCTATAAAATGAGTTGAAAAAGGAAATGGCAAACTACTCCAGTATATTTGCCAAGAAACCTCAAATGAGGTAAAGAGTTGGACATGACTAAGAGAACTCAACAACAACAGTAAGAAAGTCAGTTTGGCTAGAACACAGTTTTCACATAGGCAAATGATAGACAGTGAGCCTTGAAAGATAGGCTGGAACTAATTTCTGAAGGGCTTTAAAAACCAAAGAAAGGAGTTTATGTTTTATCTTAGAGAGGAGTTTATGTATTATCTTAGGGGCAAGAGGGAGGCACCAGAGCTTCGGGAGCAGAGGATTGATGTGGTCAGACCTGTGCTTTAGGAATATCAATTTGGTAGCTATGTGGAGGATGGATTGGAGAGGAGACAGATAATGCAGGGAAAGCAATTAGGAGGAAATAGGTGAGAGATAATAAAGGCTTCAACCAGGGTGGTGGTAAATCATACTGTACAAAATGCCAGCTGTTCTTCTGGGTTTTGTAACATCTGAAAATTTGATCATCAAACCCTCTGTATCACTGACAAAATGATGAACAGAAGAGGGCTTAGTTTAGAACCCTGTGGCATGCAGGACTTTCCCCTAGATTGATGTCAATCTATTGATCAACATTCTATATGCCTAGCTCTTCAACCAGGTGTGATTCCATCTGACCATATCTTCATTTATCTATCTTATATGCAAAGCTATCTGAGAGATTTTTGGTATATATAGTGCTGAAATCCAGATACATTGTGTAACAAAACAACAACAGCTGGCATTTATAGCATGCCTACTATGAGCCAGACACTGTTAAGTGCTTTACAGATATTATCTCATCTTAAGGAGAGAATTTTCCTAATCTAGCATTCTAGCAATATTTTGCCATATTTGACCCATGTTTTCTTTTCTAAGTGCTTATTAACTGTTTAATAATTTGTATATAGTTTTACCTGAGATGGACAACAAACTCACTAACCTCTAAGTGATTCTTTGTCTACCAGATCATGCTCATCATTGAACTAAACTTTCTGAAGTTTAGTTTTTTTTTTAAAATTTAAAAAATTTTAGGATATTTTAAAAATTTTAAAAAATTTAAGGATCATGCCAACTATATCTAAGACTCTCTCTCTCTCTCTCTCTCTCTTTCACCGACTGTGAAACCTAAGGTAATATGGTCACTTTACTCCAAGTTTAACATTTCTCCTCACTCCCTAACCGTTTCCTTTTTGTTGAACAGAATTAAGTACAGAGTCATGGCTCCCTCTGTTTTCTTCTTTACCTTCAGAGAAATGAAATTGTCAACTAAGCCCATGAAGAATTTATTTCAACAGAATGAGAATTCTAACAGATAATAAATAATTTAACTTCCTCATAATTGTTATATTTGTTTGTGACAAAGTTGTGAAGCAAGTTAAGAAAGTATTATATGTAATAAATATACATATATATCTCCTTTATCTAGTCAAGTGTTCTGCATTTTAAATCTACAATGATAAATAAGACCATGAGATTTTAAGCTCAAAAAGATTTTAAAGGTTATCTAGTTTACAATCCTTTTCATCCCAATCTGAAAACTATGACTCAGAAAGACAAAATGACTTGTACAACAGTGCACAACTAGTTACTGGAAAGAAGTAAGATTAGAAGGCATGTTCTTTGACCCAGTGTCCAGTAGGCTATCATTTCCAGAACGCTAGCATTCTATTTCCCTTGCTGGCTTTCTAGTACAGATATTTCTCACTTTATGTAAGTGGATGGTTCTATAGACCGCTAGAGAAAATGATTTTTATGTAATGAGAGGAGTATATCTTCTCCTCATTCACTTCACTTAGCTTTTATACAAAATAATATCATTATGCACGTCACAAAATGGGCTAAAATGAAGACATTAAACACTGTATCATGATAATAAATAGGATTATGAACTGAAAGGTAACAATAATGATAAAATATGCACAGTGTTGTGTAATAAAGTTACCATATCTAGCCTTTATCACTGATAGTTGGCTACACAATTTTTTTAAATGAAATCGTGGAGAGATGTTTGGATAGTGGCTCTTTTTCCCCTCATATATCTCATGATAGCAAGCAAAATTATCCACAATTAGTCTTTGAACTTTTAAAAATCTTGAAGTATTTGGATCCATCTTTTCAATTCAAGAAAAAGTTCACTCAAATGATGAAATCCTTCTGCCCACTATTTTGCTGGGAACCTTTTGGTTTGATCTTGGGTTCCAAAGCTTCTCCTGCTGTCTTTGCAACTAGCAGTTCAGTCAGATCCTCATGGGAAAGTTCTCCATGAGATTCAATAAACTCCTCCACATCATTCTCATCTACTAGCACCAGTTCTTGTGCTAATTTTACAGTCTTGTTACTCATTTATTCAAACATTTCATCTTTTGTTAAATCCACAAAAATTGGAAACAAACTGTAGGCACACTTTTCCCCAAACTCTCTTCATACATGTTTCTGTTACCACTCTCTATGCTTTTCAGAATTCTTTACATAAAGTCAAATTTGACTAACATGAATTTATATAAATCAAGAACTGTCTGTGCTCCATTTTATCTCTTTGACTCTCTCCCTTTACACCAAACCCTAAAGTTGGCAGTGTTTTCAGTGCGTATCTTCTTGATATAACAGGACAATTGCTATCATACCTGCTCTTTCGGAAGAATATAACTGGCATTCAAGGCAGCTAGATGGTGCACTGAATGGAATACTAGACCTGGAATCAGAAAGATCTGAGTTCAAATCTAGCCTCTGATACTTACTAGCTGGGTAATGCTGGACAAGGCACTTATCCTTTGCTTAACTTTGTTTCCTCAACTGTAGAATGAAGATAATAAAGCCTATCTAACAGAGCTATGAGGATCAAATGAGAATATTTGTAAAGTGCTTTGAAAACCTTAAAGTAGTATATATAACAACAACAGCAACAACATTTATATAGTGCTTACCATGTGCAGGGCATTGTGATAAGTGCATTATAATTATTATCTCATTTGCTCTCATTAGTGATACAAACAGGTCAAACTGATTCATCATTGAAAGAATCCTAGGCACATTTAAAAAAAAATTCATCCACCTCTCAATAGACAGGATCTAAACTAAGCTACTAGAGACAGACTTTCTCATCTGCTCAAGAGCAGTCTACTTACTAGGAACAAAGAGAAGGAAGGAGGGAGAGAACAGGGCCCAGATATATTTGTTTAACCAGAGAGAATGGAGATGAGAGATGATAAAAAAAGAACAGCAGCATGGAGAACATGCCTAGTAATTCGCAGGAGAGAAATAACTGCAAAGAATCAGAAATCAGATGATGTATTTTAACATACGGAATAAAGAAAATTAAATGAACTTTAAATTTCAACATTAGTAAGAAAATATGACCTAGACCAGGTCAGATAAGACTGAAATAACTTTGTGAAGGTAGGGGCCTAGCATGCTTTTATTTGTATAATAAGAGCTAGTATCTATATGATATGGAATCAGCTAGGTGGTATAATGATTAGGGAACCAGGCCTGGAGTCAGGAAGACCTGAGTTCAAATCTGCCCTCAGAAGCTTTTTAGCTGCATGATTCTTGGCCAACTCACTTAACCTCTGCTTCAGTTCCCTCATCTGTAAAATGGGAAGAATAATAGCACCTACTCCTTTCCCTCAGGATTGCTATGAGGATCAAAGGAGAACATATTTCTAAAGAGTTTTCCAGACCTTGAAGGGGTTTGTAAATGCTAACTATTCTTATAGAGATAAAAACCTGCTGGACAGTATCTAACCTCAAGGAGCTTACATTTTTAATGGGGGCACTGAAAAGTTGTAGGTGTATCCAGAAAATGAGTCGGAGGCCTGGAAAATAAGCAAGGTAAGGCCAAAGCTAGCCCAAAGTATTTTTACGGAGTGAAGTTCCGTTATTTAACATTGATTTTAAAAACTTTTTGAGTTCCAAATTCTCTCCTTTCTTCTCCCCTCTCATTGAGAAAGCAAGCAATCTGATATAGGTTTTACATATGCAGTCATACAAAACATTTTTCCATATTAGTCATGTTGTGCAAGAAAATAGAGACCAAAAAAACCAAAAAACCAGAAAAAGGTAAAAAGAGTATGCTTCAATCTACTTTTAAACGCTATCAATTCTTTCTCTATAGACAGATCACATTTTTCATCACAAATATTTCGGAATTGTCTTAGATTATTGTATTGCTGAAAACAGCAAAGTCATTCACAGTTGATCTTCATACAATATTGCTGTTACTGTGTACAATGTTCTCCTGGTTCTGCTCATTTCACTTTGCATCAGTTCATGTAAGTCTTTCTGGGTTTTTCTGAGAGCACCCCATTAGTCATTTCTTATTGCACAACAGTATTCCATCACAATTGTATACCACTCATTCCCTAGTTGATGGGCATCAAAAATAGAGGTAATACTTGTGCTGTTTAATTCACTGAGTTATAGTAGGGAAAATGATTAGAAGTTCTCCACTTTTACTCCTTCATTGTATTGATGAAGAAACTGAGGTCCAGAGAAGTTATGAGATTAACCCCCAAGTCACATAGGAATTAAGTGATGGAGCAAAAATTTGGAGGCAAAAGAGGACTGAGAGTTTTCCGTTCTTTAATCTATGAGGTTATCCCTTTCCAATCTACTGTAGTTCTTGCATTTCCACATCTGTCTTGGTCTTTTCCATTTTGTCTGCAGCATATTTTGACTGTGTTTATTTACTATCTTCCAAAAACCTTTTGTGACACACACCATTACCTCTGATTATAGTATCCAGATGCCTAATACTGATCCACCCTCCATACTCTATGTTTAGCAACTATTTAAAGGGATCTGAGTTGTTCTTTGTCCCTGAATAGTTACAAATAAGTAAGTTTAAAGTGGTAGCAGCAGGCTTTTAAATCACCTTTATTAGCAATCCCTTTTTAGGGTTAGATTTGGCTCCCTGGGAGCAATAGACATGCCAAGATGAAGAACAGGGAGCATCTAAGCCACACACACTTAGAGAAGAGTGACCCACAGTCTCTGGGAGACCGAAGTCACTTAACGTGTGTCAGCTTACACCATTAGCCATGTGGATAGGGGCAGAGGTTGTAAGGAAGCAGTGGAGGGTGTTTGTTTGCCTGTATAACCCTATAGCGAATAATGATTACTCTTTGCTTCTTGTTACCACGCTCAGCTGATACTATGGCAACCAGGCTGCATAAAATGGGATGGGAGGGGGAAATGCTGCTTAGCAACACAAAGATTTAGTAAGGAAAGAGCTGGTTTTAATGGCTATGGTTTTTTTTTTTAAATGTCAATTTTGAAAAGGGGAAAACAGAAAATCACGAGAGAGGAGATAAACTAAATTAGAAAGATATAGGATAGGGAGATGGGGGATAATGAAAGTAGCCAGAGAGAACATGCAATTTCTAAGTGACTTAAGAGAAAAGATAAATATAAGTCAACTGTATCAGAACTGAATGTCTTAGATTATTCATGTCTTAATTGGAAAGAACAAGAATACATTAAAATTTGCATGTAAAAATTACAATAAAAAACAGGTAAGATTCAACATTTCTCCTATAAAATTTTCCTTCAATTAAAGGTTTGTAGAAGCATTATGTCTACCTGTTTGACACGTCCTGTAGGTTCCTCTCTGAGGTTTGTTTTTAGTCAAATGATATATGGAGAGTTTTAAAAAATTGTTTATATTTAACTTTTTCTTTTGTTATGTTTTGCTTATATGGATTTTGTCTTCATTTGAAAGCATATGTCAACCATTTTAAAAGGTAGTATATTTCAATTTAATAGGCATTTAGCAAACAGCTACTATGTTGGGCTTGAGGTGCAAAGATTAAATAAGACCAGAACTCTGGCTTCATAAAACTTATAGTGTAATGGGGCAGTGGTGAGATGGGGATTTGGCGCATATTCAAATAAGTAAAGTACAAAATATTTAAATACATAAAAGGTACAAATGCCTGGTGAGGTCTGTGAAGGCCTTACTGACAGGCAGTTACCTTCCCAGGGCATAAAAGAGGAGGCTTCGGGTAGCTAGGTAATTCAGTGGATAGAGTGCCAGGTCTGGAAGCTGGAAGACTCTGAGTTCAAATAGAGCCTAAGATTCTTACTAGCTGTGTGACTCTAGACAAGTCACATACCCTTGTTTGCCTCATTTCCTTATCTGCTTAATAAGCTGGAGAAGAATGAACCACTTCAGTAGCTTTACCAAGGAAATTCCAAAAGGGGTCACAGAGAGTCAGAAACAACTGAAAATAACTAAAAAAGAAGAGATGTAGCTTTTCATAAATGATATTTATCGCAGTAACGATATTTAGTTGTAGCATTGTGGTGTTCAAATTTTTTGGGACAAAGTAAAATAGTTAAATTTATTAACATTTAATATGCTTATAAAATTTTAAATTTTAAAAAAATGTCAACTTGCAATCATGTTTTCCTTTTTGCTTTGTTGCTCAGTCAGTTGTGTCTGACTCTTTGTGATTCCATTTTGGGATTTTCTTGGCAAAGATACTGGAGTAGTTTGCCATTTCCTTCTCCGGTTTATTTTACTAATGAGGAAACTGAGGCAAACAGGGTTAAGTGACTTGCCCAGGGTCACAGAGTTAGTTAGGAAGATGAATTTTCCTGATTCCAAGTCCAGTACTCTAACCATTATTTTTACATGATTTGATCTTAAGTTTACAAGATTTTGACACACATTTTAAAATTCTTCATTATGAAACCATACTTACCACATTGGATTTTAATCATACCTTTAACACACAGTTTATTTTTCCAAACCAAATCCTTGATTATATAGCCATGGGTTTTTGACAGGGTTTAAGTTGACTAGGATTTAAATTAATAAATTTGTTAGGATTTAAATGGCCTTCCCAGGCCATTGAAACATGCTTATCTTTATCCCTTGGATAAATTTCTTAACCTTTTGTGACATGTGGTAAGATGTAGTATCATGTTTCAGGAGTCTATTTCCATTTGTAAATTTCTGTACTTCTTGAAAAATTCTACACGTCAGTCCATCTATCTATCTATCATCTATCTGTCTATCTATCTATCTATCTATCTATCTATCTATCTATCTATCTGTAGACTATCATTCTTTCAATTGGGACAAGACTACCAAATTCAACAGAAGTTGAAATCCTCCAAACATTTTTTTGGAGGAAGATATTTTAAAATAGGGTAATGATTGTTTTTGGTATAGTCTTGAATAAAAAAGTGAAGATCCTCAGTGAAAATTTCCTTTCCCATCTCTGATATACCAGTCTTTTTATTGTCTTGCCCCTGAAACGCATTTTTCCTCTAACAATGGTTAGCAGTTGAAAAATATGAACAACTAATCTTCTCACTGTTCTTCCAGATTCAAAAAACCTATGCCAATAGAATACCTCTAGCTTCTAGGTACCTCTAAAAATCTTGCTTTTATTTCTGAAGACTGAACAAATTGTTGTATAGCAATAATTTGCCTGTACTTAATTTTTTTCCTCATTTTTAAATTACATTTTGTTGTGTGTGTGTTCTCTTTGGTCTGACTGATCTTGTTTCATTATAGACTTAGATGATCCTTGAAATACTTGATTATACCACACCAACAACCACTGCAATATCCCTTCCAGTCATTGAAATGTGGTCTTTAAGTGTTACAAGTTTTACACATTTCCTTGGAGTAATAGTCATTCTTTAAAACCACAGAATTAAAAACACAATCAAATAGAGTGTGTGTGTGTGTGTGAGACTAAATTAAATATTAAACTGACAGAAATCTAACTAACTTTGGGAAAGCCAGTTCAATCTTTTTTTCATCTGGTAAAATTCAGGTATTTTGAGTCAGATTCAACTCAATAGAGGTACATATGCATGGCCATTCGTCTCAATAGTCTGCACACTACTGCAGTAATAACAGTAGTAATAACTTATATTTGCATAGTTTTAAGGTTGACAGAGCATTTCCCTTACAACAATCCTTTGAGGTAGATAATATATTGTTATTTTACAAATGAGGAAACCAAGATCTATTATAGTTAAGTAAGAGGGAAACTAAGTGTTGAAGCCAGGAGTCAAGTTCAGGACTTCTTTTTCCAAGAACCATGATCAAACTTTCCTCTGTTCTCTGAGAATATTATATTAGTGAAAAGTGGCATATTCCTTGTCTAGACCAACCAAAAAAAAAAAAAACCTCCTTGGATGTAATTTCTTTGAGGGCAGAAATTGTATCTTTGTGGAATCAGTGACAGAATTAAAAAACATGGGGACTGCAAGGGACTAGAGATCATCTCATTCAATCTTCCTACTTTCCATGGTAATGAAATTTAATTTTCCCTGTCACTTAGAACAGTGTTTTTGTGGATCATAGTTTAAATGACTGCATGGTATATTTCACCAAGTTCTGGAGAATGAAATAATGAAATAATGTACAGAAAATGTTTCACAAATATTAGACCATACATACGTGAGTGGGTGTATATATGCGTACAGGTATACACGTATATAAAAAAGTAAATTATGATTACTGCCATTGCGATTGGCATGTTTGTGACACTAACTTAAGACTTCTGATCATATATCTTGTGCTTTTTCCGTTATGTGGCCCTGACGTCAATAAACTTTTCTAGGCCTTGTAATTGACTTTAAAAGTAAAGCCTCATTTTTTAAAATGGGAAATTAATAATAACAACAACAATGCTTAAATGGAATTAATGGAGGAATTCATACAAGAAAAAGATTTCAGCTAATCCTTACAAAAAACCAAATGCTTCAACACTCCATTGCTTACAAATATAGAATATATCACTATTCCTTTTTCCTAGTGCAACACCTTGCCCCATTGGTGATCTGGGTTACCATAACCTGCTAATTATGACTGGAAGGTCTGATAACTTTAAGGAGTAAAAATGGATTCTGAGCTTACTTAGAGAAACCTATAGCAACTCAGCGTATTCTGTGCTTTCAGTGAATTCTCTCTAATATATGTTCTTAACTTGTTGTTACCTTTAGGATTGACTGAAGAGGTTCTCAATCTATCTTCAATCTATCTATTTAAATTATTTTTTTAAAAAATAATTAACTTTTGTGTATTTTTAGTTTACATCATTCATTTCCACAAGATTTTGAGTTACAAATTTTCTCCCCGTCTTTCCCCTACCAACTACCCCAAAACAGTGATCCCACTGAATACTCCCTCCCCCAGTCTGCTCTCTCCTGTATCTTCCCCCATCACCCCTCTGACTTACTGTTAGGGCAGGATGGATCTCCCTACCCCAGTGCCCGTATATCTTATTTCCCAGTTGCATGTAAATAATAATAATAACAATAATAATAATATACAAAATATATATATTTTACAACATTTGATTTTAAAACTTTAAATTCTAGATTCTTTCCCTTCCTCCCTCATCCTCCACCCCTACTGGGAAGACAAGCAATTCAATACAGGCTGTACATGTATAGTTACGCAAAACATCTTCACAGTGGACATATTGTAAAAGACTGACTATATTTCCCTCCATCCTATCCCATCCCCCCACTTGTTCTATTCTCTACTTTGTCCCTGTCCCTTTACTGAAGTGTGTGCTCCTAACAACCCTCTCCCCCCAAACCTGCCCTCCCCTCCACCATCCTCGCTCTCATCCCCTTTCCCCCTACTCTCCTGTAGAGCAAGATACCCAATTTAGAGTGTACGTCATTCCTTCCCTAAGCCAAATTCAATGAGAGTAAGGTTGACCCGTTCCCTTTTGCCTTCCCATTCTTCC
>CM053580.1:117675223-117734432 GCA_028627135.1 Pseudochirops cupreus | reverse complement strand
ATATATATATATATATATATACACTCATACATGTATCCATAAGCATATATACCCTCCTATATAGACATCTGTGTATGTATGCATGTATGTATGTATGCATGTATGTATGTATGTGTGCATATATATATATATACATATACACACACACATTTAAATTCCCTTCAACTATCCTCATATTGAGAAAAGTTTCATAACTTACAATGATTGTTTTCCCATGTAGGCATGTAAATAGCCCAACTTTGATAAATTCCTTATGATTTCTTTTCCCTGTTTACCTTCTCATGCTTCTTCTATTTGAATGTCAAACTTTCTACTTGGCTCTGGTTTTTTTCATCAAGAATGCTTGAAAGTCTTCCACCCTCATTGAATGACCATATTTTCCCCTGAAACATTATACTCCATTTTTCTGGGTAGGTGATTCTTGGTGTTAATCCTAGCTCCTTTGATCTCTGGAATATCATATTTCAGGCCTTTTGATCTCTTAATGTAGAAGCTGCTAGATCCTGGATTATCCTGGTTGTGTTTCCACAGTATTCAAATTGTTTTTTCTTGGCAGCTTGTAATATTTTCTCCTTGATCTGGGAACTCTGGAACCTGGCTATAACATTCCTAGGAGTTTCTTTTTGGGATCTTCTTCAAGAGGTGATTGGTGAATTCTTTCAAATTCTTTTTTGCCCTCTGGTTCTAAAATATCAGGGCAATTTTCCTTGAGAATTTCTTGAAGGATGATTTATAGGTTCTTTTTTTGATCATGGCTTTCAGGTAGTCCAGTAGTTTTTAAATTATCTCTCCTGGATCTATTTTCCAGGTCAATGGATTTTTCAAGGAGCTATTTCACATTGCCTTCTATTTTTTCATTTGTTTGGATCTGTTTAATCGTATCTTGATTTCTCATAAAGTCATTTGCTTCCATTGGCTCCACTCTAATTCTGAAGGAATTATTCTCTTTAGTGAGCTTTTGAGATTCTTTTTTCATCTGGCAAATTTGGCTTTTTAAGGCATTCTTCTCCTCATTGGCTTTTTGGGCCTCTTTTGCCATTTGAGTTAGTCTGTTTTTTAAGATGTTATTTCCTTCAGTCAGGTTGTTGTCTCTCTTATCATGATTTTCTTGCATCATTCTCATTTCTTTTCCCAATTTTCCCTCCACTTCTCTTATTTGGTTTTCAAAATCCTGCTTAAGCTCCTCTATGGCCTGTAAGTAATTCATATTTTTCTTGGAAGCTTTTGGTGCAGGAGTTCTGTCTGTTTTGTCTTCCTTCCATTCCATGTTTTGATCCTTTTCATCCACAAAAAAGGAATCTAAAGTTGGATTGCTGTGCTTACTTTGCTTCCTTTGCCTGCTCATGTTGCTAGTTAATTAGCTTGACTTTTGAGCTCTTTGCCACAGTAGATCTCTGCTTCCAGAGGGGAGAACTTTGTCCCAAATTGTTGAGGTTTTCACAGCTGCCAGAGCTATTAGGGGGCCGCTGTCTCGACAGTCCCTACCAGTTTGGGTTCACTGGTCACTCACCTCAGGACCACCACCCAAGATCACAATCCCAATCCACACAGGTTAAGGCAAGAGCACTTAGCCTCTGAATGGTCACTTGGCCCCTCTGTAATCTGCAGGCTGGGAGCTCTGAGGCAGCCATGTGGAGGTGGCAGCCACTGCTTCCACTACTTCTGGCTCTGGGGGGCAGACCTACTCCTCTGTCCCCCCCCCCCCCCCAATTCAGCTGGGTTCCACTGACCTTTCACTTTGTCTTTCTCATTTATGGGTTTGTAATTCGAGAAACCACCACGGCTACCAATGATCCATTGTCCTGAATACTCTAGCTGCCACTGGTCCAGGCCGCCCTGGCACTAAAACCAAGGTTCATGCAGGGCTGGGCTTGGCTCCCAGAGTGCTGTGATGAACCCTTCCTCTCCACCTGCTGGGCTTCCTTCAGCAGGAAATTTGTTTCTGTCACTTTGTGGGTTCTGGAGCTCCAAAATTTGTTTAGAGTCACATTTTCTAGGTATTTGAGGTGGTTATGGGGGAAGCTCACGGAGTTTTCCTGCTTCTATGCCGCCACCTTGACCTATCTTCTCTGTTTTAATAAGTGAGGAACATGGTGGACTGGAGGAAGTATGTATGGTGTGATCTTGGGTAAAGAATAAACATCAGGATAGGTGACTGTTCTTGATCTTCTGGCTCTCCCACTCTATAATCATAATGATCTTAAACCTCATTTGTGTAGCTTCTGACAGTCTATAAATCATTTTCTCACAATTATCATGTGAGGTAAGAAGTTCAAGTATCATGACCATCTTCATTTTATAGGAAATACCGAGGTTTAGAAAAGTGAACAGACCAGTCCAGGATTAGAGGGCTAGAAAGAGACAGGGTTGGGACTCCAATAAAGTCTTCTGATTCCAAAACCGACACTCTAGAATTCTTCCATGTGCAAATCATGCAGCAGGGATGTCAACGAAGTTTCCTAAACCCTATCGAGTTTATGAAGAATTTCAAAAGGAATTAACAACAACAATAACAGCAATAGCTGAAATCTACATAGTACTTTAAGGTATGCAAATCAGTTATAAATGTATATCTTTTTAAAAATTCTTTTTAAAAAAACAACATTATTTATTTATTTTTAGTTTACAACATTCAGTTCCACAAGCTTTTGAGTTTTAAATGTTCTCCCCCTCTCTCCCTTTCCCCTCCCCATGACAGCATGCAATCTGATATAGGCTCTACATATATCTTCATATTAAACATACTTTCACGTTAGTCATGTTTAAAGAAGACATATATGTATATCTTATTTGACTGTCACAACTATCCTATGAGAGAAATACTATTATGCCCATATTTACAAATAAGGAAACTGGTCTGGAAGAGTTTAAGTGACTTTTCCAGGATCAGAGAGTTTTATGTGATTTACAGCCAAAATGTGCCAGAGGAAGTATTCACACTTAGATCTTCTTGACTCCAAATCAGGTGCTCTACCCACTATACCACCTTTCTAGCTGTCTCCTTATAAAGGGAGAAAATACCAAATCTGACATATTAAGTATTTTTAAAAAGCATTCAAGTATAATAATACGGTGCAGATATAAAACATGTGCTACTTTTCGTTCCCTTTATTCCAGGGGGAATGTAGTTTTACTCCTATTGTTTTCTTGTTGTTTCTTATTGTTTTCATTCACATTGATATGCGAACAGTCAACTGATAATTCAAGTACCAAGTTTGCTTTAAATTGTATATGAAAATTCCAATGAGACTTGGAAGAAGTTCTGAAAAGCTAAGATTTTGAACAGATGAAAAGCTATTTTAACTGCATTGCTTTCTATACCATATTTGTAAGCACTTGAGAGCACAAATCAGGGCCTTTTATATATATCATTTTTCTTTTATTTCCCTTTTCCTCTATAGAGCCTCTGGTAGAGTACCATGATCTAAGAACAATTGTTTAATTAGCATTGATGATAGGATCCCATTAAACTATCTTTCCCCCCCAAACTATCATGTCATATACTGATTTCTTTTGGAGTTTTAAGGCTGAGAATCATAGATTCTTAAACATTTGAAGGGCCTTAGGAGGTCATCTAGTCCAATTTCCTATCCAGTGTAGGAGTCCTCCCTATAATTGACCCTGACAGGTCCCATTCTATTATTAAATAGCTTTAGTTACTAGGCATTTCATTTTTACACGAACATATATTGAAATGTTTCCTTTAACTCTTTACCAGTTGGTCCTAATTCTGTCCTCTGGAGCAATAGAAGATATACTTAAAAAAAAAAAAAGACAATCCTTCAAATATTCAAAGCTATCATTTATTTCTCTTAGTCTTCTCCTTTCCAGGCTATCAATTCCCATTTTCTTAAATAAGAAAAAATAAATTTTTTCTAAAATCCTAATACTGAATAGTCCCCATTTTATTTTGCATTTAGTAGATACTAATGCACATGAAAAATAGAATTATAAAGCAAGAGGTAATGTGGCTTTGTAATAAAAATCCTGGTCCTGAAATCAGAAGACTTGGTTCAAGTTTTAATTCTGACACGTAGTAACTCCATGGCTCTAGGTAAGTTTAGGATTTGAACCTCTAAGAAAAAATAGAGACCATCAATTTCGGATGCCTTCTTTTTACTGGTTAGGAAACTGTAACCCAAAAATTTCTGCCTGAGCTTCAGTTTACCATTTGGAAAAATGGAGGAAATATTTGATTACCCCTTTCTCACAGGATCATGATAAAGGACTAAAAACTAGAAAGCAGCATATAAATTAAACTTTGATCACTATTCACTCTTATTATTCTACTCCCTCCTTAACAAGCCCGCCACCACACCTCCACATCTCCTTAAAAACAAACAAAAAACCCTTAAGAATTTATACAATAATAAGCAGGTAAAACATTAAGCATCAACTAAACTTATAACAGCAACAAACTTTTATTGATAGAACTCTTCTGAAGAGCCCCTTTATCCAATAAAAGGGCTTACCATGACATTCCTTGCAAAAGTTAGCTAAGAAAATACTCTAGAGTTTTTGTTCTCTGATGCCCTCTGCTGGATGGAAACTTACACCTATTGAAGTATGTTCGATTTTTTTTTTTTAAATGGGGAGTTGCATCGTAAAACCTCAATGTTTAATATAGTATGCTATGGCATGGTATGATATGATATTACATTGTATTGCATTGTATCTTATCATATTGTATCATGTTATGATTAAAAATGGAATTTGAAAAAAGAAAATCTGACTTTAATATTTCATGGTTGAAGTAGATGAGTGATAGCACTATTTATACGTAGATTGCCTCCTCCTTGCTCCTTGCACCCAGGCAGGCTTCAAAATCTCTTCTGATGTCAAGCCACTGAACAGCATTTCCAAGGGAAGGAGACACTTTTTAACTGTAGTCCCACCCAATCCTGTAGCCTTCTGCATCCCATCTGGTAGGCAACTAGGACATTGCTGCTGTATCATACCATAGCTTCATTTTCTTCCAATTGCCCATCTGGCAATCATAATATATGTGGGCTACATAGCTTCCATCATCCCCCAATTTTGCTTAAACTGACTCTTTTTTTTGCTCTCCAACTTAGCCTTGAAGATTTAGTTTTCCAAATCTAATAGCAAACAATGCTGAATGGACATTTCTTATCCCACTCCTCCTTTCAGGCTACTCAGTATATGCTGTAGACATAGGAATGCATATAAAATTAACATATTTGTCACTGCCCCATCATGCTCTAGTACAGGTGCATAGTTTTCATAATGTCCCATGATCCACCCATTTATTTGTACTGGGTGCACAGACAGTGCTTTCAACAAAAATCCATGAATTTGTTTGACAGGTAAGACCAGTGGAAAGATCACTGTACTTGGAATTAGAAGAGTTATGAGTTCAAGTCCTAGCTCTAATACTTAGTAGCTTTGTGACCATGGGCAAGTAACCTTATTGCTGGGACCCTCAGTTTTCTTACCTGTAAAATGGGGGCAATAATACTTACCTCAGAGTTGTTTGGGAGAAAGTTCATAAAATGTTAGACAAATTTGAACTATTAATGTATATTATCATGATGAAGGAATTAAATTATGGTCTAGTAAGCTTCTTGGGGACAAGGGCTTTTTCACTTCCATCTTTCTATCCCTAGTACCTGTACGTAGTACATATAGATGCTTAATGAATCCTTAATGGCTGATTGGTTGTTTCCTGTTTGCTAGGAGGTATTAGTATCAGTCCTATTCATTTTGGGTGTAGAAATGTGTTATTTTTAAATATACAATGAAATCTGCTTGTAATATTCAAGTATTTCTAGTGGCTTTGATTTTTTAAGAGCGTTTTTGTCTCTCAAATCACTTAGCACAGATTTTACAGAATCATAGAATTTGAGCTTGCAGCTCAATCTTTGCAGTTTATCTAGTCCAACTCTCTTAATATTCAAATGGAAATATACCAGCTAAGGACATTGTTCTAGAAGTCATGAAATCAGGTGCACTGTATATCATTTCCCAGTTATTGGAGGCTATTTTTCAACCACAATACAAATCCATGGCAAGGAGCTACTGAAGGGTTAGCCAAGGCAGGCGAGCCACCTCTCGTCTAGAATTTAGTCTTACTCCAGTTATAATTAGCCAAAAGAAGGGGAATTGAAGGACATTACCTTATTCTCCAGTGCTCTTAGTCCTGATTGGGTATGGTTTCTGAAAAACTATTCTGGAGATGATACTCAAGAGTAACACATTTGCTTTGCGTTATTCAAGTGAATCAAAATGATGCCTATCAGAACTAATCAAAACATCCTTCTGAGAAATAAGGTTTAACAGAACAAAACAAAACAAAAACCTCCCTTTGAAAGAAACAGTAAAACAGAAGTCCAAGACTAGATCTGGCAGATTTTCTAGATCCAGAGTATATGCGAAGCATAATTGGATGTGCATTATGATAAACAATGATGGAATACTGACAGTCTGCTAGGTGATGTCAAGACACAGGCCTCTCAGCAGATAAAGAATCTAGTCTTTTTCTAATTACACTATTATACAAGGCTTTCCAACTACATATCCAAAAACATTGTGTTTTTATTCTTGAGAAAGTCATGGAAGCTATAGAGACTGTCTTTTATATCTTTTGCCTAATACACAGCTGGTCGTGAATAAACATGAAAAGATTACTCAGAGCATTTTGCCTTCTCCAAAATTGTAGATATTTCCTGACACACAATTAAAAAAAAATCATCCTCAGGTTGTTTGGACAGTATTTCACCTTTCTCGCTTAACAGACATGGAGGAAAGGAGAAAAGGATGTATTATAGTTAGGTCTGATGCATAAGAGAGTGAGAGGATGGGTAGAAGGATTTTCTCAGCTAACCACCACCACAGGATTGGAAAACACGGTGTCTTTCCTTTGATACAACAAGGACTCACAGCTAGAATACAAGGTCTGACATTACTAGTAGAGGGATAACCCTTATTTTGGTTCCTGAGGGGATAGCTTAGGGCTCTATAGCTTGGACCCACAGGGATACAGTTGCTCTATTACAGTGGTTCTCAACCTTTCTAATGCCACGACCCTGACCCTTTAATACTCGTATGTGGGCATATCTGCATGTGGGTGGACCTGCCTGGAGATGAATACAGGAGCGGTGTCTAGGTTCCCAAGACCATAGGAAATATACGTTTTCTGATGGTTTCAGGCAATCCCTGTGAAAGTGTCGTTTGACCTCCAAAGGGGTCGCGACCCACAGGTTGAGAACCACTGCTCTATTACTTTATCTGAAAGCCTGTCTCATACTGGTTAAGAATAACGAGTCTGTTTCTAGGCCCCTTGAATGCTTGCCCTGTTACTTTTAAGCATATTACTTAGGTTCCTTGGATATACAAATGATCAGAAATCTTCATGCTTACATAAGGCATTTCAATAATTACTATAAGAAAATAATACAGTACTGTGATGTCTATCAACTATTTTTGTCACCTGTAAGGAAGGTAGTACAAGTATTAATCTTCATTTTACACTAAAAGAAACTGATACTTTACTTGTCCAAGATCATATAGCTGGTGAATGTCAGAATTAGGATTCCAATTCAGGTCTTCTAACTACAAACCCAAGACTCCAGTTCCTTATGTTGCCTCTTATGTAGCATAATTTCAACACAATAAATGTAAAGCTGACTTTTCTTAATTCCCAAGGTAAAGAGTTCTTCAATGGGAGTTGACTGGGGAAACATTCAGGCATGAGTGAAGTAAGCATCATTCATGATTTGGAAGCTTTGATTATATAAAATTAGGACTTTCCTGCTTTATTGTGAGATTCCATCTCTTTAAGGTTGCCCTCCCTCCTACCAAGAGGTCAATGAGAATTTTGTTTGCTTTTCCCTTGTGTCATTTAACATTCTACCTTATATTAGAATTAACTGTATCTCATTCAAAATGCAGGTATGCAAGAGTCAAATGATAGTTGAGAAGATTTTTTTTGAAGTCAAATCTATCTGTTTAGAGGAATTTTAAACTATTGTAGTAATCAATCTTTGCCTATTTTCCCTATGGAATTCCCAAATGACTTCTGTTTCAGGAGGGAGGAAAAGAGGAAGGAAAGAAAGAAGGATTTATTAAATACCTTACCATGTGCCATATATGATGCTAAGTGTTTTACAAATATCTCATTTGATTCTTTTTAAAAAATAATCTTACTATTTATTTATATCATTTATTAAATGTTTTTTGCTTTGAATTCTCTCCCTTTCTGGTCACAAAAAGTCAGACATGATTGATGGAACAACAAGTTATATAATCCTGAGCAAATCATTTAACCCACCATCCCCAGCTTCAGTTTCCTTGTCTATAAAATGGCTGTAATAGTAACACCTATATCAAAGGCTTGTTAATATAGTTAATATAGGTAGTATCCAAAACTTAAACACTGTATAGGCAATGGGTATAGAAAGTATTGTCTTCATGATGATCCAGAAGGTCCTGATCTCCAAACTAGTGCTATTCACTCTTATTTCTCTTTAATCTTAGTGAATCAAACCACAAACCTGAAAATTTCATGGTAAGCATATGAAATGAGAACCAAGATCAAACGTTTTTCCTCCCAGGTATTCCTATGCACTGGTCTAACCCTCCTCTCCCTAGACATATTATATTTCTTTCCAAAGATCTAACTTGGAAAATACTCCAAACTGCCCTTTCAATTCTGGTTCCATCAATGACTAGTTTACATATCAAAAGGCTGTCCCTCATTGCTTCAGGAACAGCTTCTAGGAGTTCTAAGGATATCTTACTTTAATACTCTGAGCCTCCACTTTCTGCAGGCATAAATTTGTGTCCATATTATCTACCACCCTCATGAGTACAACTGGCTCTGCAAGTCATCCTTTCATAGGCTGACATATGGATGCAAATTTACACCTGGCCATATACTTCATTGGTACAGATGCTTTTTGAAATAGTTATTGAATCTTTTCCAAATTTCTGAATGAAGGTATTCTTATTTTTTCTGTATGTACTATAAAGCCTACTAAAGAGGTACTTGCTTTAAAATCTGTGTGTGTGTGTGTGTCACACACACACACACACACACACACACACACACACATTGTATTTTAAGTACAAAAAGAAAGATCAAAATCCAGCAGGTGTTGGGGGTACCAAGAAAACAAGTCTGAAAGGGGTGTGCATGTGTGTACCTTCAAGAATGGTTGTCTATTGTGAATATTAAGTACCTGAACAATCACAGCAATTTCTTGAATCTTTTCCTAGTACTTCAGTATTCACAAAATTTAGCACTCCTGAATAGGACAAGAGACTTTTTTCCCCCTTAGCCAAATAGGTCAAGTCTATTTATGTTCCCAAGCAGCCACAGGATCTCTTTACCTAGTAGAATGCTTAATTTGAGAGCACTTACCTCACTCCAAACTAATTCATCTGCATCCTGACTTGGCATCTGAGACCTCATTTTGTTCTAGCCTGGGAGTCTCAGGGAGGCGGATCCCGCTTAGCTTTCCTGTCGATGGTAGAATCCTAAAATGAGAACAGAATTTCCAGCAATGCCGCAGTGCTTAGGGCTTTCATTTATAATTTCTTAGTTTTAGAAATTGTTCTCATTTTCTGCATGCCTTTGGGTATATGTGCCAATTTTAGATAAATAAAAGAACAAATCCCAACCTTTCCACTCTTAAGAAGAGTACCTAGAAAGATAGGTCAGAAGAAAAATTTCAGGTTTATGTTATAGCCTGAAGGTCAACTAATAAGACACCCATCTGATCCTCATTTGACTTCAGAACCCACCATCCCTGTGGGTGCACTCTGGATTAAACTGGAGTGTGAAGGGAGATAGTCAGAGACTACAGTGCTTAAAAATCAATAAATCGAGCGTGATTTCAATGAACCAGTTGTCTGGACATAATGCAAAGATGTGCCACAGAAACCTGAACATAGTTGGTCTTAGAATCATAGATAAACTATGATCTTAAGAGGTCATCCTGTCTAGCTTCTTGCCTTCTGGCAGGAAATAACACCCATGCAGGACACTTGGTTGTCTCTTCTCAGAAATCTGTTGGAAAAGGAGACTTTTCAATTTCACAAAGAAATCAATTCCAGGATTTTGTCACTTTGGCTAAATGATCTCTTACCTCAGAGTTCCATTTGTGAGGCTGGGCCGATTCTGGCTAAACTCTTAAGGGGTCTGAGAAATCTTATCACATGGAAAGTGATCTTGGATATCTGGACCTGCCTCAGTTTATTTTAGCCTAAAGCTACTAATTATGTACAGTTTGATATCAGGGACCATCCCTAGGGCTTGTAGTGATGTGTTTTGGGCCACATTTTTGTATTTTTAATAGATACAGAATTATAGGCCAGTGTATTGCCTACACAGTCTTGAATCTTGTCAACATCCCCAACAAACGGTGATCCAGTGTCTACTTGAGGACTTCTAGTGATGAAGAAATCCTGACCCCAGGTTGCTTTTGTACAGTTCTAACTGTTAGTTAAGCTAATGTGATAAGTGATAAGTAATGGATGGTGGTTGTTATATAACAATATACACTAGATTTGGAATTAGACTCTTAGCACTGCCACTTGGTAATTATGGGGTCATAGACAAATCAATTAACTACTATAATACTAAAATTCACCATCTATAAAAAGAGATAATACCTTACACAACCTATGTCAAAGTATCATAATGGATAAATCACTTCTTAAATCTTGAAGTGTAATATAAAGGTGACTACTACAATGATTTTTTTTTTTTAGCTCATCAGTATATTTCTTCTGTCAGTAAAGATCCAAAACAATTCATGACCATCCATCTGGTATACCTCTTATCCACTTTCTCCCAACTGATTGTCCATAAAAGAACTTCCTGGAAAGTTTCCTCTAGATCTTTTTACATTAATATTTCCTTACATGGCATCCTATGAGCTGAGGTGTTCAGGTCCAAATATGGTGGTTCTATTGTCATGAATAATGAAAATTATTTATAAGAAGGATTATTAAAAATGGACTATCTTCCATTTCCCATCTTTTTTTCTATGCTTCTGCTATTCATTTCTGAATGTACTTGCATTTATATAGCTAAGTTAGATCTCAGCCAAACCACTGTGCCTCTACTTTTCCTTTTCAGAGCCAAAAAGAGTGAGTCTGATGTCTCTTCTATCTATCTTCAAATATTTGAAGGTCACCATTATTTGCTCCATATTTGTGGGGTTGTAAAGGATGGCAGCTTTTTTGTGGGAGTAGGGGAGTGACCATTATATCTTAGAATTTGTGACAGAGGAGAAAGAAGCGTGCAGATTCTAACCATATCATAGGTGGTACAGGTTTTGAGAGATCAGATTTCAAATAATTCAGATAATGGGTAGATGGGATCCATTTCACTACATCTCTAGCTGTGAAGCAAGTCCTAAAAGGATGGGGGAACTCTCAGGATAAAGAAGGAAAAAATGAAGAGTAGCACAAATGAGGAAACATGGAGAAATGTCCAAAGAGACAGGTTTTAGATGAAAAGAAAATTCATTGACCAACTTAGATTTTTAAAACGTATGTATGGAAGACAAAAAATAAGAGTGCATAGTAGAGTATAAATATAAAAATGTAAATATAAAAACATGGCAAAGTCCTATAAGAATAATTCTAGAATAAGAGAAACAAAGGGTAACAAAAATAGTGAGGTTTTTAAAAAGAACCTCTAGGGTTCTTCCCAGATGCAAGTCTATAATTCTATGTGATTGCTGAGCCATGATCAGTGATCTTTGAGAGACAATGGAGAATGGGACAGGTATCATAAAATTGGGAGAGGAGTAAGGGCATCCTGAATTTTCAAATGAAGAAAGAAAATGAAGTCTACAAACTATATGCCAGTGATCTTTACTATGATTCCTTGGAAAATTCTAGAATTTATTAGTGGCATAATTTGTCACAGAATGACAGAATTTTAGAGTTGGAATGTACCTTAGGTGCCATCTAGTTCAATCTATATCCCTCAAAAAAATCTTTTTGCTTGAAGACCTCTAAGAAAGAGGAGCCCACTACCTCCTGAGTCTAGCGAACACCTAGAAAAGGAAACCATTATTATAAACAACTGACAAGGTTTAATCCAGAGCATTGGACCTCAGACTAACTTTGTTTCTAGACTGGTAGATCTGAGAAATACTGCAGTTTACCTGGATTTTAAGAAAGTACTTGATGCATTATTTCTCTTCATGCTTTTCTTGTATAAAAGGCTGGATATAGTACATATTCTCAGATGGGTGAACTGTACTAGCTAAATGACTGAATCCCCAACATGGTCCTTAGTGGATCAAGGTCAACTTAAAAGCCCTAGCTATTTGAGTTGGTGCTGAGATGTATAACATTTAAAAAATATTAATAACTTGGATGAAAGCATAAAATTTACATATAACATTTGTAGGTGACATAAAGGTTGGCAAGATAGCTAACAGTAAGATCATAGGTAGAGTTAGAATTCCATTAATTATGGATACTTGGCCAAATCTAATTTGATAAAATTTAAGAGGGAGAAATGTAAATTTTTATAGGAGTCTTAAAAATAAACAAACAACTTCACAAATCCAAGATGTGGTAAGATATGTTAATAGTTAAAAGTTCATAGATTAATCATAGGTAAGCTAGATGAGTTCATAGTTAATAGATAATAGTTCATCTGAAAAGCATCTGAAGATTTTCGTGTACTACAAGCTCAGTATGAATCAATACTAGAAAGCTAGAATGACCTTAGCATGCTCTAAGAAAAAGATAGCAATCAGGACTTGAGAACTGATATTTCTGTTGCAGTCTTCTCTGATCAGACGACACTTGAAATATGATGCTCTGTTTCAGGGTACATATTTTAGGAAAGACAATGATAAGCTAGAAAGCATATGGAAGATGGTTAACCAGGATGGCAAAGAGGTTCAAGACTAGGCCATATTAATATTGGTTGAAATAACTGAGAATGTCTAGCTTGGGGAAGAGAAGAGTTGGAGTAGGGGAGATGGTGGTGCAGAATAGCTGTTTTCACATATTTAAAGGACTGCAAGGGATAAGACTTTTTTCTTTTTGACCCCAAAGGGCAACACTTGGAATAATGAATGGAAAAGGGGAAAATTTAGACTTAATGTTAGGAAAAAACCTTTAACAATTAAAGATTTCTTTCTAAAAGCATAATAGGGTGCTTTAAGAGGCAGTGTGTTTTCCATCACTGGAAGTCTTCAAAGAATGGTTGGCTATTTGCTGGGTATAATGCAGAAGGAATCTTTGTTCAGGTATGATTTTGGTTAGATGATCTCTAAGGTGTTTTCCTACTCTGAGATTTTGTGACACCTATTGAGTTTTCAGTCCACTAAATTCACAGGTCTTTTGGACATGAATAATTTCTTATCCCCACCTCCTCCATCCTATATTTGTAGAATTTATTTTTTGAATCCAAGTATAAGACTTCACATTAAATTTTAAATTAAATAGATTATTATTCAATTTTATCTTATTAGATTCAATCATTTCATTAAAATATTTTTTGATCCTGACTCTTTTGTCCAACATGTTAGCTTTTGCTCCCAGCTTGGTGTCATTTACACATTTGATAACCTGCCATCTGTCTTTATCCAAATCTTTGATAAAATGTTGAACAGAACAGGGCCAAGGACAGAGACTCATGGCATTCCAGCAGGAACTCCTTTCCTGGTGTATCTATTTATAGATATTCTTTGAATGTGCTCAATAACACATTTCAAATTTCCTCATTGTTCTGTCAAGTCTTTATTAAATGCCTACCTGAAATTCAGATTTATATTGCCCACTACATACCCCCAGATTTGTTAGTGTATCAGTAAGCACTCTAGCATACCCAGGATGGCTGCTACCACAGGTTCTTAGATCTGCTTTTCTAAAGGAAAGCAACTCAAAATGGGTTAACAATCTTACTTTAATCAAACATATCATTTACCTAGTTCAGGGGGAAAAGTCAGCACCCTGAACTTCAGAGAATGCAAACACAAGTTACAAACACAAGTTACAAACAAACAGAAAAAACAGATCAGCAGACAGCTTCCAGCACCTGACCATTAATTACATCAGTTACCTATTCAGTTACCAGAGAGGGAAGCATCAACATCTGGGCTTTTCAAAGCGGGGGGCTCAACGGCTTCCCAGAGTCTCGTCTGGCCAAATCACACAGCTCTTCTCAAAGTGAGCCCCAAAGCAAAACATCACATCAAGGCATATATATAGCCTTTTACTGGCTTGGAGAATGTCACAGTCCTTTTGACCCACTGCCCAATCACAAAGCTACAAGGCGCAGGCATTCCTGAAAACAAGCCTCCTGCCACAGGCTCCATGTGATCACATTCAGCCTATTAAGGGGCAGAGTATACTTTCAAATTGGGGAAGGTTCCCAGAGTCACGTAGCCGCTTTAGCAAAGGGCCTAGGGGCAGGGAAGATCTTCGGATTCCCATAACAGTTAGTCATAGGATGAAATGCTTATTATAGGGCTTAAAATTACAAGAGATCATATTTAGGCCAATCCTTTCATTTTACAAATGAGAAAACAGACCAACAGAGGTTAAGTGAGTTGTCCAACATCATACTGGAAATAAGTCCTCTGACTCCAAATTCCATGTTTTATTTTTTTAAATTCTGTGCTATCTTGTTTAAATCTAATAACTGTAAAGAAGAAAATGAAGTTGATTCAATATAACTTGTGCTTAATGAACCTGTTTTGTTAATGACCATGTAAATTAAGAATCTTGGCTCATAAGGGAGCATTAACCTCCCTAGAAAGATAATGAGCATCCCTGGGTTGGATTTTGGGGTAGGTCTGTAGCTCCAATGCAATATTCACAGTGCCAATGGTGACTGTAAATACGATGACATAGTTCTCAAGCACAAAATATAACAGACTTTCCATATAGAATACAGAAGCAAAACATTTATCCAGACACCAGAAAACCAAATACCAACATCAGAAGGTCAAATCCATCACAGTAGCAAAGAAGTTAATACACCATAGTACTGCTTGAAGCCACACCATCCTTTAGCATTTCCACAGCCCAGCACTCACAATCCTCTTCTCCCTCCAGCTCTAACGGCTCTGACTCCCAGCTTCCTGTGGGTTCTGTTCTACCTTTCAGCAAACTCCTCCCACCACAGGCTCCATGTGATTACATTCAGCCTATTAGGGGGCAGGGAAAATCTTCAAATCAGGGAAGGTCTTAAGGCACAGGGAAGATCTTCAAATTATCATTGCCATTACGAGGTCCCAGGCTTAACCTAGTTTACTTATTAGAGAAATGATTATTAATAACCAATAACTAATAAGGAAATCCAAGGTTTTTCCCTTTCTATTTCCTAATTCAAAGTCCAGCCTCTCAAGCACATTTCTGACTCTGCCCAAACAGTTCCCCCCACCCAGACCGTCTTATCTAGGGGGGATTCTTACCCCACCATCGTTCATTGTTCATTCACTGGGTAGAAGTGAATGCCTTGACCAAGGCAACTGGTCTGGCTTGAGATGAGTCTCTTTGTCCAAGAGTGAGTTAATCAGAGTAAAATTGCGCAGACCCTCATTAGAATAAGCCAACCTCTCATCATATCCACTCTCTCATTAACTGTTAACCAATCAGAGGTGATTCCTACCTGTCAGAGACAACCCCTTCTCCAGGGGTATTAAGTATCTGGGGGCTCCAGGTATGCTTTTTGGCTTCTGAGAAGGCCACTGACCTCATTTTATTGATTATTTGCTAGCCACAATTAATAAATGGATTATTAATTACCTGGAAATTGAATCTCTTGAACTTTTCATTTATTACAACCCAAATTTTTAAAAAGCAGAATCTTGAAACAAGGCCGTCTAGGGTTCTTGCTAATAAGAGAGCACTATGGTTCAACGTATCTCCAACAGGACCATTGTGGTGATTAAATGAGATAATATATATGAACTGCTCTATAAACATGAATGCATGTTAATTATATTACATCTGGGTCCTCCTTAGGCATTAAAGGTATATGCCCATAGAGCCAATGGTGAAATGAATATTACCACATTTTTTTTGACTATAAAAGGCACCTTATTCAAGTAAAAATCTGGGTTAAATGGGCCTATACTGCACAGCTTTGCATGCTCTATTTCTAGCAACAGCAGGAACGACTACTTTAGAGTAGAAATATTTCCACTCTGGCTCAGGTGTTCCAATTGGATCTGGTGGCAGAATTAGGGGTATGTCAGACAGAGGACAGGTAGCTCATCCCAGCTCCACTTACCTGAATGTTTCACATTCCCTTCGATTTGCTTTAATCTCCTTTCCTGCCCAGGTTTTCTACTAGCCCATTTTATAAGCTGCTTCGTGGAGTGGGGTCATATAGTATTGTCTGTTTGCTTCAGGGTAAGTTGCAAGGTTGCAGTGTTAAAAGTAACTTTATCTTTGTGTAAGAAGTGAATTACTGTGGTACCTATGATGGCTTAAAAAAAGGTTATTTTCTACTATATGTTTTAATTTCAAAACTTCAGTGAATCTCATGGTAAAGTGGAGGGTATTCTATAGTCTGAAAAAATTCTGGCTATTTCCAAGGGGAATTCAAGTTGTATTTATTATTGCTGGCATGGGAAGCCTTCCAAGCCCTGTTTCCTATCAGCAAAGCAAGAGATGGATTTCTGTTTTACTGCTCCTTCAGAAGCTCCCATTAGCCAGCAGAGAACTAATGATGCTTCAGAAAAGGTGACCTCAAATAACCACTTTAGGGAAACACTCAGTCTCAGTGTAGCCTAGCAATGGTCATTGTAGGGCAGCAAAGATCCCAGGTTTTGTGTCTGACCACTCCTCCTTGCCACCCCCTTCCCCAAACACCCCATCAACTGGGTAGAATAATTAAGGCAGAGAAAGGGCATGGAAATTTAACTCTTTGCATTTTGCTCTCATTTATAATATAGAAAAGGGAGCACAGGACTGGGAAGGGGAAGGGTGGAGTGCAGTCCAGCAGAACTAAAGAGGGCCCCCAATCAGAGTAGCTGCTCAGCCCCAGCAACCAACCAAAGTGTTTTCAGTTGCAAAATCAGTGGCAGGGAAATATGACCCAGGGCATTGGCAGGCTGGCTAGTAAACTAGCCCCAGCAGGACTTATTTATTTAGTTGCACCAAGAAATAGGACAATTGGTGCAGGGAAGGCTTTCTCAGTAGTGATGCCTAGCAATTTAAAGGCATTCTAATAGTATTTAAAGGAAGCCACAAAATGAATACTGGAACAGTGCAGGTGAGTCCTTAGGAAAGGAAGCCCTCCAAAGGTGCATCCTCTGCCTTAAAAACTCCTCACTGACCTAGTTTTATCATTCCAGTCTTTGAACTCCTAAATACTGCCTTCCCAGGAAGCTTTTAATTGAAAGGTATGATGACCAAGCAATATCATTTTAAAATAAGCAGATACATATATTTTAATTTTTAATTTGATTGTTATCTTTCATTTTGTACTACCTTCATTTAAAAAAAAATACATCCCTCCCCCATCCTCTACCTAGCAAGCGATCCCTTAAAACAAGGAGGTAGCACAGTGGATAGTGAGTTGTTGTTCCAGAGTCAGGAAGATCTGAGATCATATATTGGCCTAATATAATTACTTGCTGCATGACCCTGGGTAAGTCACTTAACTTCTGTTTGTCTTGGTTTCATTGTAGAATAGGGATAATAATAGCTCCAACATGCCAGGGTTGTTGTGAAGATCAAAGGGAATAGCATTTGTAAAGTGTGGCACAGGGTAGGCACTGTATAAATGTTAGCTATTATTAATGAAAAAAAGGTTAAAAGAAAGAGAAGAAAGAATCATTTTGTTACTTTGTTAAATTCAAAATGTATATATGCTTAAAAATAAATTATATGTAACAGAAGTTCACAGTCTCATATATAACACTTTTTTGCTTGCTTTTGTATATCATGTTTGCTCATGATCATTAAATTCTTTAAGTTCACAATAACAAAGAAAATTTTAAAATGTTAAAAAGTATTTTGACAAAACTAACCAAGACACTAATGAGTGACATAATTCAGCAGGCAGCTAGATGGAGCAGGTGTTCATAGAGTGCTGCCCCTAGAGGCAGGAGGACCTCAGTTCAAATCTGATCTCAGACATTTACCAGCCATGTGACCCCGGGAAAGTTACTTAACCCTCTTTGCCTCAGTTTCCTTATTGGTAAAAGGAACTGGAAAAGGAAATGGGAAACCACTCCAGTATCTTTGCCAAGAAAACCCCAAATGGGATCACAAAGAGTTGGACACGACTGAAAACAATTCAACAATAGCATTCAGATACAACATTTCAATATATCATGTGTCAGAATAAGAAATTAAATGAGAATTTTTTGGTAGTTTTATAGAAACCACAGACAACATATTAAGGCCAGCAGACGACACAGAAAAAGTCTAGAAACTCAGAAGTGCATAAAATATATGTATAGTATTGTATAACATCAATATATTTTATCTTTTAATACCATAATAATTCAGACTTCTCTGGTACAAAGAGAAGACAATTTTTTTTTGTAGATTTTCCAGATCTTGAGAGTGCTGCCCCTCTAGCCCCTGTGATGTGCAAGGGGTAACTAAATATGCATGACAAATAAAACACAATATGTTGTAAATAATATATGTATCAATGTATGTCAGTGTTTCTCAACCTTCAGAATGCCAGGACCTTTTAATACTCATATGTGGGTGTACCTGTCTGGAGACAGATAGAGGAGTGGTGTCTCAGTTCCTAAGACTATCCAAAATACGTGTTTTCTGATCGTTTTAGGTGACCTCTGTGAAAGGGTCATTTGACCCCCAAAGGGGTTGCAAACCACAGGTTGAGAACCGCTGATGTATATAAAAGTGTATATATGAACATACGTGTGGATACATAATGCATATGCCCAGATAACCCAACAATCATTCCTCTACCAGCATGGAGGAATCTCTTTCCTTTTGGCTAGAATAGGTTGCTTCTTTAAATGACCAGAGTTTCTCATGGGTCCTGAGAGGATAAAGGTCCAAGTTGACCACAGCGTGGGCATCAAAGACTGAGCTAGTATATCTCTTGCCTTCCAAAACAGCCCTGGGGCTTTGTTCTGGCTTGTTCTGTTTCCTTTGTCCTTTTCAATTCTAGGCTAAGGTAGTGAAATACCCACTGGATTTAGGAAGTTGAGCCATGGGGACTTTGAGCCAGGATTCCTCGCAAGATGTGTACCCAGCCAGTCCTACAAAGAAGTTCTGAGAAGCCAGGGTGCCCAGAATTTGAACCCAAAGAAATTTGGGTTCAAGGAATTTGAACTTGGAGCTCAGCAAGAATGTGCTATATAGGACCTATTGTGAACCTAATCAAAATGAGAGAAATGAGATAATATTTATAATATTAATAATAATTTTATAAATTTTTGTAAAAAATTTATAAGAATTAATTATATTAATATAATAGCACTTGGCATAGCTGTTGGTCAGACACATAGGAACTGCTATATAAATACTTATTCTCTTTCCCCCAGTCTTCTCCTCATCCTCAAAATATTGAGATGGCACAGAGGGTAATTATTCACACTTTTATTGGGGGAATTGTTTGTATGTTTATTCTTGCTATGTCTTTGAAGTAAATATTCCTTAGTAAAAGATAATCTGAGTATATGGTTAAATGGTATTGGGGAATAGAGGATTCTGATAGTTGGGGGAACATCCTATGTGGGAGCTAGAGCCAACAGTAGAGAGTCTAGATACCCCCATTCCCCCTTAAGGGAAGTAGAAGCCTGGGGAGAGAAGAAATATATGACCATGACCATCAGGTAGTGATGACTATTGTTATCAGTATTATATTTTGGAGGTGAGGAGGAGCTTATTTGGGATAAAACTGGGTCCTTCACATTTGCCAGAAATCTTGAAGAGATTCTCTGCTTTTCATTTCAGATACCCTAGACTTCAACATCTGAAAGAAGTTGGCAAAAACTTAGCCTTATCATAATTTTTTCTTTTATTCTGATATATGTTGCCTCAGAAATTATTTCCATTTAGTTACTTTTGCAAAATTTTCATTTAAATATTAATATTTTCTATATTATGGAATGTCCCCCTACCTCAGACTTGGTGAGGGCTATGACCAATGGTAGAGGCCCTAGACACCTAGAATCCCCCTTCAGGATACCAGAGGACCCTGGGGGAGGAGTAAAATGTAACATACATGTGTGTGTAATTCCCCCCAGTGCTCTTGGATGGAGATATAGAGAAAACATGAGACAAAAATACCTGACTCCTCTATTTGGAGGTCAGATTCCTCAGGGACTGAATCCAATCTACCCACATGTGTGAGCCCAGACTGGAAAGGGGACTTGTTTTTGATGAAGAAATCAAACATCCAAGTGATCTTGGGTCTAGCAATGAGTCGCTATTGTTATACCAATATCAGGTCAAGTAACATGAGAAGTATGAGGCATAGTATTTGCCTTAAGAAAATCTCATGTTCATTTAGAAGAAAAAATAATGTTCAGGGAAAATTTATAGCATAAGTTCACTGGGAATTCTGAGAAGAGAAATATCAGTATGGACAGGAGGAGGTGAGGGAGATTTCAGAGTGTAAGGTAGGACTAGAAGTTACTCTGTGAGTGGTGAGTAGAAGAAGAGAATAAGGAGAAGGCTTTAAGAAGAGCATGAGCAATGATGGCATGGTGGTAAGATTGAACCTATTGGTCAGGCAACAGTGAATAGACTTGTTGGGGGGGGGGATGATGAGAAATACGGTGGACTAGGTAAAGCAAGGAATTAAGTGAAGAATAAAGTTGTATGTCACCTAAAAGGCAATGAAGAGGAATATAGTATAGTGTAACATATGATGATATCAATATCTAGATACAGATAGATTGATAGAGTGATATTTGAACTATGACCGTGATTTCATTGGTAAAGGGAAATCCCAGGAAGGAAACTTCCACTACCAATTCATATCAGCACCAAGTCTGCAACTTAGGTTTTAGTGAGTTGCTAGGGGCATTGAGGACCTACATGACTTTCCCATGGTCACCTGGTCAGTATGTGTCAGAGGCAGGGAAGTAGGAGCAGAGGAGATTAAGTAAAGAGGATGGGGAGGGGACTGATAGAAGGGAGAGCAGAGTGGGGAAGGTGGTAGACAGAAGCAAAACACTGGTATGGAGGGAAAGGATGAAAGAAGAGAGAGAACAAACAGGAGGAAAAATAGGATAGAGCAAAATGCACAATTAATAATCATAACTGTAAATGTAAATAGGATGAACTCTCCCATAAAATGGAAACAGACAGCAGAGGGGAATCAAAAACCAGAATCCTATAATATGTTGCTTACAAGAAATACAGTTGAAGCAGACAGACACACACAGAGTAATGGTAAGTAGCTAGAGCAAATCTATTATGCTTCAGCTGAAGTTAAAAAAAAAGCAGGGGTAGCAATCATGATCTCAGACAAAGCAAAAGCAAAAGTAGACCTAATCAAAAGACATAAGGAAGTAAACTACACATTGCTACAATACAATTGTACAACAGACAATGAAGTAATATCAATACTAAGCATATTTGTAGTAATCAGAATAGCATACAAGTTGTTAAAGGAGAAATTAAGTGAGTTACAGGTTCACAACCAAACAAGAGATAGAGAGCATTATTAAATGTAAAATAAATAATTTGATTATATTAAATTAAAAAAGCTTTTGCACAAATCAAACCAGTGCAACCAAAATTAGAAGGAAAGCAAAAAGCTGGGAAACAATATTTACAGAAAGTGTCTCTGACATAGGCCCCATTTCTCAAATATATAGAGAACTGAATTTATAAGAATACTAGCTATTCCCCAATAGATAAATGGTCAAAGGATATGAACAGGCAATTTTCAGATGGAGAAATCAAAGCTATTTATAGGAATATGAAGAAATTCTTTAAATCATATTTGATTAGAAAAATGCAAAATAAAACAACTCTGAGGTACCAAGTCACACCTGTCAAATTGGCTAATATGACAAAAAATGAAAATGATGAATGTTAGAGAGGATGTGGGAAAAATTGGAACACTAATGCATTGTTAATGGAGTTGTGAACTGATCTAACCATTCTGGAGAGCAATTTGGAACTATGCCCAAAGGTCAAACAAACCGTGCATACCCTTTGATCCAGCAATGTCACTACTAGATGTTTATCCAAAGAGATTATAAAAAAGGGAAAATAACCTGCATGTGCAAAAATATTTTTAGCAATATTTATTTTTTATTTAAAAATATTTATTTTTTTGTGTTGAGATAATATTGGAAATTGATGAGATACACATCAATTGAGGAATGGCTGAATAAGCTGTGGTATATGAATATAATGGAATACTGCTGTGAAATAAGAAATGATGAACAGGAAGACTTCCGAAAAACCTGGAAAAACCTGTATGAACTGATGCAAAGTGAAGTGAGCAGAACCAGGAAAACATTGTACACAGTATCAGCAACATTGTGGGATGATCAGTCATGAAATTAAAATTACTCAGCTCTTCTCAGCAATGCAATGATCCAAGGAAAACATGAGGGAAAATGGTATCCACATCCAGTTAAAGAACTGATGAACTCTGAATGCAGATTGAAACATACTTTTTTTTCACTTCCTTCTTTTTTGTTTTTTTTTCTTTTGAGCTGTTTCTTCTTTCACGACTGTGACTAATATGGAAACATGTTCTACATATACATGCACATGTATAAACTATATCAAATTACCTACCATTTTAGGGAGAGGGGAAGGGAAGAAGGGAGAAAAATTTGCAACTCAAAAATCCTGTAAAAATGAATGCTAAAAATTGTCTTGACATGTAACTGGGAAAAAATAAAATACTACTAAAAAAAGTGACATGTGGTATGGTGTAATAATGAGAACACTGGATAAGGAATTAGAAGATCTAGGTGTGGGCTCTGAATTTTCTGTTTTCTAGCTTTGAGACCTTGGACAAGTTATTATGATTTTTCTAAATAGAATGCAAGTTCCTTGAGGACAGCAACTCTTTCATTTCTGCCTTTGTATCCTTCTTTCCTTTAATGAACCCAATCTTCCTATGAAACAAAAGGTCTATCCTTTTAATACCAGAATTCTATTGATAGGACAGTAAAACATGAAATATAACAGTCTATGAAAAAATAAATAGTATTGCACAATACAATGGAAGAAATACATGGTTGATATGAGCAAACTTGTAATATATGGCCAATGAAGAACTCCAAAGAATAAGAGTAAGAGATGTCAGCAAGGAACTGATGGAGAGAAAGAGAAAATAGACTAGTCACTTGCTGGCGGCAAGGGATAATTAGTGCACAGAGTGCTTTGCTGATACACTTGAAAAATAAAGAAGAAAGGAGAAAACAAGGAAGTTCTCCAGAACACTGAGTGGTGAACCTCTTGAGGGGACATAGGCAAAAATCACTAAGGATAAACAGATATGAATAAGTTGTGATTTAAATTGTTGACGGGGATTTTTGAATCTATGAGATCACTGATTCATTTGAGTATTTGACGATATGATGATATAGCATAGTACCTTGTCCATAGTAGGCATGTCATGTTCATTAAATTGAAGTGACTTCTCAGTTTCAGTTTCCTTATCTGTAAAATGGGTACAGCAGTTTGACATTTATATAGCCTTTTGCTATTTACAAAGTACTTTCTTCACAACACCCTAGGAGTTACTATAGGTAGTGTAAATAAAATTATCTCCATTTTAGGAAACTTTAGGTTGGAAATAATGCATTAAGGTTGACAATCACTGTATAATCTGCCACATGAGGTTATTATTGGGGAAACTACTTTGTAAAACTTTGAGAAAAATGATTATTAAATTATAAATAAATAGGTGGATCCCTGGCTTTTCCCAAAAATTTAGTAGACTATCTTATCTAGGTGGAGTTATTGCCTCACTCAACTAAAAAACCTTACAAAGAATTTAATCTAAGGTGAATTCCAGCCCATCTTCCCATTCAGGCAAGTTTGGGCAAGGAGGTAGATCTTTTGTTTAGGATTGCCCAAAGTTGGGGATGATTTGGAAGTAAATGACATGATCATAATCATATCCCCCCAAGCACCTCCTCCTCTCATTGTGTATAAAGGTTCTTATTATATATAGGTCCTCCTCTTACTATAATATTCAATCTCTCTCATTACTTGTTAACTAATCAGAGTTGACTGCTGCCCTCAGGAGCACATAAGTGTTGAGTGAGTTCCATGAGGGGTCTTCAGTGTTTGAAAGTGTCATTGACACCTTTTTGTTAATTATATGCTAGCATGATTACTCATAAACTATGTCTCTCAAATTTTTTATACATCACAACTTACAACACTAAAGATATGTCAGCTATTACCTGTATAGTACTTTATAACTGATAAAATATTTCCACACAAATTTTTCCCATTTGATAAATATTAGTTCTTACCTCTCCCTTCCTTCTGCACCCAGAATACTCCTCTTTCTTATCCTTTAGTATGTATAAGCAAGCTATATTCAAGATAAATAGGAAATAACAGAGGGAAGGCACTAAAATTAAGAGAGATTGAAAAAGGCTTCCTACAGAAGATAGGATATCAGTTCACCTTCATTAAAGGTGACACAGGGAATCAGGAGGCAGAGATGTGGAAGAAGACCATTCTAAGTATGGTGGACAGCCAGAGAAAATGCTTACAGTCAAAGGATAGAGTCTTATTCCAAGAACAGCTGGGGGTCAGTGTCAATAAAATGAAGACTAGGTAGTGGTGGTGGGAGATAATACTGTGTATAGACTAGAAATTTAAGAGAGGGCATGTTATGAGGGACCTTGAACACCAAACAGAGGCTATATTTGAGCCTGGAGGCAATAGGGAGCCACCGGAATGAGGAAGGAGGGGTGACATGGTTGGATCTGCACTTTAGGAAAAATCACTTTGGCAAATGATTGGTGGAAGGACTAGTGGGTCTAGAGTAGTGGTTCTCAACCTTCCTAATGCCACAATCCTTTAATACTTGTATGTGGGTGTTATCTGCAGACCTACCTGGAAACGGATAGAGGAGCAGTGTCTCAGTTCCTAAGACCATCAGAAATATGTGTTTTCCAATGGTCTTAGGTGACCCCTGTGGCCCCTGTGAAAGAGCCATTCGACCCCCAAAGGGGTCGCGACCCCCCAGGTTGAGAACCACTGGTTTAGAGTGATTCAAAGAAAATAAGATTTGATTCCATATTAGCTATGGAGGATGAAGGAGGAAGAAGTCAGTGAGGACTGTAAGGTTTTTGTGGTAGAGAATATTAGCTTGCCTAAGAGAAAGTGGAGTTTAGACAGGGCTAAGGGTCTGAAAATTGGTAGTGGTTAGGAAGAGGGCTTATGACTTTGTTTAAGGAATGTTAATTATAGGATTGTAGAATTTAGAGACGGGAGGGATTATTCATATTTAATCATCTGGCCAATCTTCTCCTTTTACAACTGAGAAACTGAGATACAGAACAAGGAAGTTGGGCTGAGGTCCTCTTACTTGTCAAGTAGCATCAGACAAACATTGATGTTCTATAAACCTTCAAAAAAGGATCTAGAAAACATATGGGAAGTCAGCCCAGGAGATACAGATTTGAGATTCATCCATGGAGAAGTAATAGTTTAAGCCATATGCATAGGTGGGAATGAGTATGGAAGGCAGATGAGAAGGGAAGGTGATGAGTTAAATTTAAGAAACAAGCTGAGAGGGAGAAGAACCTTTGGGGAATACCCAGAGTTGAAGGCAGAAGAATGAAGGAGAATTATCGAAGAATAGAGATTGGGGATTTTATTGCTCTATGGAACTCCCAGATGAAGAAACTCCCTCTATTAATGCATATAAACATCTTATTTGCAATTTTTAGTCTTAGAAAAATGCCTGGAGCAGTGAGAAGTTAAATTATGTGATCATGGTCACTCACTCACATCAGAGACAAGATTTGGGCTTCCTGGCTCCTAGACCCCCTCTCTATGCTGTCTTTTTATAGTCATGACCTGACTAAGAGTACATCGTCTTTGGAACATAAAGTAATTCTTTCATTTTTCAATTTCTTATGTTTATGTGTCCTTACATTACCTTGCTGGCAGTTACAATGCTACTTGTATATGGAATACAAGTTTCCTATGGGAAGGTTTTCTTCTCTTTCATTCCAAAATTGCTGAGAGCTGATTGAAAGTGTTTCAGGGAACTTGTCTGCAGCACAAGGATACTAAGCCAGATAGCATTATCTACAATGGAAATACAATCCTTTCAGCAGCCAAGCTCCAAGTGAGAACTCTGGCTTACTTAAACACATATCCTGAGAGTGCATGCAAGCTCGTGTGCGCATGTGCGTGTACACACACACACACACACACACACACACACACACATACACACACAAACACAAATGCATAGATACACAAAGATTGTTTTAGGGACTAGCTCCCAGTAACCGCCTGCTGACTGATCTCAGAGACATAGGACACATCTCAGTATATGGTTCAACAAAAAGCCCTGTTAACTTGTTTATTGTACCTGTAGTATACTTAAGATTAGGCAGACTAATTCAAGAGTCAAGAGTGAAATTAGAAAATCATTCCAGTGACAAAATTTGTCACCTTTGTTCTTTGTCTTACAATGCACATCATTTTGAACTCATGGCCAGTTGTAGAGTGATGTGGGCTCTAGGTAGGTTTCTCAAGGTCCAGTCAAGGTCATGAGAGCAAGTCCCTTTTTCTATAAGAATAAGACAAATAAATCAGCGAAATCTGCCAGTCAGACTCTTCTCCTACCACTTTCTTTTCTCTCTCTCTTTTTTTTTGCCCCCTCGACAAATTAATTACAATTCGTAAGGATACTAAATTATACATTTTGAAGTGAAGGTAACAGATAACCTCTTGTTTTTCCAGGAATCATTTCCTTAGAATCCCGGGGAACTGAGAAACTGGAGTCACCATTGATACATGTCTGAAATAGGGACCACAATGTATAAAAGGGGAAAATGGGTGAACATCTTTGTAGCTACTATCCCCCAAAGTTGATCCTGGGCAGAGCTGAAGTACAGGTATGACATTCCCTTTTATCAATCCTGAGGCCACAATCATCAGAAAACCTTGAAAAATTCCCATTTGTATGCCTAACTGTAGCATGCGGGCACCCTTTCCTACTATGAATGCTTAGCGCTTTCCCCTCTGTGTCCCCTCCTATCTACTATGTATGGACTTACACTTTCTTGTGTGTGCATGTGTGTATATATGTATATGTATATATATACATATATGTATATATGTGCATATTTGTACATGTGTGTGTTGTCTCTTGCTTTAGAATATAAGCTTTTTGAGGGTAGAAACAAATATTTTCTTTATATTCCCACACAATGTCCCAAAGTAAGTGCTTAATAATTACTTGCTGGTTATTTGATGTTTGTGGCTGTATAGTTGTTCAGTAGTTTCTGACTCTTCATGACCCCATTTGGGGTTTTCTTGGCAGATATACTGGAATGGTTTGCCATTTCTTTCTCCAGCTCATTCTACAGATGAAGAACTAGGGGAAAAGACTTCAAATGACTTGCCCAGGGTCACATAGCTAGTTAGTGTCTGAGACTGGACTTGAACTCAGGAAGATGAGTCTACCCGAGTCAGGGCCCAGTACTTTGTCTATTGGACCTCATCACAAAAATCACTCATTTGGAAAGGAATTTATACCTAAATGTAGAAATTAAAGTAGGTAGGAGAATCTCACCATTTCTCCTTTACAATTCAAGAAGAAAAATCCAACAGACTCAGAAAAATAGCACTAACTCGGGGACAGAGAAAGGGAAAGCTTTTCATCCTCTTCTTCCTCACTTATCTGGCATTCCTCTGCAGGTTATAGGAATAGGAAGAGGTCTCTTAGCATTCCCCCTGCCGTTGCCATATGACAGATGGTATAGATACACTGGGTAAGGTCTAGAAGAGGGACCTAGGCAAGGGACCCACAGGATCGCCTTCCCCCACCTTCTCTCACTAACATGAAGTCAGAAATGATTTAACTGCTTAAATTCCTGATGATTACTATGCACTCTCTCCTGTCTGCAACTTTATGGCCCCAGAGCTGCGAGGGTGCATGTAAATGCATATGAATGTGATTCCACAGACTGCAAACATGCCCTCAAGCTCCTGTGGTGGGCAAGCCTGGACTGCTGTTCTTACTAAAGGCTGAGTGACCCGGCTTATGCCAAGCACCAGAAGGGCAGGTGTTTCTGGGCCAACTGACAGCGGTAGCTTTGCCTCACAATGATTCTTCAGCTCTTCCACTCTGCTAACAAAGCCAGAGAAACAGATGGGAGGAGGCCCCTGAATCACAGCATTCACGTAGAAGTCACCAACATGAATCAAATTGGTCAGGGGAGGTTTTTTGGTAGGTGAATCAAGGCCTGAGAGTCTCAGACCTTGGTCATTCTGACCTTGTTATCCATAAAACCTTTTTCTTAGGGTGGAAACTTGTATAGCTCACTGTTCACACCTACACACATACACAAACTCTGTCATTCTGTGTGAACAGCGCTGTCTGTAAAGTGACAGTGTGGCTGTGACCCGGGGCCAGGTTTTCTTACCAGCATTGCCCTTACTTTCCATATTTAACTTTATGTTATTTTTTCTTTCCCAGACTTAAGTAATTATGATGGTTCACACACACACACTCACTCAAAGGAGCATGGTATACTTAGAACTGACAATCTAAAAATGGAAATGTAGGTAGGTACGAAAATTATGTAGAGCTAAAACAAAGCCCAATTTACTCTGTTCCCCATCACTACCCACAACATCCTATTTTATGTCCATTGCATTATGCCCCATATCCCATGTTCTTTTTTCTATACTGTTTCAGCACAAAGAATACACATGCACACTACTCTCCTAAGTGATGCAATGTATGTTTGCATTGGAAAGTCTGCGAACGTTTAGAAGCCTGATTGTCTGCATTTGAATATTCCCTGGTACCCTCTCTAGCTTGAAAAGCTTTCACCAATTCATAAATAAGCTTAGACAGACAGACAGATAGACAGACAGACAGACAGACAAGCAAAGCATTTACATATTTATAAAAAACTTATCTAGTGGTGCAAGGTCCTGTGCTGAGCATGGTAATATAAAATACGAACAGTAAGACAGTCTGCCCTCAAGAAACTTACATTCTAATGAGAGAAAACAACACAGAAAAGGAACTGAAAAAAAGGGATGACAAATGGAGGATAAGTAGAGATTAGGAGGTCAAGTTTGGTTGGGACAAAGCCCAAACTCACCTACCAGAGCCCCCAGTTCTTGCTGGTGGGGGAGTGACGATTATGGCCAGAGGTCAGGCAGAGCCAGGTATAAAAAGGGCCTGGAAGACAAGAACAACAAAAACAGTGGTGATTATCATTGTTTTCTCATTTTAAAGAGACAACCTTAAACCTAAAATTCCTTGATATCTTATTTTTACATCACCTTTATTTCTGACTATATCCTTGCTCTCCCTTATCTGTTGAATCTCTCCTTGTAACAAAGATGAGAAAAAGAGACAGTAGTGCGGAGTTCTGTTTACTTTTTCTTCAGAAGCACTCTCTTTTTGTATTTAAATAAGCACGAACCCTGCAGTCCTAGGTGAGTCTAGCCCACCCCTAAGCTATTAGATATTCTGGTTTTATCACCTTCTGGACTTCTTTTATCCTGTGTTCTTTTCAAAAACCATCATCTCATTCCAGTCCCCTCCTCCCTCACCTCCTCCAGCAGTGGTAACATTATAAGTTTAAATTCAGTAGCACTTATTTCCCATAAATCCTACTCTCAGAAAACCTCTGAAACATCCCACATCCCAATCCATCATTTGTGGTTTGTGGTTATTTTTAATACATGTCTCTTAGCACTGGTATCAATCAGCAAATTTACCTGGAATATTGTGGATCCTTACCATCACAGCATTATGGGCCTGGAAGGGACCTCAAGAGATCATCTGGTTCAACCCCCTGCCAGGAGCATGATGAATTTATAATCTTAACAAGAAGTGACTAAGAAAATCTAGCCCCATTTTGTTAACAGATGAAACTTGGGAGTAATTAGGTCTGGGCCAGAAGCCAATTTTAAGATCACTCCTTTCTAAATACAGCTCAGTGTTCAATGGTATAGCTAAGTCTACATGCTGCCAAGATATCCAGACAAAAGTCAGTCAATTTTGCTCAAAACTCCAATCAATCATTTACTGCTTGTCAAAGACATCAGTACATATATCTATATCCAAATTTATACCTCTCTCTATATTTTAAAATTGAGTTAAGCAGATGTTTTGGTACCAAGCAGACGTGCACCATATGTGATGATCCATACTCTCACCTGCAGCCTCTTCATAAACTCAAATGTGGTCTTAATGAGATTTGAAATATACTGAATAAGCTCCCCAAATCCACCATGTGAATGATAGAAACAAATATCTGTTAAGGAAGAGGGAACCTAAGTAACAGAGAGTCAGGAAGCCCTGACAGGGCAGGAAAACCTGAGTTTAAGGCCCCACCTCAGATACCTACTGGGTGTGTCCCTGCATAAATTACATCTAAGTCTCAGCATTTCCACCACCCCTCTCAAGCAACTTCCTACAACTATTTGTTTTGGAACAACTAACTACCTATGAGCATTGTCAGAGGGAGTTTCCCCATTGGCAATTCACTGTATCAATGTGATCACAGGTCCATTAAAAAAAGCAGTAGGGAGTGGGAGACTGAAAAATAGTGACAATCCTTCCTCTAGTTTCCCCTCAGTTTTATCTTCTCTGAATTAGATGATCCTTGATATTTTTTACCCCATCATGCAATCTTACATGTGTAGATCAAAAATCACAATTATCCCCAAATATAAAATCATGTAAATTCAGCAAAGAACATTTCACAGTTTTCCAAAGATTACTGCTTGCTTAAAACTTACTAAGGACCTATATCGATGCACAAAATGGCCTTTTCCAACCCAAAGACAATAAAGACAAGAAAAAAGACAAAGAATATTGGCTTCCTATTCTAAGAAGGAACTCTGGTCTCCATAGAACTTGACAGATTACATGGAGTTCTCACCCAATGTCTTTAGTACCTGAGGTGGATTGAGAGTCACATTACCCCATCCTCTCTTCCCTAAGCTGTCTTTCAAGTCTGATGTTGTCACCATGAGCTCCCATGGCTCTCTTATCTCCAGAAGCAAATACAAAATGATCTATTTGACATTCAAAGCCCTTCATAATTTACCCCCCTCCTACCTTTCCAGTCTTCTTACATCGTAACTCCTGCCGTGTAACTCTTCAATTCAGTGACACTGGCCTCCTGACTGTTCTAGAAACAAACTCTCCACGTCTTGGCTCTGGGCATCTTCTCTGCCTGGCCTTCATGCCTATATTTTCCTTTCTCTACTCTGATTATGGACTTCTCAGGATCCTTTTAAATCTCAACTAAAATTCCACCTTTTACCGAAAGCCTTCTGTAATATTTCTTAATTCCAATGCCTTCCCTCTGTTAATTATTTCCTATTTATCCTGTATATAGCTAGCTTTGTATATATTTTTTTGCATGTTGTCCTTGGTTGGATTGTAAACTCCTTGAGGGCAGGAATTGTCATTTGCCTCTTTTTGTGTCCCCAGTATTTAGCACATAGTAGGTATTTAATAAATGGTTATTTATTGATTATATGAAAATCTGTCTATGATTCTCTGAGACTATAAGGATGCATGCATTTCCCCCCCACCCCTCTCCAGCAACTCCCTAAGACTATTTGCTTTAGAACAACTACCTATAAGCATTATCAAAGGAAGTCTCCCCATTGTCGATTCACCGTGTCAGTGTGATCACAGGTACATTAAAAAAGCAGTATTTTTTCTCCACAGGACACAGCAAAATTTCTAGAGTAGGAGTCTCTGTACCACGGGTGATCCACTTTGCTGGGTTTTTTTTTTAACTTTTCCTCATAATTCTTATTTTTCAAATGTTATAACTTACTTGAGTAACTCCTCTTTGACTTATTTTCAATAATTATTTATTAACAATTAAATAATAAATAAATAATTTGTATTAAATAATCATTTAATAATGTTTAATATTTAATAATATAATATATGACATTATATCTTATATAAAAGAAAATATTTAATATTTATTTAACTTAATAATGTATTTAATTTATATATTTATTAATAATTTTCATTTATCTGAAAATCACCCTCTTCTTAAGGTCTGTACATGGTATGGAGGCGAAAATGGGTTCCAGAGGTCTAAATTGAGTACTAAGACTAAATAAGGTGGAACAGGCTCAAGCACAACGCCGAGAGCTGGAGTCTGCCTCCATACTGAGGCCCGTGGTCCCTGTGTTCTCCGTTTGCTGGGACTACATGGAAGCACGTGGCAGTTCGTGGCTCTGGCGGCTGCCTTTTTACCTGCCTATGCTGGGTTTTGTGAGGGGTCTTGGCGATGGTGCCGTCCCCTTTGCTTAGGTACCTGTGGGGTGCCTGCATTGGCACCTACCTGCATGCCAGAGGCTAGGCTGAAGCAC
This sequence comes from Pseudochirops cupreus, assembly GCA_028627135.1. Taxonomy (NCBI): domain Eukaryota; kingdom Metazoa; phylum Chordata; class Mammalia; order Diprotodontia; family Pseudocheiridae; genus Pseudochirops; species Pseudochirops cupreus. Next base: position 117,701,936 of record CM053580.1, on the reverse strand, counting down.
CGGGCAGTTCAGGTTCTTGGTTCTCCAGTCTATACAGTGGTGCATGGTGGGGTGAGGTGGAGAGGGGGTCCTGGTGTTGTTGTTTGCCTCCACCACATTGGGGCTCAGGACCTCTCCCTAATTTGCTTCCTATTATGCTTCTGATATCTAGTTTTTGAATTCTTCTGTGAAGGGGAACCCACTGCCCCCTGAGGTAGCTCATTTACTCTTAGCTGTCTCTAGAGAGGAATTATTTTCTTAACAAGTCTAACTCAGCCTTTTTGCCACTTCGATCCGTTGTCCCCACTGCTGAACTCTGGGGTCAAGTAAAATCAATCTTATCCCTCTTTTTTATAACAACAGATAATTGTCAAACCCTTCTCAAATCTCTTTTTTTTTTAGAGTCAACATCCTCAATTTTTTCAACCAATCCTCACACAGTTTTACCTCAAGGACCCTCAACCATTCTCCATCAGCTTTTTCTATGTGATCTTCCTGTAATTTGCAATTCCTTTCCTGAAATATGACCCTCAAGACTTTATAAAGCACTCTAGATGTTGTGTGACTGGGGAGAGAGTGTTGTTTGTCTTTACTATTTGAAGAGGACCAATGATATCACTGGTAACATCTTAACTTGTGCCTGACCCGGATTAAAGTGAGGTAGAGCTGAACAAAGTCTTGGGCCTCCCTCTCATTTCCTGAGTCATTGAAATCCTGTGGCAGTCAATCCTGAGTCAAGACAATTGGTGGTGGCCCAGGATGCAGTGGATGCCCTTGGTGTCTTCCATACCTGACCAAGCTCTAAGTGCTCCATGGTCTTCAGCCATTTTCATGGCCATTGGAACAAATTTTTCTTTTCTCTTCCTTGAGGGAAAGTTATCACATGCCTGGGGTAGACACATCCCCAACTCACCAACAAGTTTGAGGTCTGTCAGTTATCTTTTAGTCTATCAGCTGAGAGTTTGTCAGGTTGTCGACTGCTTCATGTGATACAACTTGTTGAAGCCACAGGACACCAAAAGTGGATGAGCACCCTTCATACCAGAGGGGCTTGGCCTCCTGAGCACCTCCTACACCCTAGCAGGGAGAGTAGAGTGAGGCTATCATCCCCTTATTTTGTGGACACTCTTAATGCAGGCTAATATTTTATTCGTTTTTGTTTTTTGGCTTCCATTTCAAAATATTGGTTCACATGAATGCTTCAAACCACTACCCCAGCTCCCTATCTTTTTAAAAGATACTATTCTCTGGATACCACTCCTCCTCCATCTTTTCAATTGGTGAAGTTTGCAATTATTTTAAAAATATAGTAATTAGAAATAACGAAAGGGGAACTGCAAATCCTATTTGTGTAGTAAAGGTGGACATAAGAGGCTAGCAAAACAAGTCATGACTCAAGATAATCACTAAAATGAGATTATGAAGGGAGTTAAACATCTTTGGTAATGGAGAAGCAGAAGGAACTTTAACGGCCACAACAGAGCTTCTATTCACTACTTTACCCTTAATCACTTTTATTTTTTTTGGCTAAAGTAGAAGTTTTGACAGAATACAACATGGTAAATGCACTTAGTTCCCTGGCCAGGATTGTTATTGAACAGTGAGAAATACACAGCTTCCTTTTCTGGTTTCAGATTGAGAAAACCATTAGGAGAAATATATGTGTATACACATATAGGCATATATATATATAAACATATATATATATAAATATATGTATATATTTATATGTATATATATATGTATACACACACACATATATATACATATATAATTTTATTTATATTATATTTATTTTATGGTACACATGCACATATGGAATATGCATATGTAAATATAGTTATATATTATATTCTGATATGACAATAATTGCTACTGACACTATTGGTCAAGGCAAGCCCGCTTAGGAAAACTTAGTGGACAAACAAGGCTATCTTCCGTATTTCCAATTGAGCAAGAACCATGATGAAAACTTATATCTTGCCTATCTATAAACAAAGGGTCATTCTAGGTAGCAATGTGAGGGAGAGAGGTGAAATGAGACCAACAGAGTCTGAAAGCTAAAACCATGCAAGGCTTAATGGTAGATTACAAAAAGAAAGAAAAGTGGGAAGAAAAAAAAAAAGAAACACCTGCCAAGAATTGCAAAAGGCATTTTAAGTGGAGTAGATTGTGAGAGAATGCATAAAACCTACGATACTCTCCTCTAGGAGACCTGTTCTTTAAGTGATTTGATTTCACAAGTGAACTGTTTGTTCATGAGATAAGTGTTCAATTAAGGAAGTCATTTGGCAGGGGCTAACCTTCAGGTTTTTTGCTGTCATGGAAAGAAAAAGAAGGAATCCAGAATCAAGTATTCAAATTGTTAGTATGATCTTCATTTTCTCTCTAGCTAATTAATGACCATTTTCTGTGTTCTCAGATCTTCATCCTATATGCATTTCTCCCAACCTTCCTTGAAGATGAGTACCTGGAGGCCAGGAGGGCTCGATTTACAGACCAATATAAGTGGAACCAGAGCATTTACTTGCGAAAGGTGGAGCCCTCTACCAAGAAGAATCAAAGGGCAAACTGTCTTGAGTGCCAGTTGACTGGCTGGCAGCACTCCAACAAGGGCTCAGTTTTAGACCATGGAATAGTCTATTCCTGGTCCCTGGCTGATTATCCCAAGGAGAGACCTTTGGAAATCAGGGTCACCTTTAATAGTGGGTTATCACTGTGTGTAGAGTAGGACTGGGGGGGGGGGGAGTATGCTGAGGAAAGGAGGGAGAGCTACTAGATGAGGTCAGCAACTATTTAGACACCTTCAATGTCTACCCTACTTTTTCTGTCACAGGAGTCCATTGCAGTTAATTGAGGGTCAAGTATGAAATCTCACTGGTAATTATAAACATACTGCTAGATGGGCTTACATTTAAATGTGGATGTATTAGGTTCAAAACTGCATTGGTGGCTAAGGGGTAGTTATAAAAGTTAGGAATCAGAGAGTGATCAAAAAGCCGATACTGAGGCATGGGTTTTCCTTATGTGACATTCTGTGCTTTTATTTAAAAAAATTTTTTTTATTATTAATTTTTGGAATAAAACAAGCATTTCCATAACACAGTACAATTTAAAAAAGATGATTGTACATTAAATTGCAAATTTACTATGTACAACTGCAGAAAGTGTGTGAGGAAGGATTTGAATTTTTCTGACTCCATTGTCCTATCTCATATGCCATTTGCTAAAGTTCATGCTGGTAGTAATTAGCAGCTTCAAATTTGAACCCAAGATTTTTGACTCTAAATAATAATATAATATTTTAAGACTTTCAAGATGCTTTACCTCTTTATCTCATTAGCAATTCTAAGGAGTCTTACAAGTAAGTTGGAACCAGAAAGGAAATCCACTGAAGGGGTAGCCCAAAGGACACGACATTTTCCACAGTGCTCCAGGAAAATTTGTGCCAAGGACCAGATAACTTCATGGGACATCTGAGAACCATGATGAAATGTATTTTTTGAATGGACTTTGGGAATGGGTTACTGTAATAGTAATGAATTTTGAAGATCCCTTTGTATAGGAAAGCTAAAAGGTACTTGGCACCTAGTTTCAAATTAAGCCTCTGTTAAAGAAACAGAGGATATGAACCCCTGTTGCTGATGTATCAGGAAGGGGCTGAACAGGGAACCCCTGTTGCTGATGGGACAGGAATGAGCTGAACATAGAGGAGCTATACCATATATGAGGAAGAGCACAAACTGGGAAAGTCAGAACTTCTTGGGATAAGCACCTGGAGGCTGGGCTGCTACTGCTGGACTGGAACTTTTGTGGAGAAAGTGATTTTGATTTTGAGGATGGGAGAAAGTGATTTTGATTTTGAGAATGGAGCTTATGCTGCTGAGGCTTTCAGAGGGCCAGCTGGAGCTCCTGAAGACTGAAGAAGCATAACTGTGGTGCTCTAACAGAGACTGTGAAGGATTTGAAATGGACTGGACACTGTGAGCTTCAATGTAGAGCAGTAACTGCACAGAGAGCTGGACAAGGAACTTGGTGGCTATCTGCCTTTGAACTTGTGTGGCAGTTGGTTAGATCTGGCTGGGAGCTGGGACCATGGAAGAGGGATCATGGAAGCTGAAAGCTTGCCCCAAGTCAAACTGAAAAGACCTCTCTGTGGGTACTGAGTAGTGACTGATGAACTTGTCTGAGTAGTGACTGACCCTAATGTGAGGTTTTGCTTTGGGACTCACTTTGGGAAGAGTTGTGTAATTTGGCCAGATGAGACTCTGGGCAGCTGTTGAGCCCTCTGGCTTTGAAAATCCTGATGTTGGTACTTCCCTCTCTGGTAACTAACTAGGTATGGATGCAATGGTCAGACAGCTGGAAGCCCTGTATGCAGAATTGTGTTATTTTCTGTTGAACTTCTGTTTGTATTCTCTGAAGTTCAGGGTGCTGACTTTTCCCCCTGAATTAGGTAAATGATATATATTTGATTGATTGAAGTGATTGTTGAAGTTGTAACTTAATTGCACCCCATGGGTGGGGGACTTTGACTATTGTACTTTGTTATTGAATTAAGGAGTGACTAAATGAATGTGCTTTGTTTGTGATTGGAAGCTAATTTCCAGTTGAGACTACCTGGGGGGAAGTACTTTGGCTTTTGTATTTTGTGTCCCTTAAGGAGGCAAGAAGGATGATTGAATGTTGACTTACTAAATGGTTGAGTTACTAAATGATTCTACTTTGTTGAAAACTATTATGACCACTTTGGTGAAAACTATATGGCCATTTTAGTGATAAATTGTTGACTTGTGGCATGTTGAATGCTGTATTTTGATTTTCTGTGATAAGTTGTAACATTGTGAATGCTATACCTTGATTTTCTGTGAATGTTTTGCTCTGATTTGTTATTGAATAGAGAGTTCACTATACTATGTAATCAGAATCTTGAAAGCTGTTCACAGCAGCCATCCTCTGGAAAGCTGCTTGTGCATGGCTTTAGTTACTGAATTGCAAGGAGACAATGTTTGTTAATGTTGATATTCATTATTGCACTACTTTGGCTTTTTGTTTCTCTGTATCTGTACACTAAATTCTCTTGGTCATCTTGGGGTTATATGAAATTACTCTTTGAATTAGTCCCTGATTTTAGACAGTCTTGCTATGGCTTGTATTGTGATTGGTCAATGATTCTGGTTCAGCTTTGTGGTCGAAATTCTTTCATATTACCCCGATAGGTTGTAAATTGTCCAAGCCCCATTTCTTTGTCTCTGACTTTAGCTCAGAAATTCTGGTTCCTCTGAGGCCCGTGTTCATTGGTTCTGGTCATCCTTTGAGGATTAAATCTCTTGTTAGCTTTCTGTCTGTTGACCTTTATCTTTGTTGAATGTCTCTTTACTCTTGCCTCCAAATGCTCTTCCCTGGTGGCATCCAAGATAATTTATTACTAGGTGTAGTTATCAGGGTGCCCAGAGGCTGCCTTGACCAGAACAGGAGGGGGAAGGGGGATATTACCCTGAAGCCAACTGTGTGCTTTAGTTACGCTATTTGCGAAAAACAACTGGACCCAGATACGCAAGAGGCCCTGGGCAAGTCAGGGATGATGTTCCCCTCTGAGCTGATATAATTTGTAATTTGCACCTTTAGCTGGACTCTGAGTGTGTCCTTGAGGGGTAGAACCAGCTACAAGACAGACACCAGTCAGTCTGCATCAAACTGATAGATTGTTTGTGCAGCTGGGACCCTTGTAAATAAGCATGCCATCATATCTTCATAGTCTAGCAGTTCCCAAGGGAAAGGTAAGATAGCTTTAGCTATCTTACTTATGTTCCCCCTTCCTTTCTGCTCCCTTTCTTCTCCCATGCCACTCCCACTTGGGAGGGGATTGCCCTCCACCCCTCTCATGAGACTTCCCTCTTTTCATAAACTAGAAATATTCAAGTTTCTGTCTCCAGACAGAATCCACTGTGAACTCCTTTATACTTGGTATAGCAATTCCACATGTGTGTTCATGTCTCTTATAACAAATGCAATTTCAATGCATGTCTCCTGGACTTGTGTTTTGTTGTTGTTGTTGTTGTTGTTGTTAACTCCTACAATGATTCTGTGAAGTAGAATCTATTGTTATCCTTATTTAATAGATGAAGCAACTGAGTCTTGGTGAGGTTAAGTGAAATGCACGGGGTCACATAGTTAAGTAAGTGTTTGAGGCAGGATTTGAAGGCATACGTTTCTGATTATAAGTCTATCCACAGCACCACTTTAGCTTTCACTGCTTTTACTCTAACAAAGGAATTTTTTTAATTGCAGATAATCACAGGAGTTTGGAAAGAATTCATCCATCCATTCATCTATCCAACAATTTCCTCCCAAAAAATTCCTTCATGAAACAAATTTTTATTGAGTGTGTGTGTGTGTGTGTGTGTGTGTATGTATATGTGCGTACTAGATATCATAGGGACTAGAAAGGTGTGTAAGAAATAGTTCCTGATCTAATAGTCTTACTAAAGAACATATGTTCATGAATAACCTCAATACAAGAAGTGTTACAAAGTTCTGTGGCAGTAGCAAGGAGAGATCACTTCTTGGTTGAAGGGATCAAGAAAGGTTTTGTGAAGAAAGTTGCATGTAAGCTGGGCTCTGTAGGATGAGTAATAGTTTGACAGGCAAAAATGGGGACAGAGCAAGCCAGATTGAGAGAATGGCATGGACAAAGGTACAGAAAGGAGAAAAGGAAGGGTGGGTTTGGCTAATGGTGAACTATTTAATTGGAACTTCTTGTATATATAAGTAAATAATCAATCAATCAATCAATAAATATTAAGGACCTGCTATGTGTCAGGACATTATACTAAGCATTGAGAATACAAAATGAGACAAAAGACAGTCCCTGCCCTTAAGGAGCTTACAATCTAATGAAGGAGCCAATATGCAAAGAAATAATACAAAGCAAACTATATACACAATAAATAGGAAATAATTAACAGAAGGAAGGTACTGGAATTAAGAGGAATGGAGGAAGGAAATAGTAAGAGAAAATCTCAAGGGAAACAAGATTAACACCATGAACACTGGCAAGTCCACAGTGAGTGATAATGACATCCCAATGTCCTGGTAATCAATAGACTACCATAAGAATGAAGTCCATTCCCATGGTACAGCTTATTGGTGGGGTCACTTGGGTAGAGGTACTAGTGAGAAAGCTTCATCTACCCTCTAAGCTTGAAAGACAAACACATACCCATAGGACACCAGCAGATGGGTCAAAACTATTTCTGGTTGTCTCTATGTGAGCTGGCACCTCAGTGCAGTTTCTCAAATCATGACTGTGAGTCTTGAAAAACTTGAGGTTTGGATAAGTAAAGAAGAGTGGAGAGAGCGTTATATGAGGAGAAAATAGACTGGGGAAAAGTTCTGAAGAGACTTTGGGTCTGTCAAGTTGAAGAGACTGTCCGTGTTGTCCCCATCCTCAAAAAAATCTTCACTTCATCCATTCATTCTTTCCCAATAGTGATCACCCAATACCTCTGTCTCTGTGGCTAAACTCCTTAAAAAGTTCATCTACTACCTTTCTTCTCAATCTCTTCTTAACTCTTTGCCTTCTGGCTTCTAATCTCATCATTCAGTCAAAATTACTCTCTCCAAAATTACCAGTGATCTAATAATTGCCAAATCTAATGACCTGTTCTTGATTCTCATCCCTTTCAGCCTCTCTACAGTTTTTGACATTGGTGATCAGTCTCTTCTCTTTAATATTCCCTTTCTTCTTGGTTTTCCTGGCACTACTTTATCCTTGTTCTCTTCCTATCTGAGTGAGCATTTCTCCCTATTCTCCTTTGACAGAACTTTATCCAGGTGATGCCTGATAACCATTTGAATCCCATAAGAGTCTGTTCTGGCCCTTCATCTCTACCACTTCTACCCTATTTTACCTGGGGATTTCATCAGCCTCCATGATTTCAATGATCATCTTTATGCAGATGGCTTGATATTAGGTTTTTTTTTTTTGTTAGCTTGTTTAACGTAGGGGGGAGGGAAGAGGAATGGAAGGGACAGATTTTAAATGTATGTAAAAATAAATGAATACATTTAAAAAAAAAGGAATTCGAGAATTTTATCACACCATGATAAAGCATCAGGGTAGGACATTAATGGAACAATATTAAAGACAACAAAAAAGGACTTTTAAAAGCCATATTGGGTAGTCTAATTCTAATAATCTGTATCATATACTCACATTGGTTATCGCTTGGATGGTTTAACATCTATGGGCTAGTATTCTCAATCATTTTGGTTCCTTTCTTTGAACAAGGTACTAGTTATCACCAGCTGAAACTCGGGGCACACACGCATATACATATATGCATATATACACACACATACATACATACATACATGTATATATATATATATATATATATATATATATATATATATATATATATATATGTATAGTTCCCATCTAAGAAGAATTCCATCTTGAAAGATATACTCTAATACTGCAGCCAGGACTCTGTTGAACTTCATGCCCTCAATGTCAATGTCCTTCCCTTCAAAGAGGTCATCAAATAGGATGCTGACCATTGTAGGCAACTGGAAACAAGTGCTGTCCTGGCAGAACAGCTGATATTGTGGAGACTCTCACAAGACCTGGACTAGTAGCATAGCATGCCCACCTATTCTACTATTGACAAATTATTCTTAAAATTAAAACTGTACCCTTCATCTTGAAATTATTTTTTGTCTACTTTATATTTACTTATACATATATACGTTGTTTCCCTAAAATAGAATATAAGCTCTTTGGGAGATGGGATTTTTCATTTTGCCCTTGTATCACTAGCTCTTACCATACTGTCTGGCACAGAGTAAGTTTTGAATAAATGCAGATTGAATTGAATTGAATTTTATCCAGTTCCCTAAAGAAACCTCTTGGTATTTTAGTTGCTCTGCCATTTTATATATACATATACATATACATATATATATATATATATATATTATATATATATATGTATATATAGCTTGGCATGGAGTGTTGTTTTGACTACATTAACTCAATCTATCCTTCACTATTGAATGTCCCTCCCACTATCTAGCTCCTCTTTTCATTGTCATTATAGTTCGATAGTTACCCTTACAAAGTTATGCTGTATTTTTACTTGTATAGTTCTAGGTTGGCTAATTCTGAAAGAGTTGATTTTTGTTTTTATTGTTCTTTCTACAAATGATGTTCCCTTTTTTTCTTATTATTTCTTGAATGCTATTTACTAGTAATTTAAAATGCAAATGATTTTATGAATTAATCTTAAATCTTGTGAATGTGTGTAACTCGATTATTATCTACACTAAATTTGTTGTTCAGAGAGATGAACTCTGTGTGTGTGTGTGTGTGTGTGTGTGTGTGTGTAACATGTCATCTACCTAAAGTAATATTTTGAATCTTTCTTTTCTAATGTTAGTCTTTAGAATATCATTGCTTTTAAATTTTCCTATATGGAGTCGAATAAAAATGATTTAAGTAAATACTCTTGCTTGGCGTTTGTTTGTAACGGGAATGTTTTGATGTTTCACCGTTGCACATTATCTCAGCTCTTGGGTTATAAGAGATAGTTTTATTGAGTTGAGGGGAAAAAACCCCTTCTATAGCTTTTCTTTTTAATGTTTTTATCCTGAATGATAGTTGTACCATATGAAAGACTTTCTTTGTATCTATTGATAGGATCTTTAAAAAATAGATTTCATATGTTCATTAATGTTTGCTATTATGTTGAAGATTTCTCTGATGTTGAAAAAGCCAAGGATGTTTGATGTAAATCCTGTTTGGTTGTGATGAATATTTTAATACATTTTGCATTCTTTTAGCTAATGTTTCATGTAGTCCTTGTGCATCTATATTCATAATATAATGGAGAAAATGATTTGGTATGAGAAAGACCTACATTCAAATCCCATGTCCAGTATTTACTGGCTGTATAACCACAGGGCAATTCATTGAACCTTTCCAAGGTTTAGTTTCAGTTGTGGTGGGGCTTAAATGATGTGTTAAAAAATTCTTTGCAGACTTTAAACCGTTCTTGATTTTGTTAGGAAAATTAGTCTAAACTTTTTAGTGCTCTCTTTTAAGATCAATATCATATTTGCTCATTAAATATATTGGATATTGTTATATACTTATATTTATAAACAAACTATGTAATAAAGAAATTATGAGTTATTATAAAGTTAAAAAGAATTAAGCTATTAATCTTGTCTCTCATGAGATTTCTACACAATATATGTTTTTGTTTTCTCCTAGTTACACTCCTATGCACCTGCTGGATAGGATAGTGATGGACTTGAAGAACCTGTTGCATGGCAACAGATGAAAGGTTCTCTCTATTTACCTCAGTGTCCTCACATGTAAAATGGAAACAATAATAGCTCCTATCTTCTAGGGTTGTTGTCATGATAATATAAAAGATAAGTAATACCGGCACAATTAAAAAAAATCTTTACATAAAATAGACTAAAAACTTACAGAACAAAAAAAAATCTTCTAGAAGAAACATGTTGACTTGTTTCTAGATCAGTGGTTCTCAATCTTCCTAATGCCATGACCCTTTAATACAGTTCCTCATGTTGTAGTGACCCCCAACCATAAAATTATTTTCATTGCTACTTCATATCTGTAATTTTGCTACTGTTATGAATTGTAATGTAAATATCTGATATGCAGGGTGTATTTTCGTTGTTACAAATTGAACATAACCGACAGGTTGAGAACTGCTGTTCTAGATGGAGTCTGTGAAAAAGATTAGATCAAAGAGTGGAATCAACAGGCCCTCCATAGGCTACAGTCCCATGAACTCAGGTAAAAATATGTAAATGAAGAAGCTTCAACAGTGACTGCCATTTGGATTATTTTTATAGAAACAGAAGAATTTATTTTAGCAATATGAAACAAGGCCATGGCCACCAAAAATTATAGAAGAGTCACCTTTAAGTACCTAATACCTTTTGATAGATGTAGATTTTGAAAGGGATTGGCTATAACTGGTTACATAGGAATACTGGTTGCAAAAATTTAACACCCACCAAAACCACATAAAGACATGATAGAGTGACCAGAATTCTACATAGGATGTTTATAATCTTTCATAAACTAACACAACAAATCCCTGTACTACAAATACAAACTCTAAATATCCTTGAGAATTCAACAAAGAAACTCTATTAGAACAGGAACATCATCATAGACAAAGTTTTTGCCCACAAACGCCCCAAAATAGCATTGACCCATAAAAATAGAAGAGCAATGTTTTAAATTTTTATTGCCATAGCTAATACTTGATCTTCGGGCTACATGGAATGAAAAGATTCCAAACTATAGGAATCTAGCAGAAGAAATCAAAACAATGTATGAGTGGGCTGAAGTACACACCATCCCTGTCCTTGGGTCTGTTTCTGGAATTTCATCCAAAACCCTTTCCCTGAGCCTATAGAAGATGAGCATACATTCCAGTAATGATTTCTATAATTTATATAGTGTCTTAAGGTTTGCAAAGTGCTTTGTAATACTGTCTCATCTGATCCTCACAACAATCCTTGGAGGTAGGAAGGTGCTATTATTATACCCATTTTACAGATGAAGAAACTGAGGAAGATAGAAATTAAGTGACTCGCTAGGGTCATATAGGTAGTAAACATCTGAAACTGGATTTGAACTCCGGCCTTCCTGACTTCAGGTCAACATTCTATCCATTGTGCTACCTAGCTAAGTTGTACAGTTATATAAAAGCAATATCTATCCATCTTTACAATAGTCTACTGGATATTAAATATATAAATGAACAATAGCAGAATAATGAATTGTTCTGCCAAGGGTGGGGAGCCTGTGATCTTGAGGCTGCATGTGGCCCTCTAGGTCCTCAAGTGTGGCCTTTTGACTGAGTCCAAGTTTTACAGAACAAATCCTTTTATTAAGGAGATTTGTTCTGTGAAGTTTGGATTCTGTCAAAGGGGTGCACTTGAGGACCTAGAGGGCTGCATGTGGCTTTAAGACTGCAGGTTCCCCACCTCTGTACCTAGACCAATTTCTACCTGAACTTCATTGGAGGTTAAAAAAAAAGTATTGATTATGAAAATGACTGTAATGACAATGAAGATGATAAGGATGGCTATGACAACAGTAACTACATCTTTTACTGATATACTGTTTTAGTTTTGCCAAAGCCATGTGCATCTGAAGTCCTTCAGTGGAAATGACATCACCACTTGACTCAGAGATTATGGATTAGAAGGGCTGCTCCATTACATGTCAGGCTAGATGATTTCTGGGACCCTTTCCAACTCCAATAATTTGTGATTTTGAGATTCTCTCTTTTGAGTCCATACCCTGTCTTTTAATAAAAAGGACCTAAAGATTACTCATTGCCCAGTATATTATCAAGAGTACTTTGGGTATTCGCAATCAACAATAATTACTACTTTTACATTAATGATACAATAATTGAATAACCCTCTTTGTATTACTAAGCATTATAATTCTAGCTCTAACTTTAGTTGCTTGCTCACTGAATTACTTTCTGCTAGTTGTTTAATTGGTTGGGTGAAAGACAACCAGATATAATAGGAAGGAGACTGATCTTGAATTGAAACCCAGCTTCAAGATCTAACTTTGTTACTTACTAACTATGTGACTTTTGGCGAGTCACTTAAACCTTCTGAACTACAATTTTGCCATTTTCAACATGGGAAACATAATTCATACCTTACCTAGTTCTTATTTATGAAATGTTATGGTCAAGAATTTGAGGCTCAGTGTTTATCAGAACTATGTTTGATCTTGGGGATTTATTATGCAACCTTTTTCCTGATTTGTACTTCCACTCAGGGATTCCACTAGAACCATAAGATTTTGACTTTATATTTATGTTTCTGAAGAGAAATAAAATGTTTTTTGCTTACTGTAATGGTAAGGGAATTTGAAGATCTTCCCTGCCCTTTAATGGGCCTTACTTGGAACCCAACAAGAGAAGCTTGCTTAGGGGAGGCTCGATTTTCAGGAAGCCATACCTTTTGTTACTTTGTAATTAGACAGTGGATCACAAAGGTTGTGATGTCATATATATATATATATGTATTTATACCATATATATATATATATATATATATATATATGGTATAAACACATACATACATATACATATATATATATATCTATATATACATATATATGTATGTATTTATACCCTAATGTGAGGTTTTGCTTTGGGGCTCACTTATGGAAAGAGTTGTGTGATTTGACCAGCTGAGACTCTGGGTAGCCATTGAGCCCCTTGGCTTTGAAAACCCAGATGTTAGTGCTTCTCTCTCTGGTTACTAATAGTGTATGTATGTGATGGTCAGACAGGTAGAAGCCCTGTCTGTCTGTTGGATTGTGTTATTTTCTCTGTATTTTTTTTGTCTGCTTATAATTTCTGTTCGTATTTTCTGAAGTTCAGGGTGCTGACTTTTCCCCCTGAACTAAGTGCATGATACCTATGTTTGATTCAAGTAAGATGGCTAACCCATTTTGAGTTGCTTTCCTTTAGAAAAACAGATCAAAGAACCTTGCTAACAGCCATCCCGGGTGTTCTAGGGTGCTTGTTGATGCACTTATATGCAAGTGCTTAGGTTGACATAACATCAAATATGAAATAAGCTTCATTTAACTCAACAACAATAAGGACAACAACAAAACACGAAGTATTCATATCTGAGCACATAAATAGTTAAGACTGTTTCACTTCCTAGAGTACACCCACTTTTGAAGGATTCATATAGTCCTCTAGAGTTAAAGTACTACCTTAAGAATTCAAGCTTCATCCCTTCCCCCAAGAAAACACTCAGGACTGCTGAGAAGTCAGGTAGCCCATCCCTTCCTTTGAGACTAATTTTCCTGAAAGACCTGCATGGTTGATTATACTTATCATACTAGCCTGGGGTTTAACATACTTTTCCTCCCTGGTCCCTCATTAAAAAAAAGGGGAAAACATAAAGTTGTTAAGGGAGTCAAGCAGCTCCCTTCCCTGAAACTGTATAGTTCAGGTAACTGAGTATCAAGAATAGATAAGGTTAGTCTCAATGGAAGAGTAGACTGCCTGACTCATTAGCAGCTCTGAATGTTCTCTTGGGGGAAGGAATGATGCTTCAATTCCTTAGGTGGCACTATAAGTCTACAGGACTATGTGAATCCTTGAAAAGTGGGAATATTCTATGAAAGGAAAGGATCTTAACTATTTATGTGCTCAGATGTGTCTTTTTTTTCTTTGTTAAATGAAATTTGTTGGGGTAGTTAAGTGGTGCAGTGAATAGAGCACTGGCCCTGGAGTCAGGAGGACCTGAGTTCAAATCTGGCCTCAGACACTTAACACTCACTAGCCATGTGACCATGGGCAAGTCACTTAACCTCAATTGCCCTGCCCTCCCCCATCCAAAAAAGAAGAGTAAATGAAATTTGTTTTATATTTGATGTTAGGTCAACCTGAATTGTCTGTCTGTAGCTGTTCCTGGGATGTAACTCCAGCATGGTAAAGGAATTGCTCTACTTGAATGTCAAGGGACCTAGAGATTGTTGAGTAGATGCTCTGTGGAGTATTTATAGGACTAAAGTAGCCCAGAATAAGAAGATGTGGGAAAGTGCAGGTTATAATTAGTGCCCTTGGAGTTTGAGGTTACAGATCCACTAAAGTGTGGAGTACTGCTTGTTTTTAGGTATTTGCTTTTATTTTTCTTTTAATTTTTAAAACTTCTTTTATTTTTCCAATTTACGGAACAAAGAAAAGGATTTCCATAACATAGCACACTAAATAAGAAGATTGCACATAAAACTACAAATCTACCATGTACAACTTGCTATTCTCTCCAAATATATGAAAAAGTTATCATGTAAATTTCTTTTTTTTCCTTTTTTTTCTTCCCTCCTCCCTCTCCATTGTAGAGCTGGCTATCATTAGCTACAAATAGGTATATGTGTGTAAAATTATTCTATACATACTTCTATTTATCAGTTCTTTCTCTGGATACAGATAGCATCTTTCTTCATATATCCTTTATTTTTAATTTGTATATTTATAACAGTCAAAATGATAGTTGCTCAAAGACATTCTTAAAACAATATTGCTGTTACAGTATACAGTGTTCTTTTGGTTCTGCTCTCTTCTCTCTGCATCGTTTTGTGCAAGTCTTTCCATGCCTTTCTAAAATCATTCAGCTCATCATTTTTTTAATAGCATAGCAATATTCCATTGCAATCATATTCCACAACTTGTTCTGTCATTCCCCAGTTGACTGGGATCTCTGCAATTTTCAGTTCTTTGTCACCACAAAGAAAGCTGCTGTCAACATCCCATTCACGTTCAAAGTTATTTCAGGTTTTTTTCTAAATAAGCAGATATTGAGAGTATTATTACCATCCCTCCAGGTTCTCCCTTATGTACAGAAAGGTTGAAAACCTCTGAAATAGGAGTAAGACTATCTCAGGGGAAGAGGAAAAAAAGGTCCAATGACCGTAACATGTACCACAAAGAATTACTGACCAAATATTTCTAAGACATCTTACCTAGGATGATTTGCCTTCCCAATTTTGAAAACAACTTTGCAAACTTTACTGGAATGTTCCCCTTTGGGTTTGAGTTCGTAGTCTTCATGTGTAGAATTAGAGCAACAAAACAACTTTCATTCCAGGGTGGCAGTAGTGGTGGTGGTGTGTGCGTGTTTCTTTTTGAAGAAAAAGTGGTAGTCAACAAAGAAAAGAAAGACAAAACCACCACCACCACCACCACCTCCCAAGAAGGAAGCTGGGTTGTTGCTCTGATTCTAAGCATGAAGACTAAACCTATACCCAAATGGGCAACAGTAGTAAAGTCCTAATCAAATCTGGGAAGACCAATTATCATAGCTACGATGTTGTAGAGATGGTCAGCAATTCTTTGTGGTTTATGCTATGATTGTTATGGTCTCTGAATTCTGAGTACTCCCCTGAGGCAGAAAAAGGGGTGCCTAGGCCTTTATATATTTCTCTAAGGTGTGTGAATGCAGCTGAAAATGATTTCCTTGCCAAGTGCTTGTTCTTAACAGCCTGCATCAGATGGAAATGAACCATTTCTGGGCTGTCGTGCTGAAATGAATGTAGGATGATTCAGTCACTGCAGCAGCTCACCTATGCAAATGGCTCATGCTGGGCTTAGCTCTATTTAGAGCTCAATATTTAATGGCATAATTATGAAGACTGGAACAGATTTTATTTTCTTGAAGCCAACCTACTAAATTGTGTAGGGAATTGACAAATGGCTATATTTCACCAGGGATGGGGGTTTTCCTTTAAGGCTTGTAGCTACCTTTCCAAGAGTAATCAAATAGAGACCAGCCTGGGCTGTTGTGCAGCAAAACAAGAGACACAACAGAAAACTGAGTGTCCTTCTGGGATGAACTATAAAACCTCCAAAGCCCTTTCTCCTCTGTAGGTGGAAAATAAATCCCATACCCTGGTGCATAAAGGGTGCAAGGGTCTGATGAACTCATTAACATTTAAAAATTTTAATATCTCACCAGGGAGTATGTCTGGGAACTGGAATTGCTTACTTTCACTGGTAGACTACATTATTACACAATTTCAAGATGCTGAGTTCAACTTTCTTTTTATTATCCCACAGTGTCTCAGAATCTCAGTGTTATCAGTTCTTAGGGACAGGGTCAGACCTTGTTGAGCAGACTTCTTTTAACCCAATTCACACAAAAAGACTAATTTATTTTTTATCTTTTTAAATTTTAAACAAATACTAAAACTTAAATACATAATAAGAAAAGAAAAAAACATATTATAAACTTAAATATAAAACTTGAATATAAAATGAGAAAAAGAAAAAAAACATGTCATGTGCACAGCAGAATGTAGGAGACGATTCAGAATGTATAACAATAACTTTCCATTTCAAGAAAGCCTATATATTAAATACTGCATGTTATGTTGGAAGCTGCCCATTTTTTCTTTGCTTTCTTCTAGGTTTTCTTTTGTTATCTGTTTACTCTTTTTACTTTGTTTTCTTTTTCCTTCCTTCTTCCCCTCCTCCCGCTACAATTAAGCATGGATATGATTTTATATATAGATATTGATATATAATATATACATACATAAACATATATTTTCTCTAAAAGTTATACTCCTAATCTTTGTTTTTTATATTTTATCTCTTTTTTCCCATCTCTTCTAACTCCTCTACTTTATTCTACCTGCTACTATTTTAACAGGCTACTAGTAGGTATGTATGTGACACAAAAACCCTAGGTCATAGATGTAGAATTAGAAATTTCATCAGAGTCCTCCTTCATTTTACAGATGGAGAAACTGAGGAACAGGGAAGCTGAGTGACTTTCCAATGGTTTCATAGACAGTAAGCTTTAAGGGCAGGATTTGAACTGATATCCTCTGACTCCAGACCCAATATTTTTATTCCCTTCTTTGTATGCTTATATACTCTGTCTCCCCCCATATATGTTATATACATACATATATAATATGTGTATGGTATAATATATATGTTATTGTGAAGGGAAGAATATGAACAGAGAAATGGAGGTTGAAATAAGTCTAGCATATTTTAGGGACTGGAATATAGGATGTGTGTTTAATAAAAAGGTAAGATGAGAGGCAGCATGTGGTACTAACCTCCCAAGACAGAGGATCATAGAGACTTGAAATTCTGATGCTATACTTTTGCTTTGATTACAGAGACTTTGGAAGCTATTCTTAAACAATATAGACAAATATTAATAGACATTTCTGAGAACCCAATTTGTTTTGAGATTCTAGTGACATGAAGCATTACTTACATAATTTTCTGCAGTCCATTTTTTTAACCCATAAGTCAAAGAAAATAGAATAATAGGATAACATTTTTTATTTCAAAGTAAAATGTTAACATCTGCTTATAGTAATTTGCTTTCAAAGTGCATTTACACATATAGGAGAGATTTTAGTAAATTATTGAAAAATTATTTTAAAAAACACCAAAACAACAATCTAGGGTGAGGCATTTGGACTTGATTCAGTAAGCAATGGGGAGGTTCTTGAGTAGCAGATGCCTTGACTGAAGAGCACCCTGAGGATGCTCAGCAAATGTCAGATTACTTTAATGGAAATGGGAAGCTGAAAATAAAAGTGAGTTTTAGGTATCTAATTTCAGATTTTTTCCCTTGTATTACAACCTCACTTTGAAGTTGTAAGGTGCCTCTTACCTAAGTAAATTTTGTATAAAAACAGTCCAGGTATCCCTTCAAATTATATGAAGACATAGGAATTGCAAAACTCCATTATCTATTACATAGGGCTGACATCAATATCTGGGGCCAACGCACACAAAAAGCTGTTATGATCTACAGGACAGGACAAATATTTTGGAAAGCCATTTGGACAACTTTAATCAATAGTGTGAAACAAATTCTGAAAATAATCATTAGATGCCATTGTGAGCACTAAGAGGATCATTTGAATTTTTTTTATATTAGGAATACGTAGTTGTGTTTTTGAGGCATCACATTTTGTCATCTCCCTCCTTCTGCTGGGTTTTGGTAAAGAACTCTTTCTCTGGCTGTAATTTGTTATAAATGCAAGTTATTCTGAGGTATCTTGATGTGAATTCTGGTATGTTATTACAGGATTAAAGTGTTAACTATGGAGAAGAATACAGAAACACTTGAAGGCCCAGCATCTTGAAAGGGCCAACCTTCCACAGAAAGGAAAATTGTTACTCTGACTCATCTTTTGTGAAGAACAAATTCATTAAGAGGTGCTTATGGGGTTGTTACTCTATTTCCTTGCTGAACTTTTGTGCTGGGGGCCTGTTGTGTCCTGACTGCTGTGAAAATTTCCCCAAAGTAGGAGCATGCTGTGCAAGTACTTCTTGCGGTAAATAATGTGCCAATTAATAAGGTACTGGCACAACTGTGTAGAGTCTTTTTTCTTTTCTTTTTTTCTGATCATCGGTGCCAGATATGCACGATTAAATGCTGTGTTGACATTTCCATTCAGAATGCACTTGTATTAGTGGATTTGAGGCTTGACTTTCAGATTTGGGGCTTAAGGCTTAAACTTCACCAATTTTTAAAAACCCTCACAGAGCCAGTGATTATTGTTACTATTATTACTACTACTATTAGTTTATGTTTGTGTGAGACTTGCCAGTTTACAAAGTGACTTTACATATGGTATTGTATTTGATTTTTACAACAGTCTTGTTGGCGAGGTGCATGGCACAACAATGATTGCACCCAATTTACTTGGAAAATAGGCTTAAGGAGATTCAGGGAGTTGTCTAATGTCGTTGGGATAAAAACTCATGCTTTTAGGACTTGAATTCAGGTCTTTCTTCAAATCTAAGACTTTTCCTATGAAAAAGGACTTTTCCTACACAAAGCTTAACTTTTCCTATAAAATAAAACAAAAATCAGTTGTCAGAAATGACAAATGTGACATGCAAAGTGTGAATCTCAGTGCAAAATAATTGCAGAAAGAGTACAGCTTGACAAGCATCTATACTAAGGGTTCCTTTTTTTTTTCTTTTTTGGAGGAGGGAAGGCAGGGAAATTGGGTTTAAGTGACTTGCCCAAGGTCACAGGGCCAGTAAATGTTAAGTGTCTGAGGCCAGATTTAAACTGAGGTCCTCCTGACTCCAGTGCTGGTGTGCTATTCACTGCACCACCTAGCCACCATCTAGCTGCCCCCATACTAATGGTCCTTAACATGAAGTCCATGGACCCCAAAGAAGTCTATGGATCAATTTCAGGGAGCCCATGAATCTGATCGGAAAAAAAAAATTAATATATTCATTTTTATTAGCTTCTAACTAATAGCTTTTCTTTCAATTATGAATGTAGTCCACAAACCACAGTGGTATTTGTAGCAGTACCGTTGACTTTTGTCACTGATAGAAATCATAGGTATTTTCTATCACATCATCATGGTTGCATATATCTCCAAATATCGCTACTTTGTGACTGTAGTGATTAGTTCCACTGAATATCACATGAGAGCAGGTGAAATCTTATGTTCTCACATAGATGACCCAGACATATATGTTGTTATTCAGTATTCTGGGTCAACAGTCATTTGATGATCAGAACATTGGAAGAAGTGAGCAGTTTTTAAGGTTTGTTAAAGTTTTGAAGAACTATTACTTAATGTATTAATAAAGAAGCATATATGTTGCTATATCTCAAATTTGTTTCTTAATGTTTTGATAACTTCATTTCAAAATAATTGCTTTCCTTTGGAATTCTATTTATCTTATTTTATGTGTTTAAACATATTATTCTGAGAAGGGGTCTATGGGTTCACAAAAACTGCCAAAGACGTCTATGAAATAAAAAACCTTAAGAACTTTTGAACTATTCCAAATCTCTCATTATGTGATTCACCAAGCTTTTTTAGGACTACCTACATAGAAAGCACTGTGTGAGGGGCTAAAATTACAATAATGGAATAAGACAGACTCCTCTACCTCAAGGATCTTATTATCTAATAGGAAGGAAATATCAATACTGCAATATTATAATTGCACAGGAGACGTATGAGCAAAACGGTGTGTAGGATTCAATAGAGATAGCATACAGATAACAATCTTGCCTCTGACACTTGTAAGGCATCACTTTACTCCCTTGAATCTCTTTTATTTTAAAGATGTGGATAATAATTCTTGTACTATTTGCCTTGTATGTAGGATTTTTAAGGGACTCAAAGAAGATAATGAATGTAAAACCACTTTATAAACCTTAAAATACTATCTTATAATAATGATGATGATGATAACTAGCATTTACAAAACACCTACTATGCATGAGACCCTGTACTTAGCGCTTTACAAATATTATATCATTTAGTCCTCATTACAACCCTGAGAGGTGGGTGTTATCATTATCTTCATAACACTGAGGAAACAGAGGAAAACTGAGGTAAGCAACTTGCCCAATTTATAAATAGAAATAAATTAAAAATAATGACAAACATAAACAGTAATAAAGCACCTTTTTGCTATGTAGAATTAAAAAGCTGAATTATCTTAACTTTTACCACTATGAGCCTCAGTTTCCTCATATGCATAATACAAATAAGATAAACAACTGCCTCACAGGATTGTTACAAGGATCAAGTGAACCGTTTGTACATGATTCACTTTGCAAAACTTCATTTGCTATTTAAAGCCAGCAATCAATATTATCAATCAATCAACAGCCAATGAACATTTACTGAGTAATTATTATGTTCCAGACACACTAAGCAAGACCACTTATGCCTGGGGATTCAATCAGCACAATGTCTCTACAAGAAAGATCAAGGAAGACACAAGGCAGGAGCTTGATATCTCCGTCATTATGGGATATTGTCTTGGGCACTAGAGTCACTCAAGTGCATAATGTTGTCTTATTAGCATCTTCTCTATCTTTGTATAGTATTTTTTCCCTGACATGCTGATCGTAGCTCCATTAGGATCCTCTTTCTTCTGACAACTCAGTTTTTCCCATAGTATTACAAATGCATTGCGCATTGTGAATGCCAGTGTGCTATTGCTTTCAGGGGTATTGCTTGCTGTTAATCAATACTTCTCAGAATTATGTCTCATTGATTACACTGTTGCTTTATTGCAGGTGGTATTGACTTCACTGTCATCGCTTGTCTTATTGTATGCTAATTGCTTATGTATCTGCTTCACACTTATCATTGTTACAGGGTATTGCATGTGGCTTATTTTTTCATTGGCACCATAGCTGAGCACAATTTTAGCTAGAAGTTGAACAAATTGGATGTTAAAATTTTAGAACTGTGGAGTTTAATAATGAAATCTTCTGATTCTGAGAGTGAACTTGGCTTGTAGACCGAGGATTATGCAAAAACATTAAAAGGTAGTGTGTAGAAATCACGGAAATATTACTATTAATTACTAAAAAAGTAGGTAAAGGGGAATAAAACCTATTTTGTCTCCTAAAATCTTCAGAAATATTGATTATTCAAAAATTCTTGGTGAGATAAGAATTGGAGAGAATGCTTAGAAAATGATCACTGTCCTACCATTTAAAATGAGAATTTAAAGCCTTACTATGATGAGAAGATTTGTCTGTGGATAGGCTGAAATAACTCATTGATGAAAAATATATGTTTAGAAAATGTACTCTGGTCATAGAGGGAAGTGGACCTAGATTTCCCCTATCATAGGATTATCAATAACCTGAGCTAAAAACCTTCACAGGACAATAGGGCAGGACAAATCATTAATAATAGCTAGCATTCATGCAGTGCTTTGAAGTTTGCAGAACACTTTACAAACATTATCTCATCTGATTCTGACAACAAACCTGAGAGGGAGGTGCTATTATTATCCCCATTTTACAGATGGGGAAACTGAGGCAGACAGAGTTTTAATGACTTGCCTGGGGTCGTACAGCTGATAAGTGTTGGAGGCCAGATTTTAAATTGAGTCTTCCTGTCTCCAGGCACAGAAGTCTAATTGCCTCTTGGAGATGACAAGAGCCAGTTGAGTCTTTGGCCATTTAACTGGAGTAATAAAACATTGGCAAGTAAGTACAAAGGATTACATAGCAGAAAAGTCTTATAAGGTCAGCTTTTGGACTTCTGAGGAGTCTGAAGGCTGATAGTCCAGAAGTTACATAATAAGAACACTTATAATACCAGCATAGCCATTCAGTGGTGATGACAGTATGACAATCACATGTTAACTTTTTCACTGTTTCCTTTTGCTATAAAGTAGGGATGGGGGGGGGGGCGGGGAGAGAAGGAGAAGCCATTTTTGATTTTGTGAAGCAAGAGCACAGCCATTTATGGAAGCCAGTAGAGGAAAGAGCAGTAAAAACTAAAGAAATGGATGAGATCAATTTAGCACAAGTGGGTGAGGGTATTATGTACCACAGATAACTGAGGATAAATCTAATTAGTATTGAGGTAGAACAGGATGGAAGGATTGTGAGCAGTTGCTATAAAAATGTATTCACTATTTCATGCCATATTCTAGTTTATGCTCTAATCTCCACCTCCACCAGGTACTCTCCTTCCTGTTCCTATGTCATAAGCTTCTGATTGCTGAGCCTTCAGTATTTCTAGACTAACCCAGACTCACCAGCTTCTCTCCAGCCATTTTCATGTCAGGTCTCTGCATACGGACCATTCCACTGGTTTCCCTTCTCTGATTTCCACCTCTTGCTCTCAGAACAGTAATCAAATCAGCATTATCATTCCAGGAAAGACTACGTCAATCTAATGTCCCGTGATTTAGAGAACTAATTAAAAATGCAGACCAGACTGGCTGGTCAGCCAGTCATTTTCAGTATTGGATTTATGCTATGGATACAATCAGATTCCTATGGTAAGAGAAGACAAAGAGAAGATTTTTATTGTTTAGTCATTTCAGACTCTTCATGACCCCATTTTGGGGTTTTCTTGTCAAAGATACTGGAGTGATTTGCCATTTCCTTCTCTCATTTTACACATGAGGAAACTGAGGTGAATGGTGCTAAGTGACTTGACCAGGGTCACACAGCTATTTAAGTGTCTGAGGTCTTTCTGACATCCAACCCAGCCCTCTATCCACTGAACCACTTAGCTGAGGATAATTTTTAATGGGATTCAACGCATATTATTCTGTGCCCCAAAGATGCCTGAAAAGCCTCTGCAGAAAGAGTTGGAGACACAAACTATATGTTATTGTACACGGACAAAGTAATTTTCTTTGCTAAAATGAGAGGAAAGAGGGGTGATTAGATCAACTAGAGAAAGCTACTCTGATTGATAAGTAGGCTGTCAATTGCTGAATGTTGAATTTGCTGGGTTTCTCACAAGTATATGGCTTATAATATCTTAGCAAGGAACACAGGTTCAGAGAAGAGAGACATGCTCCTGACCTGACCACATCTAAGAAACCTTTGAGATTTTGAGTCTCAAAGAGACTTTCCTAGTATTGTGAATTATAAGATCACACATTTAAGTTTAGAAGAGACATTGGGACTCAAGTAGCCCAAGCTCTTAATTTTACTTGGTATTAAATTAAGCTTCGGAAGAGTGAAGACAAAACAAAACAAAACAAAACAAAACACTTGCTCACAGTAAAAAAACAAAACAAAACAAAAAGAGATAACTGGTACAGACAGGAATTTGACCTGAGATTTTCTGCCTACAAATCTAGTCATCTTTCCACTATACCATGTTGACATTTTTTGGGGGGAGGGGGGATAGCGTTTCTTATATGATCTGTTGGCTATTTTCACAAATTTGTAAGGAACCATACTACTATTATTGAATCTATAAATAATCTCAGTTGAGGTGAACCAGAGGCAGAAAAGCATGATGGGTCAGTTCAACCTGAACCTTTTAAAATTTCTTTGGAAATCAATAGAATGCGAAAGCCAAATTGATTAGCTTCATTATACACTCCACTTAACAGCAGGCCCACTGTACCTACCTAGCCTCCCTGTCAATGTCCTAACTTTTTCATTTATGCCTCATTGTTCACTGGAACAACAGGTGTGTGCATGTGATGGGAACCCAGCTACTGCCTCTACCTAGTCACTGGCCCTGCCCCCACCCCTGCCCCGCAACCCACTCCCACAGAAACAGGTGTGTTCTTGTCCTCATCACAATCACATCATCCATCTAGCCTGAGACAGGACCACAATATCTAACTCTCCATCTTAACCAGACAGAACCACAATAGCTAGCCAGCTGGAGGGCAACATGACCAGAAT
This sequence comes from Pseudochirops cupreus, assembly GCA_028627135.1. NCBI lineage: Eukaryota > Metazoa > Chordata > Mammalia > Diprotodontia > Pseudocheiridae > Pseudochirops > Pseudochirops cupreus. The sequence goes on along the minus strand of CM053580.1, from coordinate 117,677,207 downwards.
GTTTAACCACCAAATCATAGATGGGTCCCCTCCTCCATCACCTAATCTTTAACAAATGCCTCCTGCCTTTTAAAAATATTAATCATAATCCTATATTCTATGCAAATTTTGATTGTGATCAGCATCTTCACCCTATAAAAATCCATCTTGTTTTTTCTGAAGCTGCTGGTTCCTCTTGGAACTTAGCCCCCTTCATGAGAAGCATCAATCTCAATAAATGCCTATACTTGGGTTAGAGGTGGTTTGACTCTGAATTCTCTGAAACAGTTCAACCACAACACATCATGAAACCACAACAGTTTTTGGGTGGGCAGAGTCCCCGCCACAATGCTAACATATCCACCAGTATTGTCCTAGGCATTCTAAAGTAAACCATTCTTCATTTTTTTGTACCTGGGGACCCCTGACTTTTTGATAAGGTCTTTCAGAGAAGGCTGTATTACCTCAGGTTCAAAGTCTTCTCCTGGTCCACATCTACTCAAGACCATATAGCTCATGAGTCCTCATGGATGTGTTTGCCTTTTTTAGTTATTTAGTAAACATAATGGAGGGCTGCTAGGTGATGCAGTGGATAGAGTCCTGGACCTGAAGTTAGAAAGACTCATCTTCCTGAGTTTAAATCTGGCCTCAGACACTCTCTAGATGGGTGACCCTGGGCAAGTCACTTAACTCTGTATGCCTCAGTTTTCTCATGTGTAAAATGAGCTGGAGAAAGAAATAACAAACTACTCCAGTATTTTTGCCAAGAAAATCCCAAATGGGGTCATGAAGAGTTAGAAACTACTGAGATGATTCAACAACAGCAACAACAAAGATTCAGTTAGATGAAAACAAGGGAATTAAATGAAATAGCATAATAACAAAGGTAGCCATAAAGCATTTCCCTTACAAACTTGTCTCCCATAAATACGCACACCATTATGGGTAGAATGAACACACATAGGGGCTGGGTAGAGGGACTTATATGTAGGGGAAAAGTGTGACCAGTGTACATGCATAGATGGGCGACTTATGGCTCCAATCCTTCAGTACCAATAATGTGGTCTTACTGCTGCCATTGAGCCTGAATACAACTCTCTTCTCTGGGAGAGTCATCTTTCCTGGACATGTATTCATCTTCAGATACCTATTCCCCATTGGATGTGCAGTGTCTTCTAGATACTACTCAGCCATACCTTTTGGGTGGTTATTGGCTGCTGCCAGGCTCTGGTTATGTCATTATGGAACTTCTTTCTCTCTGCTTTCAGCTTCTGGTTTCATTTGGAGTCCACACAAGAAGAGTTGATTTTGCCATATTCTTTAAGTTTAAAGCCTTTAGGTTTTATTTTTCCTATAGATCTTTCAGAAAACCTGAATACTCTCAGCCACCAGCCCCATGAAAGTCTGCTCCTAGGTTGGGGGTGGAAACTTTCTGTTGGTTTTTATTTTTTCATCAAAGACTCAGGCTTAGTATTTTTTTTTCTTTTTCTTTTTGGAGGGGGGAAGGCAGGGCAATTGGGGTTAAGTTACCTGCCCAAGGTCACATGGCTAGCAAGTGTTTAGTGTCTGAGGCTGCATTTGAACTCAGGTCCTCCTGACTCCAGGGCCAGTGCTCTATTCACTGTGCCACCTGGACGCCCCTCTTAGTATTTTTTTTTTTGCAAATGTCTTCTTTCTTTCTTTATTAATAATTTAGGAGAAGATCATATTATATCTTTCCATATTCTTTTTTTTTTAATTTTTTTTGAGTTACATATTTTCTCCCCGTCTTTGCCCCGCCCACCACCCCAAAACAGCTATCCCAGTGTTTCCCCCCTCCCCCAGTCTATTCTCTCCTATGTCACTTTTTGGTAGGGCAGGATGGATCTCCCCACTGCAGCGCCTGTGTATCTCAAGTTCCAGTTGGATGTAGTCAATAATAATAATAATAATAATAATAATTGCATATATCTATATACATCTATATATATCTATAGATAGATAGATAGATAGATAGATACACATT
>CM053580.1:117655021-117674723 GCA_028627135.1 Pseudochirops cupreus | reverse complement strand
AAGAAAGAAAGAAAGAAAGAAAGAAAGAAAGAAAGAAAGAAAGAAAGAAAGAAAGAAAGAATGTGCCTATATTTCCTCACTATCCTTCTCTCTGTCTCTGTCTTTCTGTCTCTGTCTCTCCGTCTCTCTGTCTCTCTCTCTCCCTCCATCTCTCCTCACAAATTTAATCTACTTCTGATCACTATCTCCCTAATCTACCCACCCTTCCAGAAGCCTCTTCCTTATCCTATCCCCTCACCCTCCTAGTTCTCTATAAGTTAAAACTTTTATACCCTACTATATGTATGTTATTCCCTCTTTAACCAAGTTCCTATTAGAATAAGGTCCGCACACTACCAGCCCTCCTTCTAATCCCCTCCCCCCCATAGTAATAGTTCTTTCATTCATGCCTCCTTTGTATGAGATAATTTGTTCCATTTTATTTCTCCCTACCCAGTTTTCATTTTTAGGATCATTCCATCATCTCATCATAATGGGGCAGCTTGGTGTCACAATGAATGGATAGAGATAGAATGCTAGACCTGGAATCAGGAAGACTCATTTTCCTGAATTCAAATCTGGCCTCAGACACTTACTAGTTGTGGGACTCTGGGCAAGTCACTTAATCCTCTTTGCCTCAGTTTCCTTATCTGTAAAATGAACTAGAGAAGGAAATGGCAAACTCCTTCAGTATCCTTGCCAAGAAAATCCCAAATGAGCTCATGAAAAGTCGAACACAATTGAAAACAACTGAACAAAGTTTGCAGAAAGAGGTAGTGGTAGTGAGGTGGTGATCTGGCAAGACATTCTACAAAAAGTTATTCCTGATTTGAGTCTGGGAGGAAAATAGATATTCCAAGAGATGGAGATGAGGGAGAAATTGTCTTTATAACCTGTTGTTTTACCATTCTGGACACATTCTCAATTAGCCAATGTCAGTGTGATATGATCTAATGCCATCAGAGAATAAAACATCTTTCTGGATTCAATGCGATAACCTAAACCTAGGGTCAGATTCTAATGGAACAGCTATAGAAACATACCCTCAAGACAAAAATGTCAGCCAATGTGGAATTGGGTGCTTCTTCTTTGGTTGGCTGAGTCTTGCCCTACACACCTTTCCATGAATATAGTGAGTGGTATAATGACAGTGTTCAGTGAAGTTCCTTTGAACAGCAGATGTCACTGTTGGTCCACATATACTGACAATGATGGGTAGCTTCAAACTAACTCAGTTTAAAGAAGGGCGAGAAACATCTATTCTAGAAAACAAGTGGGAAAAAAAGATTCCTGGCTGGAGCCATGTGTAAACAGCAGAATTTTTCCTTTTTTAAAAAAGTTACATAATCTTCACATTCTACTTACTTCCAAAATTAGGGGGATGGATTTTCTCTGTTCTGTTAAAAAAAAAAAGTCCTGAAAAATCACAACAGCAATAATGCTGGTTTGATTTCAGTAATATAAAGGAGACGTATAAGAAAAAATCTGATTCTCAAGATGTATTACAATTTGATCACACCAGATGTCAGTAAAGAATAATGAGACTAGTATTTCTCAGTAGTACCAGGGGAGCACTGAGACCCTCCTCTCCTCATCCCACAGAACATGCAGTTAAGACTCCATTAATCGACAGAGAACTGGCCATAGTCACTTTGGGAATTAACTCTCTATCAAGATATACACTTATTGTTTTTGCAGTGTACCCAGCTCAAAATATTAGTGAACATCTTCACCATCCGATAATGTGGCAAAGATATAACCCTATCTTGGTGAAGCTTAATCCAGTGGAATAAAAGCTCTGGTAAATCCTACTAAGTTAGGGGTGTTGGATAAGGCTCAGGTATGGACTGGATGGCTGGAGGGCATGGACTAACTTTTTGCTTGCATTCATCAGGACTTAGCTGGGAAACTTGGCTCATATTCGGCACTTTATATGTATTTGTTAAATGACTAAGTTTGATAAGACTCATCACCACAAGGCTGGGTACTGGTGAATGATTTTTTTTCAATCACATTAATTCGTGAAGAGCACCTACTATGGGATGGAAAACTTGTGACCTGTATCTGTGAATTACAGATTTAAAAGTTGAAAGAGTACCTTAAAGGTCATCAAGGCCAACCCTCTCATTTAAAAATGAAGAAAATGAGACACACAAAAGTTGTGATTTGCTCAAGGTCATACAAGTAGTAAGTAAAGTCATACAAGTAAGCTAAGATCCAAACCCAAATCCTCAGGTTCCACATCCTGTACTCATCGTACTACAATATCAATACCAAAGAAGGCATAGGTTCTTAAAATAGTAAGGTACTAATAAATATATTGCTGTTCCAGTCATATCCAAGTCTCCCTGACCCCATTTGAGGTTTCCTTGGCAAAGATACTGGAGTAGTTTGCCATTTCCTTCTCTAGTTCATTTTATAGATGAGGAAATGGAGGCAAACTGGGTTAAGTGACTAGCCCAGGGTCACACAGCTAGTAAGTGTCTGAGACCACATTTGAACTCAGGGTGATGAGTCTTCTTTACTCCAGGGCTGGCACTCTATCCACTGCACCACCTAGTTGCCCCAATAAATATGTAGAATAGCTCAACATTAGAAGCAGATTTGCTTCGGCTGGCATTTCTCTTTAATTGACCTCACTCAGTGTTCTGTTTAAAAAGCAAACTAAGTTACTAACAGGCAGAACCATAATGCAGAATTTTTGCACCTGGGCCAACTTCCCCACTTGCCCAGAGCAAGAGGTATAAAACTTACCTTTCATAGATCCAGCCTGCCATCTAGTAGCTCCCAGTTTTACCAAATTATTCTAACTAGGTACTAAGTGGGTTTTCTTTTTTCATTACTCCTGAAGAATTCTAAGTGCCATCAATGCCCTTAAACTTTATGACCTCCAAATATAGCAAAACTCAGGTGCCTCACCCTACTTGTGACTCTGGTTTAACTGGACAACACCTTGGAGATAATTGTGTTTAATTGTTCTCAAGATTTCTTTGCACTCTCAAAAATTATTGAGGACTCCAAAGAGTTTTTCCTTATGTAGGTTATGGCTATTGGTAATTAATTAACTAGAAAATAACATGCTATAGTATTATTATGAAAAGAGTTTTGATCCCATGGACTTCCTCAAAAGACTTCAGGGACTCCTCAGGTTCCCTGGACCATACTTGAATAACTACTGATCTAGTCTGACCTTCATTTTATAGATAAGGGAAGAAACAGCACTTGCTTTTTTATCTTCATTGATTGCTCACTCCGAAGTCATCTAGTCCAAAGAGGGGAGAGAAGAAATATTTAAGAATCACTTAATCTAAGTAATCACTCATTCCCAAGGTTCCTCACTCCACTTCTCTTGGCATACTATATATGGGATTATAAATTCAGAGATAAGGGAATTGAGGCATGGGAAAATAACCAACTCACCTAGCATCACACAGCTAATAGAGGGAGCCTTCAGTGGAATTCAACCCCTGATTCAAAAAACACTACATTATGTTGCTTTTTAACATACTATGCTGTAACTTAACATTCCTCAAATTTCTTGTCTCATCCTCCATGAGTTACCAGAAGAAATAATAGCTCAGTGATTTATTTGGACCAGTTCCTTAAATGACTCAAGTCATGCATAAACTTTTGGCCTAATTACCCTTCATATGCTATCTAGAGGCCATAGTTCATCTATTTAGTCAACAAATACAACAACCAGATCCACATCCTCTAATTCTCCTCAAAAGGAGAAGAAGGAATTCTTGGAAAACTCCTAAGATCTCCTCCATAAAGGAGGGGAAGAAGAGGAGGAATGTGCCCTGCCCTAGAGATGGGTAGTCCTGGATGGAATACAGAATACCACCACCCTCACCCCACCCCCCTGACCCAGACCCCCAGGCAGAAATAGAGGAAAAAGAATTGGGAGGATTCTCCATAACAGACTTTGGGCCATCCTTGAACCAGGATGACCCAGCTTTTCAAGTGCTAGACGACTGACACTTAGTCAGAGCCATGTTTCATAGAGAAGGCAACTTGGCTGTGCCTAAGACCAAGAAAATTACAACAAAGAGAGTTTCCTACTTTCTGACCACCTAGTGGGGTCTGTGTCTAGTACTCTCCTTGGGAAAAAGAGGACAACTAATCCTACTTTCTTTCATTTAAAAATGTTTCCGCTACAAATTTTTATTTGCCTAAAGCAAATTATTTTGCCTAAAGTTTTTATGGAATAGAATTGTAGCCAAAGCCAAAATACACAGAATTTGGTGTATTTTGCCAACAAACAGTTATTTAGCATCTGCTATGGATCTAGAGCTGGGAGCAACACCAGAGGTCATCTGGTGCCATCCCCTCATTTTACAGATGAGAAAACTGAGATCCAGGACAGTAAAGTAAATTATGCAAAATCACACATTTAATAAACATCAGAGGAAGGACATGGACCCAGATCTAGTATTCTTTGCACAGGAACTATTCCGTGTCTTTGAACCTGCCCTTCAAGCATGTTGGAGGGATAAGATTCATATATGTCAAACAGCTTAGCAAACAGTATAAAACCTCTCTGTGACCTGGTCCCTTCTGGTTATAAATCTATGATCTTATCATTATGTTAAATTCTGTGATTCAGATTAGAATTATTGGGCATTAGTGTGTTCTATGGGGCAATGGACTACATGAACTCTAATGTTTTCTACTATATCCCTGTAAAGATCCTATGATTCTATGAATCCTGCTTTGGGTATTTTGTTGTAACTGATCCTTCATTTTCTTTTCTTTTTTTTTTTTTACTTTTATTCATTTTATTTTTGATTTATGAAATAAAACAAGCATTTCCATAACAGTATAATTTTTTTTAAATGTCTATCTATGAAACTACACATTTGTTATGTAGGACTTGCTATTCCTTTTAAACATGTAATAACGGGGGCAGCTAGGTGGCACAGTGAATAAAGCACTAGCCCTGGAGTCAGGAGGACCTGAGTCCAAATCTGGCCTCAGACACTTAACACTTACTAGCCATGTGACCTTGGGCAAGTCATTTAACCCCAACTGCCCTTCCTTCCCCCCTCCAAAAAGCAAAAGAAAAAAAAAGGTGATTAAGTTACCATATAACTTTTTTTTTCCTTTTTTTCTCCTCTCTCCTCCCCACCCCTATTCTAGAGATGGCTACCATTAGACACAAATGTCAGCATGTGTGTAAAATCTTTCTATACATACTTCTATTTATCAGTTCTTTTTCTGGTTGCATATAGCATTTTCCTTCATAGGTCCTTTGTAGTTAATTTGGGTATTTGTAATAGTAAAAATGATAGTCACTTAAAGTTGTTCTTAAAATAATGTTGCTTTTACTGTATACAACCATCTCTTGATTCCATTCACTTTGTCTATCCTTCATTCTCTAAAAGGACCAGTGACGTCACCAAGTGGTGTCTGACCTGCATGTGAATTGGATTTAAGTGAGACAGAGCAGCCCTGTCATCAGCCTCACTACTTATATGACTATGTCACTTATTCAATCAATCCATCAATAAGCAAATGTCAGGCTCTGTGCTTAGCACCGAGTATAAAAAGACAGAAATTCTATAACCACTGCTTATATTCTAACCTTTAAATTCCCCTGAACTTGTTTCTTCATGTATAAATAGAGACGATAATAATAGGCTACCTACTTCAAAGCTTTGTTGGGAGGAAATGTTTTACACACGTAAGGGATAGGGTAACGGTAAAAACTGGACTAAGTGATTTCATTCGTTCCCCAGGTGAGCAAATTCCATCTACCACCACAATGTTGCAATTTATGTTACATCGCTGAAGGGTTAAGGAACTTGGGTCTCTTAGCAAGCATGGATCAGACATGGGACTGCATCTCAGGTCTTAGTTTCAAGGGTACCTATAATGTATTCCCTTTACTCTCTATTCATTACTGTCACAAGGAGGCACTGTTCCACAGTTTTACATTGACAGGCAAAGAAGAAAATGGGATTTTTAAATAGGGAACCCTTTGCTTTTAAACTGAAAAGGGAGATTTTCCCCAGGATCTGGACCCATCTTTCTCCTGGCACATGGAAATCTGGTTTTGAGAAAAAGTAGTTTCAGAATATCTCTCACTCTCGAAAAGAGTAGGCACAATGTGATGACCAGAAATTCCCTATAAATTCTAATAATCCTCGGTTTTCCTTTCTTGAACTTTACTCCTTCAGACCACAGGCAAAGATTCCACTCAAGCTCCTAAAATATCAGTAGTGGAATTTGTTATTCTTGTATTATGCTGCTCTAAAATGTTTCAGTCACTTAATCAACAATTTCATCAGCTTATCATGTTTAACAGACAGGATGAACAAAATTATCTACCAGCTCCTTTGAATAGGTTCAAATACAGAAGGTCATCGTGAAGTTGCAGTTCTAATTTTGTGTAAGTCTCCAGTGTTCCCCTTAAGACAACGGTGGTCCAAAGGAAAGGCATATGCTATAAACTGGAAACATTGTGGGTATAGTGAAAACCACAGGCATAGGATTATAATATCAGATTTACTGCTACCTAGCTATGTGACCTTGGCCAAGTCACTTAACTGCTACTGTCTTCAATTTCTCATTATGAAAGGGTTATAGCAAAAATTAGTTTAGACCAGTACCTTATAATGTTCACCACAATAAGTGCAAAATGTATACATGACCATAATATTAAAAGTCACACAGCTAAAAAGAAAGTGAGAAGAGAATCATATTATGTGTTCTTCATAACTATTTGTAGGGGAAGAATTGTTAAACATACCAGGGACAGAGGCAATCACAAAAGACTAAAAAGTTTCTGCGTGAACAAAATCAATGCAAATGATATATGAGGGAAATTTGTAGATTAGAGGGAAAAACCTTTTTATCAAGTATCTATGACAAAGGCCCAAATATAAAAGACCAATACTTATATCGCAATGGATACATGGTCAAAGATTAAGAAAACCAAAATTTTTAGGAGAATTGCAAACTGTAAATATCCATGTAAAAGATTTTTCTAAATCACCTATGATAAAAGAAATGTTCATGAAAACAATGTTGAGGTTTCACTTCCCAAATAGCAAATTGGAAAAAGAAAGGGAGGTGAATAAGCATTTTAATAGTACTTACTACATGCCAAGAACTGTACTATTTTGTAAATATTGTTTTATTTGATACTCACTGCAATCTGATGAGGTAGGTATTATTATTATCATCCCCATTTTACAGATGAGAAAGCTGAGGTAGATAAAGCTTAAGTGACTGATCCCATGTTACACAACTATTTAGAATCTGAAACCAAATTTGAGCTCAGGGATTCCTACTCTAGGCTGAATGTTCTCTTTCCACTGCACCTAGCTACCACTACAAAGGATTAGAACAACAAATGTTGGAAGGAGCTAGAAGCCTTCCCAGTAAGATCAGGGGTGAAGCAGAGATGCCCATTGTCATCATTATTATTCAATATTGTAAAAGAAATGCTAGTTATAGTAATAAAAGACAAAGAAGAAATTGAACAAAGTAGAATAGGCAATAAGGTAACAAAACTATCACTCTTTGCAGATGATATGATGGTATATTTAGAGAATCAACTAAAAAGCTACTTTAAATAATTAACAACATTAGCAAAATGGAAAGATATAAAATAAACCCACATAAATCATCAGCATTTCTATAGATTGGCAACAAAGTCCAGCAGTAAGAAAAAGATAAATTTCATTTAAAATAACCATGAACAATATAAAATACTTGGGAGTCTACCTGTAAAGACAAATCCAGGAAGTACATGAACACAATTACAAAAATCTTTTCACAAAAATAAAGTCAGATCTAAACAATTGGAAAAAATGTTAATTGCTCATGGGGATATTGAACCAATATTATAAAAATAATAATTCCATCTAAATTAATTTGCTTTTTCAGTGCCATACCAATCAAACTACCAAAAACTTACTTTATAGAGGTAGAAAAAAATAATAACAAAGTTCATCTTGAAGAACAAAAGGTCAAGAATATCAAAGGAATCTATGCGGGGGGGAGAAATGTCAAGGAAGGTAGCATAGGAGCACAAGTAGCATAGGAGCACAAGTAGCATAGGAGCACAAGTAGCATAGGAGCACAAGATCTCAAACTGTAGTACAAAGTTGTAAGTATCAAAAGAATCTGGTATTGGCTAAGAAATAGAGTGGTGGATCAATGGAATAGATTAGGTACACAATGCAGTGTAGTAAGTGACCATAATAATCTAGTTTTTGATAAATGCAAACATTCAACCTTTTTATGACAAGAACTCACTATTCAGCAAGCGCTGCTGGGAAAACTGAAAAGCAATTTGTCAGAAACTGGGTATAGACCAACATCCCATACCATATAACAACATGTGGCCCATATGAGCACATACGGTGATACCATAAGCAAGTTAGGAGAGCATGGAATAGGTTACCTGTCATCAGTGAATAAGGGAAGGATTTATGACCAAACAGATCACTTTAATTACATTAAATTAAAAATGTTTTGTATAAACAAATCAATGCAGCCAAGACTAGAAAAAAAAGCACAAAGGAAGGGAAAAAACTTTTACAGTCAGTTTCACTGAGAAAGGCTTCATTTCTCAAGCATATAGAAAACTGAGTCATATTTATAAGTAATATGAGTCATTCCCTAACAAATAGATGGCCAAAGGATATGAACAGGTAGTTTTCAGATGAAAAAATCAAAGCTATCTATACTGATATGAAAAATTCTCTAAATCCCTACTGATTAGAGAAATGCAAATTAAAACAACTCTGAAGTACTGCCTTACACCTATCAGACTGTCAAGTATGACAGAAAAAAGAAAATGACAAATTGGAGGGAATGCGGAAAAATTGGGAAACCAATACACTGTTGGGAAAATTGTAAACTGATCCAACCATTCTGGAGATCAATTTGTAACTATACCTAATGAGCTATAAAACTACACATATTTGACCCAGCAATACCACTATTAGATCAGTATCCCAAAGAGATATTTAAAAAAAGGAAAAGGATCTGTATGTACAAAAATATTTATAGCAATTTCTTATTTTGTAGTGCCAAAGAATTGGAAATTGAGAATGCCCATCAATTGGGTAATGGCTGAACAACTTGTATTTGATTGTGATAGGGTATGACGAGACAGGGTGGTGTCAGAAAAAACATGACAAGATCTATATGAACTGATGCAAAGTGAAGTGACAAGAATCAGAAGATCATTGTTCACAGTAACCACATGTAATGAAGATCAACTGTGAATGACTTAGATATTCTCAGCAAACTGTGATCTAAGATAATTCCAAAGGACTTATGCTGAAAAATGCTATACATCTCCAGAGAAAGAGCTGATGGAGTCTGAATGCAGATTGAAGCATGCTTTTTTTAAAAATTTCTTTACTTTCCTTTTTTTGTCTGTTTTCCTTCACAACATGACTAATATGGAAATATATTTTGCATAACTGCACACTATATCAAACTGCTTGCCTTTGCAAGGGGAACTAGGAAGAGAAAGAATTTAGAGTTCAATTTTTAAAATAAATGTTAAAAATTGTTTTTACATGTAATTGGAAAAATAAAATACTTAAATATATACATACATGCCATGTGTGTATGTGTGTATGTAGTTGGAAGGGTTGTGGATAGACAAGCACACCATTATACTGTTGATGGAATTGTATATTGGTCCAACCATTCTAAGACAGTTAGGTGGCACATTGAATATTGCAGGGCCTGGACTCAGGAAGACATTGTCTTGAGTTTAAATCTGACTTGAGACACTTACTAGTTGTATGACTGCATGTAATGGCAAGCAAAGTAATACTTTGCTGCTTATTTCAGCTATTCAAATGCCTTTGAGTCTCACCCTGGATTGTATCAAGTCTTTGTTGGAAATAGCATTCATTTGTGTTGCCCTTAGTAGACCTAAGGGAATTTGGAGACCTTCTCTGCCCTTAATAGGCCTAAAGTCATCACATGGAGCCCATGGTTGGAGGAGCTTGTCTAAAGAGCAGAAAAAGAAGGGTGGAACAGGAACAATAGAACAGGAAGGAGCAGAGCAGAGGAAAAACTTGAGCATGAGTTGGGACCAAACAGAACTGATAGCAAGAATGCTTGTGTTTTCAGCACTCCGTCTGTCTCTTCTGTCTATGTTGATATTACTTTGCCAGAATGCAGTATTCTGTTTATTGAAAGAGGACTTTACTGATGATACAAAGGCCCTGAAAGAGGACTTTATTGCTTTTACAGAAGTCCTGAAAGAGAACTTTATAGCTGTTAACAGAAGTCCTGAAAGAGGACTTCACTGATGCTTACAGAAGTCCTAAAAGAGGACTTTACTACTTCTTACTGAAGTCCTAAAAGAGGGCTTTATTGCTGTTTATACAAGTCCTGGGACTTTACTGTTGATTTGTGTTTGATTTCTCAGACAGAAGCTTTGTCTGTTGGCTTGTGTTACTTTGTCAGAGAGAAAGTGAATTGAAATGATAGCGCTGACAATATGTATAAATATTGCTGTAACTCTTAAACTTAATGTGTGTAAATATTATTGTGGTTCTATTAATCTTTGTCTTCCCAGAAACAGAAACTTCCAAGGGTTTGGAGTGTTCTGTGGGCTGAGGTATAAAACCAGAGCAAGAACCTGCCTGCACGTGAATCCAAGAAAAAGTAGGGTGAATCCAGGCAAGATCTGGGATAGCTGCCTATCTGTGAATCCAGGCAAGAGCTAGGAGTGGCCAGCCCATGGAAGAGGAGCCATGGAGTTTGGAAGTCAGCCTTAAGTTAAGATGAAAGAGGACTTTACTTGGGTACTCTGTGTTGACTGATGAGATTGTGACTTTTTGTGACTTAAGCGTGGATGGTGTTTGTACTTTCTGCTACCCCTTAAGGATGATTACCCTCTAAGGATAATTGGCTTAAGGATGATTGGAAGCCAGAGTCGGAGTCAAGATCAAAGAAGACTTTACTTGGGTACTCTTTATTGATTGAGGAGATTGTGACTTACTGAATGATATGTTTTAAGACTATGTGGCCACCTTAGTGATAAGTTTTATTGTTGTGAATGTTGTGCTTTGGTTTCTTGAATGTTTTGCTTTAGTGTATTGCTGTTTAAATAGAGAGTTCACTATACTATGCAATTAGATCCTTAAAGTTATTCATAGCAGCAGTCCTCAGGAAAGCTACTCGTGATTGGCTTTACACCCCAGGCAAATCACTTAACCTTATTTGCTTCAGTTTCCTCATTTGCAAAATGAGCTGAAGAAGAAAAAGGCAATCCATTTCAGTATCTTTGCCAAGAAAATTCCATATATCACAAGGTGTCAACAGGACTGAAAATGACTGAATAACAACAACAAACCAACCATTCTGTTTTGTCTTTTGGGAGGGAGAAAGACAGGGCAATTGAAGTTAAGTGACTTGCCCAAGGTTGCATGGTTAGTAAGTGTTAAGTATCTGAAGCTGGATTTGGACTCAGGTCCTCCTAACTCTAGGGCTGGTGCTCTATCCACTGTACCACCTAGCCACCCCAAAACCAACCATCCTGGAAAGCAATTTGGAATTGTGTTAAGAAAGTAACCATTCACATAGTCTTTAACCCAGTGAAATGTTAAGCATTTCCCTAAAGATGTGAAAGACATAAAGAACGGTTATATATAAACCAATATATTTACAGCAGCACTTTCCATAGTAGCAAAGAAAACAAAATTCATGCCCATCAGGTGGAGAATGACTAAAATTTGTAATTAAATATTACTTAGCCATAAGAAATCATAAATAGGAAGAATACACAGAAGCATAACAAGATATGTAAACTGAGGCAAAGTAAAGAAAATAGAACTAGGAAAACAATCTGCAATACTATAAATGCAACTGAAAACAACAGCAGCAAGGAATGCTGTGTCGTTACAATGATGAACCCTTACCCCCAAAGAAGAAAGAATAAAATGTATTCCTCTCTCTTCTTTGCAGGAGTGGGCAATTATAGGTTGGGAACATTGCACACACTGCCAGATATTTGATACATTTGTAAATTTTTGCTGAATTGCCTGTAACAAATTCTTAAAAGTGAAAATCATAAGAATCTCTTCTTGAAAATGGCAACAGTTTAGTAATTAGAGTAGGGAGTCAACATACTTATCTAATGTGTTGCCCTTTCCACACCACTACATTTCCAACCCAGCCTCTGATCAGTATGGTCTTCCCACAGGAAAAATCAACATTATCATAAGGATGTGAATGGGGCATTTCTCTTGACAGTCAACTAGGGATAATAGCATGGCCTCCTCCCTCTAGGTCTAGATTGCATAAAAAGAATATTAAATTATTTTATAGTAAGTAAATACATTCACACAGGTGCCTGAAAAGCATAAAGAGGACTGTAGCCAGGCACATATATATATAAAAATGTAGGAATTTGAAAAATTTAGGCAAAGGATACTTTTCAATGAGGTTCCTCTTTAATAGAATTTTTAATCCTTTGTTTTTCCTCCCATCTATTCATATGGGAAACCAAAAAGAACCTTGTGGTTGAAAGTACTCAGATCCAAATAACTCTTGTCAATTTGTTGAAAGGGAAGTCTCTGAATGATCCCAAAGGCGTGAAATAGTACAATTATATGTTAAGATATTAAGTAGGAGTTACAAGGACTTTCTAATCCTAAATGGCATACACACTTAAGACAAAAAACTTGGCTTTGATGCACAGAAAGAAAAATGTTAAAAATCAGACAGTGCCTACAGGTACAACTTAGCTGTCTGGTTGTTGTTCTGTGTTTCAAAAAATTCTAGAGACAATAATATATTTATTTGTGTTCCACCAGAAATCATGGAAATCAGAGAATATTAAAAAATGAGACTCCTTAATGGGAGCAAAAATATCACCTGTAGAGAAATGATGAGAGTTTTGAGTTTTCTTAACAGAGTTTTGGGGCCAATATTCACTTTAATATTATCAGACACTTTTGTCACTTCATTTTGAAAAACAAATTTTAGAAAACCAACTGAGAAAATAACAAGTATACTAATATCCTCCAGTGGGACTTTTAGAAAAAGATTAATACAATCTGTCCAGTATTGTTATAAAATAATATAGTTGTAAAAATAAAGGTGACTACTAAATGGAGTATTATTTCAATGGTTTGTTGTTGTTTTATGTGTGGGTTGTTTTTTTTTTTCTTTCTGGTATCTAGCAAAGTTCTCTATGCCATCTAAAATGCACTTGCTAGGAAACATATTTCCAAAATATGTTTATATATATGTTTATATATATACTATTTCCTATACTTTCAGTTACTGAATTTTAAGTCACTTGAAAACCACCCAAAAGCAGAGGAACTTGAGCAAACTGAATGATTAATTTTCCATAACGTAAAAGCACTTAAGCTTTCAAAGTTTTCTTCTTTTGAGATAGTTCACATAACTTTGGGTAGCTAGGTGGTACTGTGGATAGAGTGCCAGGCCTGGAGTCAGGAGGACTCTTCTTCCTGAATTTAAATGTGGTCTCAGACACTTACTAGATTTGTGACACTGGGCAAGTCACTTAACCCAATTTGCCTCAGTTTCCTTAACTGTAAAATGAGCTGGAGAAGGAAATAGCCAACCACTCCTGTATCTCTGCCAAGAAAACCGCAAATGAGGTCACAAAAAGCGGGATACAAATATAAAATCACTGAACAACAACAACACATAACTTCACACAAAGCATTACAAAATTTCTAAGATAGAAGTCATCACAAAGTCATTTAATCCAACCCAAAACTTAACAAGAGTATTTTCTGTATTGTCAGAAATTATTATCTTGCTTCTACTTGAAAATCTCCCAAAAAAAGGCAGAAGGGGAAAAGGAAGAAGAAAAGGGAATAAGCATTTATTAAGTACCTACTGTGTGCTGGGCATTTTAGTACTTTGCAAGGACTTTCTCATTATCTTCACAACAACTCTGCGATGTAGGTACTATTATTCTCCCCATTTTATAATTAAGGAAACTGAGGCAGACAGCATTTAAGTGACTTGCCCAGGGTCACACAGCTAGTAAGTGGCTGAGATCAGGTTTGAACTAGGTCTTTCTGCCTGATTACTCAGTGCACTACCTACTTGAGGGAAAAACTATATCCTCACAATATGAACCATTTCCTTTTTTTATAGCATGAATTAATAAGAAATCTTTCCTAACAATTAGTTAAACATTTCTTTTCAACTTTTACCTATGTCTCCTAATTCTTTCCTATAGGAAAATCTTACTGACGAGGAAACTGATGTTTCAAGAATGGAGTGGCATACCTTTTCCAAGACAGTTAGGATATAAAGGAGTCAGTTTTTAAATATCTCCTGATAACTACTGCCTTTTCTCTCTCCTTCCCTTATAGTTGAAGTCTTGGAGAAAGCTATCTACTTCTAGTGTCTTCACTGCCTCTCTTCTTACTCTGCTAAGCCCTCCATGTTCTGGCCTTTGACCTCTTTCTCAATTGCCCAGAAGCTAAGGCCTTCCTCAATCAAATTACCTTCATTTATCTTCTACATATCTTTTATGTATTTAGTTGTTTTCATATTAACTCCCGTATTAGAATCACTGGGACACAATGGGTAGTACATCGTAAGTGCTTAAAAACTGATTGACCCCAGATCTCCTCATTCCAAGCCACCATGCTAGTAGGTCTGCCCTTGTAATAACTGGGTGATCAGGTCAGAATTCCATAGCTCCCAAGTATATGAAACTTCCTATGCATTAACTTTGAGAAATCACTTAATAATAGAGGATTATGTGATCTATTTTTGAAAGGCTTCATGGAAGTATGTTTATATTTAAAGCAACATAGTAATCATTCATGCTTTTGTGTAATGTAGCAGTACTGAAATTATGATAATTTTCTAATAAAGATATCAATTATGAAAATGTTATCTAATGAGATTAAATAAAGTATATTTTGGGATAGGTATAGAACTGTCCATATTACTTCCAAAGTTGATCTCTTAAAGAAATGATAATAGAACTGAAGCATTGTTAGTTAATTTGCCAAGACATGACACTATTTAACATGACATTTTTCATGTGGAAAGTAGCAATCATTATTATTTTTTTGTCTATGAGCCATTTTATAGTTTGGTCATCACGCAAAGCCAGCTGTTAGTCCATAGAAAGAAAATGATATAGTAGTAGGCTCATGCCCAGAGCAGCAAACAAGTTATCTGCATGAATCATCTTAATGAATACTGGGATTTGTACATGATACTCCTGTGTATCTCTCTTGGAAATAGCACTTACATAATCAGAATAACACTGAGATGAAATACAACCCAATGAACCTCTAGTACTGCTGGAAGAAGAAACAGATGAAGCCAACAACCTTATTTTAGATGTCACGAAGGTTTCACTTAACTGACATTTCTGACTCATTACTTGTAGATCTGTCTGTCACAAGCCTGTGAGCAACATTCTTTGTGAGTTTTCAAAAGTCTGGGAGAATTCATCTTTCCTCAGAGTGAAGATCTGATCCTAACTGTGTCTGCAAAAGGCGGCTTGTAACATCCTTAAATTCCTTAACGGGGAATCAGGCTAGAAAATAAACATACAGAATACAATGTGACCATCTGGTTTTAAAGCTGGAAGGTAACTTAGAGACCATCTAATCTAACTACCTCTTTTTAAAGATGAGAGAATGGAGGCCCGCATTTAAGCAACTTCCCCAAGATCACACAGATAAGAAGTATTCCAGCAGAGTTGGAATTTGAACCCAGGTCCTCCGACTTCATAGATTTTACTCTTGTCACTATCTCACAGTTGACTAACTCTTTTCTTCTCCCTCCACACTGTCTTGCATGGTAAATTCATTACTTCCCATGGGTTTAATTATCTTCTCTAGGCAAATGATTCTAAACCCTATGTCCTTATGTATATACATACATGTGCATGTATGTAGATATATGCGTGCATATATATGTATATACATATACCATTTGATTTAGCAATACATATATACATATATATGTATACATACATATATATACACACATACATATATACCCTTTGAGCTAACAATACCACTATTAGTTTTGCATCCCAAAAGAGAGAAAAAACAAAAAAAAAGGAAAAGGACCTATATGTATAAAAATATTTATAGCAGCTCTTTCCTGTGGGTAAAAAATTAGAAATTTAGGGAATGCCCATCAATTGGGGAATGGCTGGACAAGTTGTGTTATGTAATTATGATGGCATACTATTGTATTATAAGAAATAATTACTCATTACTACATATATGCATAGTGTGCATTTATACATATATGTATGTGTGAAAATATATATATATGTGTGTGTGTATATGTATATATTTTTAACCTGTCTCTTAAACTCTGGTTTCATATCACCAACTACCTTTGGACTTCTTGAACTGGTTTAACCTCAACATATCTAATGCAGAGCTCATTTTTTTTTAAATTTAATATTTTATTTTCACCAGTTACATGTAAAAACAACTTTTAACATTTGTTTTTAAAACTTTATCTCCCTTACTCCCTCCTCACCAGATATAGATCCAATGTAATAGTCATAGCATCCACATTCACTATAAATATACACACATGTGGCTCAATCACAAATTATAACAGACTCTCCATATAGAAGACAGAAGCAAAACATTTATTCAGACACCAGAAAACCAAATCCCAATACCAGTAAGCCAATTATATCATAGTAACAAAGAAGTTAATAAGCCACAACAGCACAGAGAACCACAGCATCCTTTAGCCTTCCCACAAACCAACACAAGACCAATATTTATTCACAAGCCTGTCTACTGGCCTACCATCCTCTCTCCTCCGGTCATCTAGCTGTTCTGACTCCCAGCTTCTCTTGTCATCTGTGGGCTGAGCACTCTGGAAGCAGCCTCTGCCACTGCCACTGCTGATTCAGTCACTCCCAAGGCCTGCTCCTGGACTGTGCTCCACTCTCACCTAGATGTGACGGGCTTTTTCTACTGACCTTTGAAGCTGTCTTTAGCATCTGTGGGCTGCTTCCAATGATTCATTTCCCCTGAGGTGTGCTCCTAGTTTGCTGGTGCTAGATCTGCACTGGTACAGCCTGTATTTGACTGTATTCCTCTCTCATCCTAAAGCAACAGACCTTTCCTGCCAATCTTCCAAGTTGTCTTGGGCTGGAAATTTGCTTCACTACATCTTTTTTGTGTGTTCTGCTGCCTAGAATTTTTTAGAGTCATTTTTAAATGGATTTGGAGGGATATGGGGAAGAGCTCAGGCAAGTCCCCCTGCCTTTACTCTACCGTCTTGGCTCCACCCATCACAGAGTTAATTTTCTTACCCCTCCCCCCAACCTTCCCGTCTTTCCATTTTCCCTAATATGTTAAAAGCACCACATTCTTCTAGTCACCTAAGCTCACAATCAGGACCATCTTCATTTCCTTTCTCACACTCATTTCATATATCCAATCCATTGCCAGATTTTGTTGTTTCTACCTTCAAACTATTTCTAGTTTAGGTAGCTTTCTCCCCACTTACATAGTCATACCTCTGGTATAGGCTCTCATCTCATCATCTCACACATGAACTATTGGAATAGCTGTCCAGTTAATCTCCCTTTTCTAAATCTCTCTTCCCTCTGATCCATCCTGAGTGGAGACTCAGAAGCCATAGTGATTTTCTTTCAGTATATGTTCATCTATCTCTTTCCCCCTACTCTTTAACCTCCAGTAACTTTCTCTTATGTCCAGGATTAAATA
The DNA here is from genome assembly GCA_028627135.1 of Pseudochirops cupreus. Lineage (NCBI taxonomy): Eukaryota > Metazoa > Chordata > Mammalia > Diprotodontia > Pseudocheiridae > Pseudochirops > Pseudochirops cupreus. The sequence goes on along the minus strand of CM053580.1, from coordinate 117,657,033 downwards.
TAAAATCTTCTTTTTATCCCTTTCCTATATTTCCATTTTTTATACCTATTTTACAGTTCAGCAACACTGATTTTCTTGTTGTGTTGTTCTCCTTATCTTATGCACAATAGTCAATCTCATTGTGTGTGAAGAGTTAGATATCTCCTATGACTATAATAGTCTCCTTCCTCACCTCCCCCTCCTAGTATCCTTGGCTTTCTTCAAGACTCAGCTCAAGTCCCACCTTCTTTCAAGGGGCCTTTTCTTCCCTCTAACCCTACCTACTAGTGCCTTCCTTCCAAGATTACTTCAATTTACATTGTTCATATCATGGATGTCCAGTTATTTGAATGGTTTCTCTCCCATTTGCATAGGAACTCTTTGAGAGACCATGTTATGTCATGGTTAGGGGTTTTTTGCTTTTTTTGGTTTTTGGTTTTTTGTGTCCCCAATTCTTATGAGTGGCAGCTAGGTGGTAGAGTAGATAAGAGTACTAGATCTGGAGTCAAGAAGACCTGAAATCAAGTATGACCTCCCCATACAGGATGGAAGAGAGGGAAGAGAGTAATAAAAACAACATAAAAATAACTGTTAACACATGATATACACACTATACCTTATATATAATGCAGGAGATGTGTATTAGATATGTGTACATATGTATACATGCATATAGAAAAATATATGTGTATACACATATATACATATACATATATGTGTGTATGTGTGTGTATCTAGGTAGATAGATAGATATGCACATATTTTTATTCCTGTATCTCTAAGGTCCCTTTTGGCTCTAAATCTACGACCCTATAATTTCTGTAAGAGCCTCACAGAATGAGGTAGTCAAAAGAAAAATGGAAGAATTCACTGAGATAGTAGGTATCCCAGAGGAAATCAACCCAAGCATTAATAGGTGTCCTCTCTATATCCACCAACAAGTTGTCATAAAACTTCTGGTTAAAAATGCCAGGTGATGAAGAAGCCACTATCTCTCATGGTGTCTGGTCTACCTTGAGATAGACATAATAATCAGGAAGATTTTCCTTACAGTAAGCCAACATCTCTTTGGCACTTCTATCCATTGCTCCTAATTCTGTGTTAAGCAGAATGTTTACTCTTTGTTCATATGCAGCCAATTCTTTAAATATATGGATGGGAAAAGTGACACTGTTCTACCTAAGATTCCCCTTCTCCAGGTTAAACATTTCCATTAAACATTTCCAGTCCCCTCAACTAATCTCTTTCTCTCTCTGTCTCTCTGTCTCTCTGTCTCTCTTTTTCTCTCTCTCTCTTTTTCTTTTCCTCTCTCCCTCTCCCTCTTCCTCTCCCTTTCCCCCTCCCTTTTTCTCTCTCTCTCCCCCTCCCTCCATCCTCATTATAAATATATTATCAATCAATATTTATTAAGAACCTATTGTGTTCCAGGACTATGCTAAGGGATGGGGAATACAAAAAGAGGCAAGAGGCAGTCCCTGCCTTCAGGAAACTCACAATCTAATGATAATCAGGGATGCGGTTAGACAAAAGTAAAAATTACTTTTCCCCTAAGAGCTTAGCTTTGTTTCTGTTCCCTTTAATCTACCTGCTCACTTGTCTGAGAAAGTAGAAAGAGATTTAAGAATGAGAAGTGCAATTGGGCATGGGGAGTGGGGGTGAGAGTGGGAAAGGGCAGTCTTTAGAGAGGATGCTAATTAGGTATAGCTTAACCATCAGAAACGAAATAGGAAGGTATAAGAAACTTTTCCCATAAGATAGAGGAAAGTTTCTGAGAAAGGAGTTAGCTAGCTTCTTTGACAAGGAAATATGGTTCAGAAAGTAGACTTGAGCCTCAGGGAACTAAGCCAGCTAGCTAGGAGTGAAAAAATATTTTTAAAAAAATACTAAGGGGGGCGGAGCCAAGATGGCAGCATAGCAGCAGCAACATATCACAGCTCTCACATAGTCACCCCAAAATACCCATAAAACAGGACTCTAAACCAATCCTAGAACTCCAAAATACACACAAAGATACTTCCCACTAAAGTCAGCTC
>CM053580.1:117617146-117654521 GCA_028627135.1 Pseudochirops cupreus | reverse complement strand
GAATATTTTTGAACAAAAAACATTTATTCAAAACTTAATTTAGTTAAGTTTTGGGACATATCACTTAAAATGTTGTTGAGGAAGGAATGATAGAGGGAGGCATGATAGCTTGGTTCCTTAAAGGCATACCTCAAGTGACCAAAGAGGCCAGCTTCTGATGTCTATGTAAGTTCTAATAGAAGGAGATGGGGCTGCAGCTTTCTTGTAGAGTTACTGTATCAAGTGATTTCATTTTAGTTATTTTATCTTTCATTTGTGTATTGACATTTCTGACTCATTCCTGGCACTGGAAGAAAGTTAGTGATCACATTTAAATGACTTTTGCAAAATAGTATATCAAAATAACTTCAAGGAGTTTAGGTTTCTGTATGGAAGAGAAATGATTAGATGGAAGACTAGCATCATTGCAATCACAATATTATATGTGGTGTTTTGAGGCAAGGTGGCTTCAAAGACTTTGGCTAGCTTTTATTTGGTGATGACTTTTTGGCCAGGAGTTTTAGCCAGCACTGAAACTCAATCCAACCAAAACTTGGCATGGCAGTTATCTGGACATGAACAATGCCTACAGATAAGGGACTGAGTGTGACATTTCAAAGGGGACATTGTTCTCTGAGGTCCTTATAAGTATGGTTTCCTTTGGTCAATGAAGCACAGGTAACATTGACACCATGGCTGCTACCAAGTGGCTCCTTCTCCTTTTCTCAGTGGCCCTATTGGGCCTGAGCTCAGCAAAAGTGAAAGATGAGGGTAAGTAAGGGACACAATCTATGATTATATTAATGGGTTATTTGTGCTGTGTCAGGGTATAATTCTTTTGAGGTCATTGTTGTTAGCTTTCCTAAGCAATTTAGGTACATTGGTGTTCCTAGAGTTACATAAATAGGAGGTGATGTTGTTATTTCCCATGTTCTGATGACTCCTCAAATGTCTTTTCTTCCCTGGGTTTGAAGTCAAACCCAAACTATTCTTTAAATCCTATTTCTTTCTTCAGTATTGTGTGCTCCTTGTTGTTCCTCACACACAACATTCCATCTCTCCTTACTTTTATCCTGCTCTTCCAACTGCAATATATTTGCTACTAATCCCTACCTCTTAGAATCCCTAGTTTCAGTTAAATTCTGTGAATGCAATCTTCTGTTTGAAATCTATTTTGATTTTCTGCCCTATGCCTTGTTCACATGTTCCCTTTACCTACGAAAGCTTTCTTTTTCTTTTTACCTATTTAACATTTCATTTTCTATATGCATGTTTTTTCCCCAAAATAGAATTTAAATTGATTGGCATTAGGGCCTCTTTCCTCTTTCTTTGCACACCCAGCACCAAACAAAGTGAATGGCACATAGTAATATTTTAATGATTTCTTAATGAATTGAACTGAATTATCTGGCATACAAAATTGATAAAAAGAATAAAAATGTCTATTTCTACTGAAAAGTTTCCATTCCTGGGACAAAAACATCTCATTACCTTGGAAAACAGAAATGACTGAATTTTTCATTTTCCATTCAGATTTTGGCACTCTTGTAGACTTTTGACACTCATTTAGACATTATTTTAATTTTTCCCTTTAATGCATGGACTCCTTCCTTCTTGTCAATGTGTTTATCCAATTATTACAAGGTAAAAATCATCTCCCTAAGACGGGACCATTCAGGTAGAGATTAAAATATCCCCTTAATAGTTGTGAATTACTCCTCACTTGTAAGGCCCTTTATTCTGGCTAAAGAGGAAGCTCTGTATTCATAATATCCATAAAGAATAAATCAACAAGTATTTATTGTTGTGGAAACAAAACAAAATCAATGAAACATATTTAGAGTGAAGAAGTTTCTCCCATCATGGAGCTGACCATCTAACCAGAAATGATCATGTTAACAGGTTATTGGTGTTGGGCCAGGATATAATTCATTTGATGTCATTTTAAAGAAGAAAGATTTATTTTTTAAATTTAAAAGGGATATTTATACTCAGAATTCATCTAAATATTTCCTCACAAACCAATATTTGCCATCTTGTTAATAAAATTTGGGTGATGGAATGAAATATTTTCATTTTTTTATGAGAAGGGTTGGCAGTGTATAAGTTTGCCTACGTGTGGTAACATAACAATGTGCACCATATGGGATCTCTATTTCACTAGTGCTTTACCTGAGAAAAATCTGACAGTCTTTTTCCCAATGCAAATCTGTCTCCACCTACTCAACAAGTTAGTGTCTTAGAGATTTTCTTGAAGTATTGAATTAGTAAGTAATTTATGTTCATATGGACAAAAGGTGACAGTGGTAGAATTTGAATAGAGGACTTTATGACTATGAAACTGGCTTTTGATCTTCTTTGCCAGTCTAACTGTCAATGAGATTATCATCACCATTTTCCACATGAAGAAACTCAAGGCGAGAGAGTTTAAATAACTTCTCGCCTCCCATAGTTGGCTAGCAGTTTGAAAGCTATAACATGAACCCTCATCCCTTGATTCTACTTCTAATGATGTAGGGAAAGGCAACACATTAGGTTAAAAGAAAAATATTTGGAGTCAACATCCTTGAATTAAAATTCTTCCTCTACCAGTATGACCTTGGTTGATGCACAATTCTTTGTACATGGTTAAATGCTTAATAAAGCTAGTTGACTTGACAATCTCCCTTGAATTCCTTCAGATTTCTCATTAGAAAATGTAAGATTTCCCTTACTTAGATGGACTTTAAGTTATTTTCTAGTTGTAAATTCTATGATCTTAAACCTCATAGGAAAAAAAAATTGTGATACATAGAATGTCTTTTTAGCACAAGGATATTGAACTCTCTTGAAACTCTAACAACATGGAAAGGAGATTATTTCCTTCTCTTTGGAACTTGTGGTATAACAGCTAAGAAAGCCTTATTTAGACTGAAAGTTATGTGGGTCCAGAGTGAGGAAAAACCAAACAAAACTTGTCAATTAATGTAAACGTGCCTAAAAGATCATCATTCATTGCCATTTTGTATTCCCCCCCAACAAAACAAAACTCTACAGAATACAGGTAAGACTGCTGGGAAGAAAATATTCTAACATACCGTTAAACTTTACTTTCACATTTCTATTGAAATTATCTCTATCTGCTTCACAAATTAGAACCTTCCACGGGTTTTCATATCATAAATTGGGAAGGGTTGTGCTTGAGCCACTCCTTCCTTTTCATATATCTGTCACTCACAGAAGCAGCCCTTTTGGATGTGTTCCATGACATAGGATGAGTCAATTCATAGAAATTCTACCCCACTTTTGAGAAAAAAAAGACTAGATTTTTCCTCTGTCCCCAAATAATTCTAGTAATGTCACTTTGTTCATGTTCATCCTGTTCAAATGGTAGAAAGTAAGAGGTCACTGAGAATTCCATTTAGAACACTAACAAATCTTTAGAATTTAGGCTACCAACATTTAAATGCAATCTTTACTCCTCTATTCTTTATTCCCTCTTTCCCACCCATAGCCCGTAAGATGCCAATTTCTGTAGAACACCATTTAATCACTCCAAGTTCTAGTAATTTTATGCAACAGAAACTTCTTTAGTCCATAGTCCAAGAGGTTCCCCTGAGATGTTTTAATTTCTAACAGTCATAGGACCTGGGACATTTTAAGCACTTAACAAATATTGACTGATGGACATAATTCATAACTAAGGCCAAAAAAAATGCAAAGTCCATGCTTTCACATTCTTCTGAAGTTAAATTTACTTTCCTTCATTTAAAATAAGTAGAAGGGTGGAACTTTATAAGAAATATGTAGGAGTTATGAATGCATAGAGATCACGTTGGCATCTTCACAGGAGGAGATGCACATGTAAGAAATATGAGTGACCAAGATGCATATAGAGGGATAAATAATAGTTTTGATATAGCAAGCTGCCAATTCTTTCTACTGCTGTCATTATATGAGTGTATGCTCTCTTTGTTCCCTGCAAATCACATAGATGATCACTGATCCTATCATCCCATTCAGGCTTACATCGAGCCTGAACTATGCCTGGGTGTCTTGGATATACATTTGATATCCAACAGGCTTGTCAGTGTCACCCTCACTCAACACTACTGGTAAGAGAGAAAAGGTTTCATCCTTTGGACAATGAGCCCATGACCCAAACCACTCTGTCTGCATCCACTCCATAACAAGCTTTTTCCTTCACGTGACTTTTCCATAACTATGCTGTCTCCTCTTAGATAAAAAAAAATCAGAAGATCCAGTAGATGAACCAGCACCATATGGCAACCAGAAGGATGATCATAACTCTGGCAAACAACAAGGTGGAAACCAAGCACATGGACCTACAGGTGGTCAACAAGTAGGTAATCCAGGTGGCCAACAAGGAGGTCAACCAGGTAGCCAGCAAAGAGGTCAACAAGGTGGTGGGCAAAGAGGCCCTCAAGGTGTCCAGCAAGGAGGACATGCAGGAGGTCAGCAAGGAGGTCAACCAGGTGGTCAGCAAGGAGGTCAACCAGGTGGTCAGCAAAGAGATCAACAAGGTGGTCGGCAAAGAGGCCCTCAAGGTGTCCAGCAAGGAGGACATCCAGGAGGTCAGCAAGGAGGTCAACCAGATGGTCAGCAAGGAGGTCAACCAGGTGGTCAGCAAAGAGGTCAACAAGGTGGTGGGCAAAGAGGCCCTCAAGGTGTCCAGCAAGGAGGACATCCAGGAGGTCAGCAAGGAGGTCAACCAGGTGGTCAGCAAGGAGGACAAGCAGTGGATCAGCAAGGAGTTGGTCAAGGTCCTCAGCAATTTGGTCAACCAGATGGCCAACAAGAAGGCCATCCAGGTGTCCACCAAGGAGGTAATCCAGGTGGTCAGCAAGGAGATCAATCAGGTGGTCAGCAAAGAGGCCCTCAAGGTGGCCAGCAAGGAGGACATCTCAATGGCCAGCAGGGAGGCAGTTCAGGTGGCCAGTAAAGAGATCTCATTCTCTCTCCCCCACCCTAAGGTATTTCATTGTTATTTTCAGTAAACCAATGTCCGTGTTTGAATATGTACTGGCTGTTAACTAATTTAACATCATTTCCAAAATGCTTTAGAGCACTTTCCCCTTTTCTGAGTCTTCCTCACTCTTCTTTTCTCCCAATCATTTGTTCACCTCTCTTTATCTCTACACTATTCTCCTTGATAGAGACAGAGAGAGAGAAAGAGATAGAGAGACAGACAAAATGAGAGACAGAAAAAGTCAGAACTAGTGATATAGAGAGTGGGAAGGGGATGGGGCAGGGGAGTGAGGGGGAGAGAGAGAAAGAGAGAGAGATCAAAGCTTCATCTATTCTCTTCTCTCTCTCCTTCATGCTACTTCTCCATATCCCTGCCCAGGGTCTTCATATTTTATTTTGTTTTGTTTTCACATTTCAATAATCTTTGACTTTGTGGTTGTCATTTCCATTAGCCAAGGGGCCTAATCCAGAACAGTTCATTTCCTATAAGCAGCTTCCTTTCTTCTTTTAGAGCATAAAAAAGAAGATGGGCATTCCGGAGGCACCTTTGAAGATCCCATGTGGACCTGGATATTGGGACAGTAATATATGTCTTGATCTTCTCCTTCCCTTTCTTTATAGTATCAATAAATACACTAGTAATTAAATAATAACTCTTGCTTCTCTTTATGGTGTTTTTGTCACTCAATTTCTACCATACTAAGTTCTAGCTATAGGTACTGAATTTTTGTCCCCAGCTACTTAATGCATTACTGATTCCAGAATATTCTGTGTTTGCTTGGCCCTGACCTGGACTGAGTGCTTATTCCTTAGTCTCCAAAGAGCACCTTGCTCGTGATTGAATAAATAACATGCACATGACAAATACTTTTGAGTTATTATGAAATTCATATTATTTGAAGGCTATAAAGGAGGATAATGCTCATAGCTCCCGAAACTCCTGGATAATCTATAATCATTTCCATGGAATAGAGTCCAATTTCCTCTCTTTTCCTCTATTACTGAACAGAGCTAAAAAGCTAACAGCAAATCTGATGATCCCCCAAAGCAGTTTCAGGTAGTCATCAAGCGTTTTGGAAATGCCTACTATTTGCCAGGCCTCATGGTAAACTCTTACGTATAGAGAAATTTAATAAAAAAGAAAGACTGCAAAACAAAACCAAAATAAGCAATCTTTACTCACAAGGAGCTGACAGACTAGTGGTGGGGACATCATTTAAACAACCATGTATGTCAAAAGAATTTGAAATGTAGTACAGGGTGGACTGGTCTCTAACCTGGGAATAGCCAGAGCTGAACAGAGCGGACAGGCAGATGCGTCAGAAATCACATAGTGGTTTAGTTAGTTTTAGAGTAAGGAAGACTACCACCCTGCAAGGTGGTAGATCACTACACAATTATTCTTAGGTCTTGAAACACTTCCAATGCTTGGCAGGCCCCCTTTATTGTCATTGAGTCCTGTGCTTATTTTATGATGTATAGAATGAGAGTTAGCATGATGAGAACTGGAGCACAGTAGCCTCTAGTTTAGTTCACCTGACAGTTATAACCTCAGGAATTTGTGAAATGTTAGCATGTCAGGAGTTCTTGTTTTATCATTCTTCCTTGTAATGTATTGGATGTAACTATATTTCCCAAGCCAGAAACTCCTGGAAATATGGGAGTTCTAAACAATCTCAACAGCATAATCCTTATATCATATGATTTTAATTAATAAGAGAAACATAAATCCCATGACATTTCCTCCTCCTCTTCAAAGGTGGAGATGGTCCTGCCGATGGAGGGGGAAAATCCCCCCGAAACATGATTTTGATTTAATATAATGCTGGAGTGAACAGCTGAGATACAAGATGTATACCAAGACAGGGTCAAGGCAAATAAGGAGGAAAAACGTCATATCAGAGAGGGCAGTGTGGAGAATGCTGGCAGAATTTCCTGGAAACCATGTGAATAAGTCAAAAGAAATTGAGGAGATCCGCTTCAGAATGTTTTGGTCCCTTTTCACTAAATCTTGTGCTTGCTTACTTAAAGCACTAAGGTGTTTCTCCACGAGGGAGAACTGATTAGACTAGAAATAACATTCCTTCCAAATGTGGGCACATGACCCTCTTTCCTCAGTAGTTAGGGTGTCCAGCACCCAGGATTTTGCACTACTATGAGGGCAAGAGAAACCATGTGTGTTTGGAGGCTGGTGATGAATCTCCCAGTATACTGCAGGTCTGTGGCTGTCTCTGCCCAGAGTTTCCCAAAGAGTCTCATAGTGAACCAAAAGTGGTTGTAGTAGCAGTTAGGGACCAGGTGGCCACAAACAGAGACCCAATGGCAGGAAAATGAGCATCTGCTAATGGTGCAGGGCCAGCCATAACCAGAGAAAAATTGCAGTGGAGTGGTTATCTGGAAATAGGAATGATTTGGGCATGGTATAGATAAGGGTGGCTAGACCTTCCCAGCAAGGATAGAGAATGTGGTATAAAACCGAGCAGCTTAAGAAGAACTGTCCTGAGAAAGGGAGAAATTCAATTGCAAAGGTGGATATTAGAGTCTGAATCCCAGGTGAAGTGAGTGAAACAGGAGGGGTAAAGTGCTTCCAGGCATGGGAAAAAGAGACCATTCTGGCATTCCCAGGCTATGTCAGAAATTGAAGCAATACCTTTACAGTTGCCTTTATTTAGGACAAAGGTCAATGATCTGATGCCTGATTTGTTAGGGCAGGCTCCCACACTCCACTTACTACATGGGGTATTTGTAGTGTTATAAGATACCTATGTCCAGTTCAGAGAAACCTGTGGCCATAGAAGCTGGCCAGAGGAATAAAATGAGGTATATATGGAAGCAATCCAGGAAGAGTTCTGGATGAAGGCATAATCACATTGCTTGGAATTTAATGATCCAAGTAGGGGCCTATGTTGCCTCTTGTACTGAGGATGTAGAGTGGAGTCTGAATTTCTAGAGACTCTCAAAGGTAATGAATACCATAGGTAAAAGTCTAATATCCTAGTAGCCCTCAATTCTGCAGTTAAGTCCTCTGTTTCTTGGTTAAGGTGCTCCCTTTCTCCACAGGCAGATGCACTCTCAAGTATTTTAATTCTTGAGATTGTTGTATACCATGAGACTATGGGTAGAGATGAAGGTAGATGTAATGCTAATGATATTTGAAGATCCTTTTGTATTGCTAAACTTAGAGGTACTTAGCACCTAGTTTCAAATTAAGCATCTGTTAAAGAAACAGAAAGTACGAACTCCTGTTGCAGATGTAAAAGGAACAGAGAGGAGCAATGCTGTATATAAGGAAAAACTCCAGCTGGGAAAGTTGGAATTTCCTAGGAACTTGTGGTAGCAGTGATTCTTCTGAGGGCCAGCTGGTGGTTGAATTTCTGAGATTTTCTGCACCAACCCAGTACAGCACCATAATGAGGAGATCTTTGGCTGCTGTGCTTCCCACCCATTGGTAAAGTGGCATAAGGCATCTTGTTATTATCTTATAAGCAGTAAGCTTCTGGGGACCAAATATTCTAGATCTAAGGCTGAACAACTCTAAAATAAAGGCTTTTAGCCAGGGGTACCTAGCTCTTCTGAGAATTTAGCCAAGAGGTTTTAAATGTCCCATTATCTCTTTCAACCATTTCTGGTGACAGGATGTTGGTGGCAATAGGCACAATGAACACGCTGAGTGACTGACCAGAATTAAAGCAGAAGAGTTAATGAAGCTCTTGTAAAATGGGTATCTCTACTGCCATTTATTTCTCAGGTTCTCCCTATATTGGAATTATTTTTTTTTCCAGGAAGATTTTCTCTCCCTCAGAGGCTGTGGAAGTGAGACAGGGAAATCCTACCCACCTGCAATGCTAAACATGAGCAGGTTTCCAGAGGACTGCTGCTGTGAACAGCTTTCAAGGTTATGATTACAAGCATTGTGAATTCCATTTATTCAGTAACAAATTAAGGCAAAACATTTACAGAAAATCAAAATACAGCAGTCACCATGTCACAAGTCACCAACTTAACACTAAAATGCCCACGTAGTTTTCACCAAAATGGTCCCATAATTTTAAACAAAGTACATTCGTTTAGTAACTCAATCATTTACTAAGTCCTCTATTCAATCACAAAGTACAAAGTCTGAAGTTCTCCTTTAAACAAGGTGCATTCATTTAGTCAATCACAAAGTCCACCCCTAGGTCACACAGTCTTAATATCTTCATCAAAAAGTCTTCCTTCTTAAACAAAGTACATTCATATACTTAATAAGAAAGCACAAAGGCCATCTATCCCTAGGTCACAACTAGGTTACAATATCATCAGTCAGCATTACGTCCCCAAGGAGAGGCCTTTTCATCTTGCCTCAAGGAAGATTCTCAGCTTCCATGGCTCCCCTTCCCACAATTTCTGTTCCTGGGAAAACAAAGCTTAACAAAGCTCCAATAACAAAGCCCCTCCCCGCCAAAAGTGCCCCATTCCTACACATTGCCACTGACATCCTCATCAATTCATTTTCTGCCTGTGAAATCAACCTACACCCAACAACAACTTTTTTTTTGCCTTTTGTTTTTTTGGAGGGCAATTGGGGTTAAGTGACTTGCCCAAGTCACAAGGCTAGTAAGTGTGTCAAGTGTCTGAGGCTGGATTTGAACTCAGGTCCTCCTGACTCAAGAGCCAGTGCTCTATTCACTGTACCACCTAACTTCCCCCCAGCAACAAGTTCTGGGGCCTCTTTCAACAAATGAATCTGACAAAGTAACATCAAAACAGGCAGACAAAATACTGATGCCACAGTCATGCCTCCTCAGTTCTTATAAGCTGCAGCTGGCCCTCAGAAGTCCTGAGCAGCTCCCAACAGTTCTCTCTCTCTCTCTCTCTCTCCCTCTCTCTCTCTCTCTGTCTCTGTCTCTCTCTCCCCCTCTCCCCCTTTCTTCCTCCCTCCCTCCCTCCTCCCCCACCCCCAGCATTAATTCTGGCTCCCAGCAGTTCTCTCTCTCTATCAGCATTTTCATTCTCAGCAGTTCTCTCTGTCTCTATCTCCATAATGCTGCTCCCAGAAGTTCTGGCCTCTCTGAGCTTGGGGCTTTCCCTATACATGGTACCACCTCCTCCCCTCTCATCAAGTCAACAAGTCCATGTCACTGTGGCATTCACAAGCTCTGGGTCTTAACACTTAACCTTAAACCAAGTGCTAAGTACCTGTTAGCTTGCCTATACAAAGGGATTTTCAAATTCCATTACCATTACCATTACCATTATACCACCATGAGAACATAAGCAAAACATCTTTGTTACCATGGACAGGTGGCAATTGAATGAAGTTGACCTGACAGATTTTAAAGTGGGCATCTGGGAGATGAACTTGCTCACAAGCTGATTTCAGAGGCTTGGATGCACTGTGTTTGGGGCTTGTATAACCCATCTTATAGGTGTTAGTGGTGGTAGCCAGGTGAAATTCCACCTTCAGTATTTCTGGGGAAGTTCTACTAGATTGACAAGTCCCCAGGGACTGAATGAATAAAGGTATTCCATGATAGGGAGTTATAAGTTCATAGAGAATATGGGAATGTGAGTTATATAAATATGAGTCACATGTATTAGTAGTAGTACATTGGCAAATGTAGGAGAATCAGTTCCGGATTCGATATTCTGCATATGCCTTGAGTTTGTTTGTTTTTTTGAAATAGTATTTATTTTTTCCAATTACATGTAAAAATAGTTTTCAAAATTCATTTTTTGTAAAATTTTGACTTGCAAATTTTTTTCTCCCTATCTGCCTATCCCATCTCCAAGACAGCAAGCAATCTCATAAAGAATATACATGAGCAAAAATGTAAAGATGATTGGACATTAATTTTGTTTTAAAAGAAGGAATAGAACAAAAGGAATATGCAACAACAACAAAAAAAGAGAATGTAGTATACTTTGATCTGCATTCAGATACCATAGTTATTTCTCTGGATATGGTTAGCATTTTCCTCTATAAGCTTTTTTGGAATTTTCTTGGATCATTGCACTGCTGAGAAGAGCTAAGTCAATCATAGACTGTCACTGCACAGTGTTGCTGTTACTGTCTACAATATTCTCTTGGTTCTGCTCACTTTACTCAGCATCAGTTAAGACCAGTCTTTCCAGGTTTTTCTGAAATCTTTCTGCTCATCATTTCTGCTAGGACAATAGTATTTTATTACATTAACACACTACAACTTGTTCAGTCATTCCCGAATTGATGGGCATTGCCTCCATTTCCAATATTTTGCCACTGAGAAAGGGGCAGATATAATTATTTTTGTATGTGTATGCCCTTTCCCACATCTTATGACATCTTTGGGTTACAGACCTAGCAGTGGTGTTACTGGATCAAAGGTTATGTACAGTTTCATTGTTCTTACATGAACAAAATCACTGCAACCAGAATAAGGAGATAAGCAGTGGGGAAGGAACACAGTTACAATTATCTCTGACAATCTGATATCCAAGTAACATATGAGATTGAGACTCAGAGATGATGAAACATTTCACCCAATAATTAAGTGCCTAAGGAGAATATAAATGGTTTTCTTTTTTTTTTAAAAAATGTATTTATATCTTTTTTTGGTGCAACAATGTAATTTCCAGATAAATGTTACCCTTTGCTTGCCCTGTAGGGCATCTGTTTTAATCAAAAAGATAAAATAGTAAAAAATATTATTTCCATAAAAATAACTAACAGTCTAGTCTCTCATAATATGCATTCAAACATTTTCAAAAGCATTTTAAGCCATTTACAACCATTTTAAAGGTCTTTCCAAATCCTCTATCATAACGTAAAGAAAACATCACTGAAGCTTAGACGTATCACCCTCTAATGAGCACGGTTATTTAACAATGGATATACCTTATTTTTGAGGAATAATAGGCAGTGAGGTGGCAGAGTGGATACAGAGTTATTCCCTGGAATCAGAAAGGCTCATCTTCATGAGTTCAAATCTGTCTTCAGACACATGGTCTAGAAAAGTCTTATTGGTTAATTGATTCAACCCTGTTTGCTTCAGTTTCTCCTCTGTAAAATGAGATGGAGAAGGAAATGGTAAACGGTAAATGACTCCAGGATCTTTGTCAAGAAAATCTCAAATGGGATTATGAAGAGTCAGACATGACTGAAAATACTGAACAAGAATGGCAATGGGAAGAAAGACACATTTATTTAGTTTCAGTAAAGCTATTAATGGGTCCTCATATTTTTCAAAATAACTTAGAATAAAGGAGACTAGTCAACAACTTGTTTATATCCTTTCTCTTAATCTCACTACTTTGCATATAGATCCAGGAGTTCAAAGTCAGAATGAACAATCCTTCTATAAGAAGTTACTAATAATTCATTTTTAATTTTAGAAAACAAAAGTTCAAAACACATAAATGACCAATTACTAGAGAATGGCTGAACAAATGATCATATGAATGTGATTAGCTATTTATGAAGTGATGAGGAACTAGTTAAGTAAAAACTTCATGGACTTAAGACAGGAGTTAGGAAACTGGCCTAGAGTAATTTGTCATCATGCCCCATGCCCCTCTCTGCTTACCCTACAACCCTCCCCCCTTGCTTATTCTTCATTCTTCTTCTTTCTGGGTCATCATGCCTTGTAATCACAAACCCCCTTGCCTCAGCAACTTACTTGTATCTCCGAACAATGAGACTGTACTGTATAAAGAGATTTTGAATCCCTGAGCTATCTGCTGATTCCTTCAGATTGGTCTGAGAAGGACAGCTGCCAGCTGGCTAATAAAAGCTCCTAAAATTTTTTATTCGGACTCTGTGATCACTCTATTAAGACTTGCCATTTCATTTGGAGGCCCCAGTGAGATGGCCTTTGACCACCTTTCCATCTGCAAGGGGGACTGGACTGGAAAGTTAATCCAGGGGACAGCTGCTGAGAGACATTCCTCAGCCCTGGATCCACTTCCTTGTCCCAAGTCAGACCACAGATTGGAATGATTCCTAGATTACCTTAACAATTGGCAGACAGAGAGCTCCAGTTTCTGTTTAACTCTCTCTCTTCTCTTGAGGCCTCTGTTCTGGTGAGTATGCTTGTCTGATAATAGGGTAGGGAGCAGGCTGGATACAGCAGAGACTGCCTCTACTGGGTCAATCATTTGGGACACCATTTGCAACCCCTGTTCAGATCTCTCAGGATCTCTGTTCAGATCTCTGTCTTGAGATCTCTGATGAGTACTCTTTACTGATAATAGGGTATGTGGCAGGCTGGACACAGCAGTGATTGAGTCAATCACTTGGAATGCCAAGTGTAACCCCTTTTCAGGCCCCTTGAGGGATCCTCTGTTTAAGTCTCTACCTCTGTCTCTCCCTTGAGACCTCTGGTTAAGTGTTAAGTCTGTTTTGTCTGTCCATCTGTTTCATGTCTCAGTCTTAAGTATCCCTGTAACAGTCTGTGGCTTAGAAGTGGAAGTTCCTTTTTCTCTCCTCCCTTCATTGAAAGATTGGGAAAAAGAGGAAGTTAAAAATTAATTGTGTAAAATAAAAGAGCTAATGGAAGGAGAATATTTCACCCTCCTTGTCCAGGGTTGCCATCGTTATAAACTAATCCAGGAACTCAACAAAACCTTAGAGTTAAAAGGGGCTCACAGTAAGAAAGAACCTGAAAGTACCTGCCCCCACAGCCAATTGAAGTAAAAGTCAGGAGATTCTATCCCCTGTCAGGGCAAAAGACTTCTGATGGAAAGGAAAATTAAGGGAAATGTTTAACATGTTGCTATTTGAGAGGCATTCTTTCTGCCTGGTTTCTAGGTCTCTGTACTTTGTGTTTTGAACTGCATTTCCTGATTGGTTAAAAACCTCCCTCTGGCCAGAGTTTTGAATGCTGAGAGACATGAATGCATTTCTTTTTATGTTCATCTGAAAGTCTATGGATTACCACATATACCATCTATGTGAGATTCCAGAATGTAATTGCTTTCTAGTGATAAGTTGATAGGTTCCTTTATTTCTGTAATTTCATGTGGAATTATAAGGTCATCAGATTGGTAATTAAGGTTTTTATTTCAAAGTTGGAACCTTGTATCATCTGTGTTGTAAGAGAAGTAGTTTCTTTTGTAATGTTTTAGAGTACTGTACTTTGAAAAATCATATGCTTAACTTGTGAAATTGTTAACAGAGTTATTTGGGGAAATGTTTTAATGCTAAAACCTAAAGTTATTAATTGGTACTATATGTAGAATGGAGAAGACTGATAAAAATGTTATTCTGAACAGTCTTCCTGCATGTATCAGAATTGAAAAAGCAGGGGCATCACCACCAGCCCCTCCCTAAAGTCCTTCTCAGTCATTATCTGTGTTGTAAAACTGCCAAAGCCTCTAGGAACTATCTCTATTAGGCAAGGTCATTCCACAAGGGAAAGGACGGATAGTGAGTGGAATTCCTTACATTTGTGAGATCTGGTAAAATTTTATTGCTTATTGCAACTCCATGAGACTAAAGATAAAAACTGACTCTAAGCTGTGATTAGTGAAACTTCTTGTTTAGGGTAAAAGGCATTTGGTTTGCAGTTTGCATTTGGGTATAGTTGCCTGCATAAATCAGTAAATGCCACAAGCTACTCAAAGGGAATGTGAACTGGTGGAAGTCTACATTTGGTAAAAGCCGAAGGAACAATCTCAGTCTCGGTCTGGGATGGGAGCTTTTCCAAGAATCTAAAACAGGCCTGCACAACAACTGCTACAGCTTTACCTTATTGCTCTGTATTCTCATTGTGATACCTTGACCCCACCTTATTGTAGAAAAGAGCAAACAGGTTTCAGTGACCAAGTTAATGATTCTCATAAGAATAGAATATAGCCTACATACCCAGCCAAAATGGGCTGGATGTTTTGAAAGGTCTTGTGTGGCAGTTTCTGAAACTGTAAAAAAAATTTTTTTTCAATTGAATTATTGTCAAATTAATGTAATGAGTTGTAAAACAGAACAGATCTTGCTGTTTCAATTTAATTTGCAGCTATTTCATGAGCTAAGCAAAAGTTAACATTTGTAGCTGAGTGTATAGGTAAAAGATTCATTTTCTGAAGTATCTCTCTTTCTCCCAAAGTGAATATAATCAGAGGATAGACAAGCTTTGTGAAACAAGAATGTATGCCTACTATTCAGTTGGGAGTTTCAAGTCAGGAACCTCCTTTGTTTAAGGCAATACAGTAAAAGAAAGTTAAATAGTCTGAGTAATGGATTATACTAGCCCATGCTCACTCTACTTCTGGTCATTTTTCTCCTACTTTTTTGTTTGGCTCTTGTTTGTTTAATCTCTCTGCCTGACTTGTATCTTCTAGGCTCAGTGCATTCCACTTGCAGATGCCAGCACAGGCTGATTACCATCCACTGTCCAAAGTCGCTACCCACCACCCCTTGGATCTGGCATCTACCAAGTTCCAGACATTGGCCACAGCCCCCACTCCTTGAATGATGGACCCCTGTGAGGCAGGGACACCTCTACATCCTTTCTCAGCATGAAGCAGCCTGGGACTGAGACCTTCATCCCTTGTCCCCAAATGATTTTGGGTCCCATCTGTTTAAGGGGGGAAATGATGGGGTGCTGGGGTGCCTTATGATGGGGTGCTGGGGTGCCTTTGGCAAAAGGCATGGGTTTCCATTTAATAAGAGCCCTCAGACCCAGGCCTGACTTTGAATTGTTAGTTCTTTGGAAAAAGCTAAAGTCTTGCCCAGAGTCCACATCATCTCCATACTCCCCTTAACCTCCAATCAAGAGATGACCCCATTTTTCTGAACATCTCCAATGGCTTCCCTTGGGGCCTTGACCTAGCCTAGCCAGCCCCAGGGTGAGGAAGTGGAGGAAGAATCTGGCAACAGATGCTGCCCAGAGGCCCAGCCCTTTACTGGCTTTTTCACCTGCAAGCCTGATGGCTGTCTTTGGCATTATCACCAAGCTAGACCTGGGGAGTGTAGGCAAGGAGAACCATTCCAGGCCATTCAAGTGACCAGCTTTGTTTGTTCACTAGCAGCAAAACCTCCCTGTACCTCCAAAATCCAACCCAAAATCCAGTCCCATCCCCAACAGGCAAATAGAGAAGTGACCCAAACTGGGTCAGGTTCCCAGGCATTGGGGTGCCTTTGTAACTTTGTTTGTAACATTATTGTAACTTCAATCTGTAAAAGTCTCCTTGTGTGCCTCTGCAATTGGCATTCCCAACAAAAATGACACTGGGGGATATGCAGGCAGTTTGTGTCCTCTTCCCTTCCTATGACCTTGCTAAATCACCCTATCCTAACCTGTGTGCTGCTACCATCGAAATTGAGAAGTACCAAGTGTCATATAACTGCATCCTCCAAGCTCCTAACAATGCCTGGATGGCATGCACCACTGGCCTTACCTCCTGCATTCCCATCCATGTCTTAGTGGACTCTAACTCCCCTGAAATGTGTATTTTGGTCCATGTTCTTCCCCAGGTTTTCTTTTATTCTGGGGAGGGGGGAAGTGAGCATTTGGCTTGTGTACCCGAGTGAAGCCAGAGCCCATCTTTGTTCCCCTCCTGGGGATTAGGTATTGCTGGGTCCACTGCTATAGGCATGGCAGCTCTGGTTAAAGCAAAGTCTCAGTATGCTGCCTTAAATGCCCAGGTAGATCAAGATATAAGAGAACTGGAAAAAACAAATTTCCTATCTGGAAACCTCCCTAGATTCTTTGGCTGAGGTTGTGTTACAGAACCAGTGGGGGTTAGACTTCCTCTTTCTTAAGCAAGGGGGTCTTTGCATGGCCCTTGGAGAGGCCTGTTGTTTTTATGCCAACCATTCAGGGCTGATCAAAAACAGTAAAGAGAAGCTGCCTGGGAGTCAGGGACCAATTGGTTCAAATCCCTATTTAATTGGTCACCCTGGTTGATCACCCTTATAACATCATTAGCCAGCCCCACCCTCCTAGGCTGTGTGTGGAAGTGGGTCCAGTCTGTCATACTCATGATTCTGTGTACGCACTAAGCACCCATAAGTGACCAGGAATTCATGATTTGATTCTTTCCAAAAAACAAAAGGGAGGAATGAAGTGGCCAGGAATTAGTTAAGTAAAAACTTCATGGACTTAAGATAGGAGTCAAGAAACTGGCCTAGTGTAATTTGTCATTATGTCTTGTGCCTCTCTCTGCTTACCCTACAACCCTCCCCCCTTGCCTATTCTTCATTCTTCTTCTTTCTGGGTCATCATGCCCTGCAATCATAACCTGCCTTGCCTCAGCAACTTACTTGTACTTTCAAATAATGAAACTCTACTTTATAAAGAGATTCTGCATCCCTGAGCTATCTGCTGATTCCTTCAGATTGGTCCAAGAAGGACAGCTGCCAGCTGGCTAATAAAAGCTCCTAAAACTTTTTATTCAGACTCTGTGGTCACTCTGTTAAGACTTGTCATTTCATTTATTGAATTACAAAAATCAAGAATATGATAAATTAAGACAAAGAGTAAAAATTTTGTGAACTCATATAGAATGAAATAAGCTGAACTAGGAGAACAATATGCACCATGACTATAATAATGTAAATAAAAGATCCCAGTTATGATTAACCATACTGAACAATCTCAGTCTTGGTTAATAAATGATGAATCACTACTCCCTCCATAGAGAAACCAATGTGTAAAGATTTGCACTGACTTTGCTACCTACTTACTGAACGTGGAAGAGTCACTTTGTTTACTTTACTTCAGGTTATTTTTCTGGATAATGAGGGGGTTGGACTATATAGACTCTCCAATCCTGTTCCTCTCTAAGTCTATGAATGAGTTCCTCTGAGCCTTAGAATTTGGAAGGAAATGGGATAAATGAATTGTGGATGGAATATCAAAAGGAAGTGCCTGGGGGAAAGCCACTTCACATGGAATTACATTTCAACATTAGAGGTATTTGTTGAGCAGAGTATTTGGAAGAAGGACAGAGAGATATTATTTTTTGAGGAAGAATATTTTTTGAACAAACATTTCTTCAAAACTTATTTTAGTTTAATTTTGGGACATATCTAAAATATTGTCAAGGAAGGAATGATGGAGAGAGCCATGGGAGCATGGATGCTTAGAGGCTATCCTCAAGTGACCAAAGAGTACAGCTGCTGATATCTATGTATCTTCTTATGGAAGGTGATGAAGCAGGAGCTTCCCTGTACAATTACTGTATATAATCATTTCATTTTGGTTATTTTATCCTTCCATTGTATACTGACTTTGCTGGCTCATTCCTGACCCTGGAAGAAAGTTAGTGATGACGTTTAAATGACTTATGCAACACAGAATATTAAAATACCCTCAAGGAGTTTAGATTTTTTTGTGGGAAAGAAATGACAAGATGGAAGACTACCCATCAGTGCAATCACAATATTATATGTGGTGTTTCCAGAAAAGGTGGTTTCAAAGACTTCAGCTAACTTTTATTTGGTGATGACTTTTTGAGCAGGAGATTTTGCCAGCCTTCAAACTCAATCCAACCAAAACATAGGGATGGTAGTGATCTGGACATGAACAACACCTTCAGATAAGGGACTGAGCTGACATTTGAAAAGGGACATTGTTCTCTGAGGTCTTTATAAGAACAGTTTCCTTTGGTCCATGCAGCACAGGTAACATTGACACCATGGCTGCCACCAAGTGGCTCCTTCTCTTTTTCTCAGTGGTCTTGTTGGGCCTGAGCTCAGCTCAATTCACAGATGAGGGTAAATGGGGGAAACAAAGAATCTATGTTCATGTTACCAGGATATTGATCATTCACCAGGGTATAATTCATGTGACGTCCTTTGTTGTTAGCTTTCCTCAGCAATTTGGGTACTTTGGTCTCCTTAGAATTAGATAAATAGGAGGTAGGATTCTTATTTTCCATGTTCAGATGGCTCCTCAAATCTCTTTTCCTCCTTTGATTTGCAGTCAAACTCAAACAATTCTTTAAACTCTATTCTTTTCCTCAGTCATATATGCTCTTTTCCTCACACACAGCATTCCTTGACCCTTACTTAAATGCTGCTCCTCCAAATGCAATATATTCAGTACTTATCTCTACCTCTTAGAATTCCTAGCTTCAGTGAAATTCTGTTTATGTCATCTCCCATAGGAAATCTATTTGGATTTTCTGCCCTGTGCCTTGTTTGCATGTTCCTGTCACCTAAATTTTTTTTTTTTTACCTATTTAGCATTTAATTTCTATATGAATGTTTTTCACCCAAAATAAAATTTAAATTGCACAACGTCAAGGACTTTTTTCTCTTTCTTTGCATACCCAACAGCAAACAAAGTGACTGGCACATGATAATAATTTAATAATTTCTTAATGAAATGAACTGAATTATTTGGCACAAAATATTGATAAAAGGAGTAAAAATTTATATTTCTAATTAAAGGTTTTCCTTCCTAGGACAAAAAATGTCATTACATTGGAAAACTGAATTTTTCATTTTCCATTGAGATTTTGACACTCATGTAGACTTTTGACACTCATATAGATACCATTTTAATTCTTCCCTTTCCTGCATCGACTCCATCCTTATTGACAATGTGTTTATCCAAATCTTCCAATGTATAGATCAGCTCTCAAAGACAGGACTGTTCAGGTAGAGATTTAACCATCACCTTAATAGTTATGAATTCCTCCTCACTTATCAGGCCCTTTCTTCTGGATAAATAGGAATTTCTATCTTCATAATACCAATACTCAATCAATCAGCAAGCATTTATTGTTGTGGAAACAAAACAAAATCTGTGAAGCATATTCAGAGTGAACTGGTTTCTCCCATATTAGAGCTGACCTTCTGTAATGGTAATGAAATGTGAAAATCCCTTTGTATTGCTAGGGGATTAATTGCAATTGCAAGTAAGATCCCTTAATTGCAGAAATTAAGCCTCTGTTAAAGCAACAGAAGGTATGAACCCTTGTTGCTGATGTAACAAGAAGGGGCTGAACAGGGAGGAACCATACTGTATGTAAGGAAAAACCCCAGCCAGGAAAATCAGAACTTCCTGTGAACTTGTGATGGCAGAGATTCTTCTGAGGGCCAGCTGGAGCTGTTGAGGCTGCTGAAGACTTCTGAGGGCTAGCCAGAACTGCCAGAGGAAGTATGTCTGTGGTGTTGGTACTTTGTCTGTTTGTGTTTTTGTTAAGGTTTGACTTCCCAGTAATAGAGACTGTGAAGGATTTAAGGTGGACTGGACACTGTGAGCTTCACTATGGAACAGGAACTGCACAGAGAGATAGACAAGGAGCTGGGAGCTGTCTGCCTTTGAACCCAGGTGACAGTTTGGTGAATCCAGATAGGAGCTGGGACCATGGAAGGGGATCCAGGGAAGCTGAAAGCCTGACCCAGTCAAGATGAAAAGACCTCTCCTTGGGTACTGCATAGTAATTAAATTGTGATTTACTTGTGACTGAGGGCTGGATGGCTTGTGTATTTCCCACTACCTCTTAAGAGTGTACTGAGTAGAGACTAATGACTGAGCAGTAACTGATGATTGAATAGTGACTGATAACTGAATAGTGACTGATTTGTAACTTAGTGTGCCCCATGGGTGGAGGACTTTGACCTTTTGTATTTTATGATTGAATGATTGTGTTATTAAGTGATTGATTGACTAAATTATTGTACTTTGTTCAAAACTATGTGACCACTGCAGCAAAAAATATGAAACTATGTGGCCATTTTAGTGATAAGTTGTTGAGTTGTGACATGATGAATGCTATATTTTTATTTTCTGTGATAAGTTTTAACATTGAGAATGCTGTACCGTGATTTTCTGTGAATGTTTGCTCTGATTTGTTATTGAATAGACTGTTCACTATACTGTGTAATCAGAACCTTGAAAAGCTGTTCACGGTAGCATTCTTCTGGAAAGCTGCCCATGTTCAGTTTTACACCTTCTAACCAGAAGTGATCATGTTAACAGGATACTGGTGTTGAGTCAGGGTATAAATCATGTGACATCTTTTCCAACAAGAAAGACTTATTTTTTAAATTTAAAAGGGATATTTATAATCAGAATTCATCTAAATGTTTTCTTAGGACCCTATATTTGGCATCTTGCTCAATAAAATTTGATTGGAATGAAGTATTATTTTTTTTATCAGAAGGGATGGCATTGAGAAAGACTAAAAAGACATGTAAATAAAGATTTGAGAAACCTAGAAATGAAGTGAAAAAACAATACTACCATTATAATACTACTGTTAAATACTTTCAAAATAGCAACACAATCCAAATTTAATATCTTGAGTTTCTCTGGGTACATGCCATTGTATTTATGCCAAATTGTACTCAGGGCCCATGTGAGCTCTTAGACTTTTATGTTGAAGGATGGATAGTTATGACTTTTGACCAATACTAACTATAATTTAATAGACATTTTCAAAATACAAAATAATAACTTTCTAACCCCCAACTAAAAGTACAAATGTTGAGGTAAACCGCAACATGAAGTATTGCTGACATATTTAACAAAACAAAAAATCTCTCATCCTAAAATTTTATACTTAATTTTTAAAAGAAATATGTCTAAATATGTTCATATTTAGAAGGCAGTATACAAAGTTGTGGGCATGAGCAGGAAGAGGGTGAACAGATTTCCTGTCTGTATACACCAACATATAAGCATATACCAGAATAGTAGAACTGATGTTGTGATATGCCTACAACTCCAGACACGACAGACCTAAGTTACTCTCCCTTTTGAAGCTGTATGACTAAGGTGATACATAAAGATAGCTTCAATATGTAGCAAAATTAGACTGGCTGCAACAAGCCCTTACCCTTCAAAGTATCATTATGACTCATTAAGAATATTCATTCTCATACAAATCAAAACAAGGTTTTACATAACATAAATAAAAATAAATAATGAAGCTCACCTTTTCTTCTTTTTTGGAGGGGGGAAGGTAGGGCCATTGGGGTTGAGTGACTTGCCCAAGGTCACTCATGTTAAGTGTCTGAGGTCAGATTTGTACTCTGGTCCTCCTGACTCCACAGCTGGTGCTCTATTCACTGCACCACCTTGCCACCCCTTTATTTACATGTCTTTTTAGTCTTTCTCATTTGAATTCTACCTTTGCTTGTTTGTAAATCAAAGGAGTTGTACTCTTTGACACTGACAGTGTGATACTCTGGTCCTACCATAGTGATTTACCAACTCTAGTTATATAGCTTGTGTTTGTCAGAGGCAGGATTTGAATCAAAGATTTCATGACTTTCTGTCTACCATTCCACACTGCTTCCAATGAGGGAAATAGTGGGAAGATATTTTTACAGGATAGATTTAGGCTTGGAAGGGACCTTAGAAGCCATCTTGTCCAACCTCTTCATTTTACAGACGAGGAAGCAGAGAAGTCCAGAGAGGTTACTTGGGTTGCCCATATTTATATAGCCTATTAAGTGTCAGAGGCAGGATTTGCACCCAGGGCTGCTGACTTCAAATCCAATGTTCTTTCCATTACAATACATTAAATAGAAGGGCATTGCAAACATTTCATGGAGTGTAGAGTTCATGTTTTGGGTGGTCACTTGTGGTGAGACCAGATATATTCTTCCAAAACTTCTCCATACCATAAAAAAGTTGAGGAGGACAGCACAGGCAGCTTCTCTGAAGTATTCTCAGATTTAGAGGTGAGAATTTGCTACATGTAAGAGATGTTTAATTAGAAGATATAACTTTTCTTAATTGCCTTTTCTATTTAAAATTTGTCTTAGCTACAAAGAATTTTGGATATTTACTGGTTCTGAAATTATTATGTCAAATTCTATCAATCACTTATGTATATGGTTAATTTTTAGGTAAATAGGCTATAGTAATTATAGTTCTATAAATAAAAGAAAAAAAAACATTGGCACACATACATACACACATAAAATGTGGAAGTGTAACAATCTCTCAGCTAAATACAGATTCTTACATTGTTGTCCCAAGTACCTTCTAGAAATAATGCTTAGCTCTGACACAGAGAGAGAACATAAAATTTGCAGTAATTTCTTATTAAAACACCACTGGCTATATATTGTATATATATTATAGTTATAAAGAAAAGTAAGACAGACAATGAAAGATTGAAACATCTAGAAATTCTGAAATATTTTACTTCCACAAAAAACAGAATATATTCATAATCACATTATAATATGGCTATTATAACTGTAAACATGTATGCATGCATGCGTGTATGTATATATATATACATATATGTATATATCATACATGTTCTGCCAAGCCAAACAGAAATGGTGAGTGCCATTTGAAGCATCATTTGCTACCCTCAAGAGGATGAAATACTTTGTTCTCCCACATTCTTCCAATGATAGGAAAATGTATTCATTGGCCAAATTTGGGTATGTTATACTGAAAGATTTTTAAATTGTTGACATGTCTATTCTCAGCCTAATGGTATATTTATGCAGTAACTGGAAATATAAAAAAATTTAATAGCCTCATAAATAAAAGAGTAAACATAGTTTATCACTTTCCCAAGTTCAAAAAAATAGCTATTTGTTGTAGTAATAGCTGTTAATGATGACAGTAGTTGTTGGTTTTGAATAATCAATCAGCAAGCATTTATTCACTCTTTTGTACCCGTACTATGCCTACTATGACTGCTTTCTAGTACATTGGTTGAAAACTCTAGTGTTGGCATAATTAAGTCAACTAATGTGAGTAGATATGATCTTTGTAATAATGTCATCCTACATTAGGACACTTATGCCAATTTACAACACAATATATATAATTTAGAGCGTTTCCATTTTAGAAAAGTAAAACAAAAAAGAATCATGACTACTGGCATCACTAGTTTGACTGTTTACGCTGGCTACATGTAAAAAAGAAATAAAGATTTCCTCATGTCTGCTAAAAAAAAACAAAACAAAAAAAAAAGGGGTTGGCATTGGCATTGTAAAGAATTAGCCTAAGTGTGAAAACATCTCCATTTCAGTAGTGCTGTACCTGTCTCAAATATAGCCATAATCAAGTTCAGTGGAGAATACATCTGAAAATCTTTTATTTTCCCAATGCAGCTCAATCTCCACCTATTCAACAAGTTAGTGTCTGAGAGATTTTCTTGGAGTATTGGGGCTGTACATAATTTACCTCTTTTTATGGCCAATATCTGTCAGAGGTAGAATTTGAACATAGGACATTTTGACTGTGAAATTGGGTTTTGATCTGCTGTGCCATTCTGCCTCTCAGTAAGATCACCATAACAATTTTCCACATGAAGAAAATTGAACTCAGAGAGCTTACATAACTTCCCACCTGACATAGCTGCCTAGATTCTGAAAGATATGACATGAACTCAAAACCCTTGAATCTATATCTTGTGATCTAGGAAAAAACAACATAATGGGGTAAAAGAAAAATATTTACAATCAATGCCCTTGGATTAAAATTCTTCCTCTGTCAGTATGACCTTGGTTAATTCACCGTGCCTGGTACATGTTTAAGTGCTTAATAAATCTAGCTGACTTGGCAATCTTCTTTTAATACTTTCAGATTTCTCATAAGAAAATGGAAGATTTTCATTAGATGGATTTTAAGGTATTTTCCAATTGGAAAATTTCTGATCTTAAACCTCATATGACAAAAACATGTTCTGATAGATAAAATGCCTTTTTAGCATGAGGATATTGAGCTCTCTTGAAACCCTCACAAAGTGTAAAGGAGATTATTTCCTTCTCTTTGGAGCTGTATGTGTAAGAGCTAAGAAACCTTATCTAGATTCAAAGTCTTATGAGTCCAGAGTGAGGAAAAACCAAACAAAACTTGTGGACTAATGTGAAAATGCAGAAAAGTTCATCACTCATTGCCATTTTGAATTTCTCCCCCACAAAACAAAATTCTAAGATCATTGAGCTATCATTTTTTATACATAGTAGTATTTCATTATAATCATATACCACAACTTGTTCAGTCATTCCCCAATTCATGGGCATACCTCTACTTTCCAGTTATTTGCCAGCAGAAAGAGAGCTACAACCAACATTTTTTTAGAACATATAGTTTCTGGGGGTGGTGCCAAGATGGCAGAGTAAAGGTAGGGACTCACCTGAGTCACCCCTTTGAAATACCCCTGCAAATAACTTTTTAAATGACTCTGCACACATTCTAGAGCAGCAGAACTCATAACAAGACAGAATGAAACAAATTACTAGCTCAACACAGCCTGGAAAGTCAACAATGCAGGTCTTTTGCACAGTGAGAGACAGTAGAGCATTCCAGAACAGGCTAAGCCAGCACGGACTAGTCCCAAGAAAACTCAGAGCAGGCCTCTGGGTGACTGAATCACTGGCAGAAGAGGAGGTTTCCAGACTTCTCAGCCCACAGATGTCAAAGAAAAATTAAGAGTTCAGCAGGAAAGGTCTATTGGACATGATTGAGAGTGGAGTGCAGTCCAGCATTGGCTGCACTAGCACAGCCCTGGCCCCAGCAAACAAGAGCAGGCCACAGGAGTGACTGAATTAGGAGCACATAGATTTTCTTCCAGAGGTTTCAGGGCATGGATTGTAAGGGGCTCAAACAAAAGGTCAGAATGAGATTAATGGGGCCTCTTTGTTAGCACTATGCAGGACTCCATTGCTTTGCCCATGCTTGGATCTGGGTTTCAGTCCTAGGTGGCAGTCTGAGGGCAAAGAGGACAACTAGCATAGCAGAACTTGTGGAAAGATTGGAGAAGGGACCCTCTTCACAGTTCCAGGGCAGAAAAGTGTGCTTGTGGTCACTCACAGACCATAGCACAGACCAGGAGAGGTGCAAACAATGCTCTTTAGATCATGCCAGTTTGGAAGGACTGAAAATTTACAGGGCCCTTGAAGTATCTCTGAAAACAGCTGCTCAAAACCCCTAAAACTAGGGACAGTTCATGCTTCACCCTGGAAGCAAGGTCATACCTTAACACAGAGTTAAAACGTTAAGTAATGGGCTGGGAAAATGAACAATAAAAAACAAACAAACAAACACTGACTATAGAAACTTATTTTGGTGGCAAAGAAGATCAAAACATGCTCTCAGAAGAAGACAACAAAGTCAAGGTTCCTGCATCCAAAACCTCCCAGAAAAATATGAAATGGTCTCAGGACATGGAAGAGCTCAAAAAGGATTTTAAAAATCAAGATAGAGATGAAGAGGAAAAATTGGGAAGAGAAGAGAGAATGATGCAAACATGTCAAAGGTTTGGTAAAGGGGGTGGGGAGCCAAGATGGTGGAGTAGAAGCACCAACTTGGCCTGGGCTCCAGCTCCAAAATATTTCCAATACTTGTAAAAAAATGACTCTAAACAAATTTTAATGCTACAGAACCAACTAAGTGATGGAGAGAAATGAATCTCCAGCTGAAGACAGCTTGGCAGGCCAACAGAAAAGGTCTATCACCATATGCTGGGAGCCAAGCACAGTCCTGCAGGAGCCATGTGGTTCCAGCCCCAGGTTCTCTTCAACCAGCAGTGGCCAGAGAAGACTTCAGGAGAGTGAATTACCAGCAGCTATGGCAGCTTCCAGACTTCTTAACCCATAAATGTCAAAGACAAAGTAAAAGGTAAGTGTCAAACTCTGTTAGAACAAGGGTGGTTGGAGGAGAGGAGTCCAGGCCCTGCCCCCTGGACAAGAAGTGGCAGAGGCATGGCAGCTGCTCCACATGTCTGCCTCAGGAGCTCCTGACCTGTAGATTGTAGAGGGACCAAGCAACCATTAGAGGGTAATTGCTCTTGCTTTGACCTGCTTGAATCTGGATCACTGTCTTGGCTGGTACTCCCAAGGTGTGTGACCAGTGAGCCAGAGATTGGGGAGCTGGCTATAGAGACAGTTCTCTGCTAATAGCTCAGGCAGGTGGGAAAATGCCAGCAATTTGGGAAAAAGTTCTCCATTCTGGAGGCAGAGTTTTACCATGGCAAAGAACTCAAGGGTCAAGTAATTGGCTGGCAATATGAACAAGCACAGGATGTGCAAATAGAGCATAGAATCCTTTTCTGAGTACAGAAAGGATCAAGGCATGGAGTGAGAAGAAGACAGAAAAGTCAGAATTCTTGCATCAAAAAACCTCCAAATAAAATATGAACTGATTATAGGCCATGGAGGAGCTCAAGAAAGATTTTGAAAATCAAGTAAGAGAAGTGGAGGAAAAATTGGGAAGAGAAATGAGAATGATGCAGGAAAATAATGAAAAGTGAGTCAACAGCCTGCTAAAGGGAGCCAAAAGTACGCTGAAGAAAATAATACCTTTAAAAATAGACTAACTCAAATGGCGAAAGAGGCCCAAAAAGCCAAGGAGGAGAAGAATGCCTTAAAAAGTCAAATTTGCCAAACGGAAAAAGAATTTCAAAGCTCACTGAGGAGAACAATTCCTTCAGAATTAGATTGGAGGAGGTAGAAGCTTATGACTTTGTGAGAAATTAAGATACTATAAAACAGACCCAAACAAATGAAAAAATAGAAGGCAATGTGAAATATCTCATTGGAAAAACCACTGACCTGGACAATACATCCAGGAGAGATAATGTAAAAATTATTGGACTACCCAAAAACTATGATTAAAAAAAAACCTGGACACCATCTTTCAAGAAATTATCAAGCAAAATATCCCTGATATTCTAGAACTGGAGGGCAAAACAGAAATAGAAAGAATTCACTGATCACCTCTTGAAACCAATCCCCAAAAGAAAACTCCTAGGAATATTATAGCCAAATTCCAGAGTTCCCAGGTCAGGGAGAAAATACTACAAGCTTTCAGGAAGAAATAATTTGAGTATTTTGGAAACACATTCCAGATAACAAAAGACCTAGCAGCTTCTACATTAAGGGACTGAAAGGCCTGGAATATGATATTCTGGAGGTCAAAGGAGCTAGGACTAAAACCAAGAATCATTTACCCAGAAAAACTGAGTATAATGCTTCATAGGAAAATATCATCATTCAATGAAATACAGGATTTTCAAGCATTTTTGATGAAAAAACTTGAGCTGAACAGAAAATTTGACTTTCAAATATAAAAAGCAAGAGAATTATGAGAAGGTAAACAGGAAAAAGAAATCATAAAGAATTTATTAAAGATGAACTATTTATATTCCTACATGGAAAAATGCTAATTGTATTTCAAGACTTTTTTTTAGTATTAGAATAGTTGAAAAGAATACATATGCATATATGTATACATACATACATACATACATACATATATATGTATATATATATGTAGAAGAGGGTGAAAAAAAGGCTTGGTAAAGACACACACACACACACACACACACACACACACACACCACACAAATACTAAAGATTATAACACCTTGTATTACAGACTAGGCCAAATGGCAAAAGAGGTCCAAAAAGCCAGTGAGAAGAAGAATGCCTTATAAAGGAAAACTGGCCAAATGGAAAAGGAGTTTGAAAAACTCAATGAAGAAAATTATTCCTTAAAAATTAGAACAGAGCTAATGAAAGCTAATGGCTTTATGAGAAATCAAGAAATCATAAAACAAAACCAAAAGAATGAAAAATACAAGACCTTGTGGAATATCTTACTGGAAAAACAAATGACTTGTACAATTGATGCAGGAGAGATTATTTTAAAATTGTGGGACTACCTTAAAGTTACAATAAAAAATATAACCTAGACTTGATCTTTCAAAAAATTATCAGTCAAAACAGTCCTGATATTCTAGAATCAGAGGGTAAAATAGAAATTGAAAGAATTCACCAGTCATATCCTTAACAAGATTGCAAAATGAAAGCTGCCAGGAATATTATAGCCAAATTCCAGAATTTCCAGATCAAGGAGAAAATATTGTAAGCATCTAGAAAGAAACAATTCAAGCATTATGGAGCCACAATTAGGATAACAAAAGATGTAGCAGCTTCTCCATTAAAGGACATGGAATAAGATATTCCAGAGATCAAAGGAACTAGGATCATAACCAAGGATCACATATGCAGCAAAATCGAATAAAATCATGAGAAGAAATGGACATTTGATGAGATAGAGGCATTTCAAGTATTCTTGAGAGAAGACCAGAGTTAAATAGAAAATTTTATTTTCAGATAGAAGACTCAAGAGAAGCATGAAAAGCTTAACAGGAAAGAGAAAGCATAAGGGACTTAAGTTAAATTGCTTACATTTCTACAGGGAAAGATGCTACTACTTACAAGAACATTCTCATTATTAGGGCAGTTAGAAGGAGTATATATAGAAAGAGGGCACAGGTGTGATTTGAATATGAAGGTGTTATGGGAATCTGAAGATCTTCCCTGCCCCTAGGCCCTTTGATAGGCTTAAGTGGCTCTGAGAAACTTCCATGATTTGAAAATACACTTTGCCCCTCATAGGCTGAATGTGGTCACATGGAAGCTGTGGTGGGAGGCTTGTTTTTCAGGAATGCCCATACCTTCTTACTTTGTGATTGGGCAGTGGGTCAAGATCAAGAATCTGATCCAGGAGAAGGTTATATATACCCTGATGTGAGGTTTTGCTTTGGGGCTCACTTTGGAAAGAGTTGTGTGATTTGGCCAGTTGAGACTCTGGGAAGCCGTTGAGCCCCTGGCTTTGAAAAACCCAGATGTTGGTGCTTTCCTCTCTGGTAACTAACTAGGTCTGGATGTAATTGTCAGATGGTTGGAAGCCTGTCTGCTGCTCTGTTTCTTTCTCTGAAGTTCAGGGTGCTTTTTCCACTGAACTAGGTAAATGATAAACGTTTGATTGATTAAAGTAAGACTGTTAACCCATTTTGAGTTGCTTTCCTTTAGAAAAGCAGATCTAAGAACCTGTGCTAGCAGCCATCCTGGGTATGCTAGGGTGCATGCTGATATAGAAGGTATGATATAAAAATAAAATTAAGGGGTGAGTGAGCAATGTACTGGTAGAAAGGAGAAGGGAGAAGTACAATGGGGGAAATTATCTTACATAAAAGAGACAACAAAAAGCATTTGCAGTGGAGGGAAAGAGGGGGGAAGTGACGGGGAATGAGTGTACCTTATTCTCATCAGAATTGTCTCAAAGAGGAGATAACATATACATTCAATTGGTTATAGAAATCTATCTTACCCTGCAGGAAATTAGAGGGAAACAAGATAAGAGAAGGTGGCTGGTGATAGAAGGGAAGACAGATTGGGGGAGAGGGTAGTAAAAAGCAAAACACTATTGAGGAGGGATGAGGTGAAAGGAGAGAGGGAAGGGAATCAATGGGTAGGGGGAAAAGGATGAAATGGAATAGTCTTTAACAACATTACTATTATGGATATATTTTGCATGACTATACATGTATAACATAATGAATCACTTGTCTTCTCAATGAGGGGGGTGGAGAAGAAGGAAGAGAAAGAATTTGGAAGTCAAAATATTGAAAATGAATTTTAAAATTGGTTTTACATGTAACTGAGAAAAATAAAATACAAAATTAGAGAAAAGAAATTTTTGCACTAATAAGCCAAAGTAAGCAAGATTAGAAGGGAAGCAAAAACCTGGGGGAAAAAATTTACAGCCAGTGTCTTTCATAAAGGCCTCATTTTCAAAATATATAGAGGACTGAATCAAATTTATAAGAATACAAGTCTTTCTCCAATCAACAAATGATCAAAGGATATGGACAAGTAGTTTTCAGATGAAGAAATTAAAACTCTCTATAGTCATAAGAAAAAAATGCTCTAAAACACTATTGATTAGAGAAAGGTATATTAAAAACAGCTCTGAGGTACCACATCACACTTATCAGATTGGCTAACATGACAAAACAGGATAATGATAAGGGTTGGAGAATTTGTGGAAAAATTGGAATACTAATGCATTTGTTGGTAGAATTGTTAACTAATTCAACCATTATGGAGAACGATTTTAAAGTATGCCCACAGGGCTGCAAAACTCATGTCCTTTCACCAAGAAATGCCAGGTCTAGGTCTGTATCCCAAAGAAATAATTAACAATGGAAAACAAACTCAGATGAACAAAAATATTTACAGTAGCTCTTTTTGTGGTGGCAAAGAATTGGAAATTGAGGTGATGCCCTTCAATTGGGTCAAATTGTGGCGTATGCATGTAATTGAATACTATTTTTCTATAAGAAATGATGAGCAGGCCTATTGTGATCAACACAGTTGCATGGCCTAGCAACCAGCTGATTAAAGAGAAAGAGAGAGATGGGGATGTATTTGATAGTCTGTTTATTATAGAACCATTTCATACAGAGCTGAAGATACAAAGAACTTACAAGGTTTATATTTCTATAGCAGAAATTCTTACATAATCAGAATGCAAGGACCCTCCTTTGGTCTCAACCACTCCTTACCCCAGCCTAAGGCTAGTTGTTCATTAAGACTTCATCCTAGGACCATGGCCAGAGGCATAAACAAACAGGGGTCACAAATAAGCCTTGCTAATTAACTACCCTGAATTTTCCTTAGGACCAATGGAGGCATCAACAAACAAGATTATACTCCTCCTGCATATCTGCCTAGTGACTCATAGAAGAGGGGAACATTTCCTTAATGGGGCTAGGGGACCCCTGAAAGTCTAGTCTACTACATCTCCCCCATTTTATTTATTTATAGGAGAGGAGAACATTCCATTAGTGAAGCCTGGGAGACTTCTGGAAGCTCTTTGCTTCTCCTCCATATTATTTATATATAGGAGAGGGGAACATCCCATTAGAGAAGCCTGGCAGACTTCTGGAAGTTTTCTACTTCTCCCCCATATTATTTATTTATAAGGCTATGGTCAGAATCATGCGGTTGGACATTATATACAACTTGTTGAATGATGCAAGAAAAACAGGAAATAAGGATGGGTAAACAGGTACATAAAACCAGTAGTACCACCCCTATTCCTAGGAAGGTTATAATTTGCTGTATTTGCCCAGGTGATATTCCCTGAGGTCTCTTTATCCAATCTACAATGTTTTGTGCCTCTGGCTTTGATAGTAGTGACTGCTGTCTTTCCTGATCCATAAGATGTGCTAAACTCTCTAAATCAGTTGTTCTCAACCTGTGGGTCGCGACCCCTTTGTGGGTTGAACAGGGTCGCCTAAGACCATCAGAAAACACATATTTCTAATGGTCTTAGGAACCAAGACACTGCTCCTCTATCTGTCTCTAGGCGGGTCCTCCCACATGCAGATATGCCCCCATATGAGTATTAAAGGGTAGCGGCATTAGGAAGGTTGCAAACCACTGCTCTAAATAATTTATGTCCAGAGGTGTGCTACGGTCACCCCATAGCCCATTAAGATGGCTTCTAATTTGGGCTATGTCATATTCTGACTTGTTATATTGTTTGTTTACCATACAGAAATACATATATCTATGAGCACATATTAACTTTCGTATGAATTGACTTAATTCAATCTCATCAACTAAAGCAATTACATCAACTCTGAGCTGTGTTATTGCTTTATAAAAACTCTTATTGATTTCTGATTGTAACAAAAATCCTCGTGAAACATTGGCAGACAATTCATGCAAGAATTGAGCTTCCACTATCTGATTTTGTACAGTGCTAACAGACATAGACAGAGCAACACTGCTCACTATAGTAGTAATTAAAGCAATTATCCCAACAACAATACAGGAAATACACCTTTTTTTTCAATTAAAACCCAATTGCTGATTAGGTTGGACAATAGAATGATCAGCATGAGAATAAAACCAATGTTCATTCTCCACAGGAATCATAATCATACTAGATCTTCTTATAACAAATAGCAATTGTTCCAAAGAAGTATTATCATGACATTCAGAAGCCTTACAATTAACACATGTGACATTATAACGCTTATCAACTTTAGTGATATTTACATTGCTAAGATTTCCCCACATGAATGCATACCTCCCTCCTAAACAAGCACGTACAATGCTGGGGTCAGTCTTGTTCAAGTATGTCCCATGAGGAGCAAAAATAGCAAAAACTGTTGTTACTGGGGCCCATGGAAAAGGAATTTTCCATATTTCTGGGTTTCCTCTCTGTAAGTGTCCAAACTAATTTTGTTTAGGATACCCTCCATGTCTATGTTTAATGTTCTTGTCATTGTGCCAGGAAATGTAGGTTTGCTGATCCACCTGATGGCAAGCAGGTACATTAGTCCTACAGTTCAAAAATGGAAGATCCGCTTGCCCTCATTTTGGCTCTGGTTCCTTCTCAGCTGTTGACTTCATCTGGTTCTGGTCTAGAGGGAGCCGAGTGTGTGGTTTCTGCATTTGTTGATACAGTCCTTGTTCTCCTTTCTGGTATCCAGACTTCTTTCTTATCATCTGTGGAAACACGCAAAAAGCCTCAGCCGTGCACAGAGTTCGGACCTTTGTCCCTTATCATTTTTCCACATCACCCATTCAGAAACTGCAGTTACTTAGGGCTGTGACCTTTCAGAATTTCCAATTGTATGGTCAGTAATGCCCCAAAATTTTTCAGCTGGTGTTTTATTTTCATGATCTAATGTTAAATCATTTGTTACATATAGTGACAACCTCAAAATTCGTCTCAGGGTACCCATGCACCTGGTCTGTCCTTTTTGTTTTTGAAGAACAGTTTTAAGTGTGCAGTTTTTTCTTTCAATGATAGCTTGACCCATAGGGTTATAAGGAAGCCCTGTAACATGGTGAATACCCCACTGAAGACAGAATTCAGCAAAGTTTTTTGAAGTGTAAGCAGGGCCATTGTCAGTCTTTAATTGTTTTGGCACACCTGCAGCAGTGAAGCATGTAATAAGATGTTTTTGAATATGAGAGGTTTTTTCTCAAGACATAGCAGTTGCCCACATAAACCCTGAATATGTGTCCATGATTACATGTATTTCAGCCTCCCAAAAACAGAATAACAAGTAACATCAGATTGCCAAATTTCATTGGGTAACAGTCCACAGGGATTTACACCCTTTGGTATAGAGGGACTGCAAATAACATATGATGGATAACTTTTAACTATTTGTCTAGCCTGTTCTCTAGTGATATCAAATGTCCTAGCAAGCATTCTAGAAGATTGGTGAAATTTATGATGGGATTCCCTTGCTAATTCTAATGATCCCACAAGGATTTGATCAGCTATATGATTACCTTTAAAAAGTGGTCCAGGAAGACCAGTATGAGATGGGATATGTGTAATGTAAAAAGGATGTGATTTATGTTGTACAATATCTTGTAAATCACAGAACAATGTGTACAACTGAGTTTTACTTCTACATATATTGGCTGTTTCTATCTTTTGAGTTACTTGGGCTGCATATTGAGAATCTGTAATAATGTTAATAGGTTGAGGAAATAAAGTGCCTATTACTCTGGGCATCTGTTATAACAGGGTATGCTAACAAATTGCAGCCTTTAAATCTCATTTCTTGTAATGTCTGTCCTTCCTCTTTCATAAGTTTTTGAAAAGGTGTATATAATTCTGAAACCATGGTGGGACTGCTATTAGACTTCCCAGGTTTTTCAGGTCCATGTGTAGAATTGTAAGATGGACACTGAGTGAGGTTAAGGGGTTTGGTATTTTTTAGGGATTTTTCTCCTTTCCGGGGTCCTTCTCCCACAAATTTAGGAGGTGTGGTCTCTTTCTGATCACTGCCTTCGCACTCACCCATGACACTCAATATTTCTTTAAGATCTGTTTTGTCTCCTAAGCATACTTTGATAACATTATAAATTGCAAATATGGAACCAGAATCACTCTCCTGCCCATTCTCCATAAAATAATTAGCTAAAGCCTCTCCCACTACTTCCCAATCAGGTCCTCTGATCTGAGAGCCTCTTGGGAAAAATGGAAGCTGCTTGATGGACTATTTTTAGAAAGTTTTTCAGAATCTGTTTCTTAACTGAAATCCCTTTCTTACATGCTGTAAGTTGTAATATTCTCAGATCTTTTCCTTCATCTTTTAAACCCTTCACTAAGTTACCTCCCATATTAACATCTCTGTGAGATCTGAATTATGAAAACTGAAAACTCAGTGTGCCGGCAATTGCTCTTCTTAGAGCCTTCCCCTTACCTTGAATGAAATCCATTGTCCCTCAGATCTCCTGTGGGCCCGCTACCTGCCGGCAACTCCAGGGGGACCGGTTGCTAGAGACTTGACTGTCGTCCTGATGCTCCACGTCATGAACTCCACTTACTGTGACCAGCACAGTTGCATGGCCTAGCAACCAGTTGATGAGAGATGCAGATGTATTCGATAGTCTGTTTATTACAGAACCATTTCATACAGAGACAAGATACAAGAAAATCATAAGGTTTATATTCCCTACAGCAGAAATTCTTACATAACCAGAATGCAAGGACCTTCATTTGGTCTTGACCACTCCCTACCCCAGCCTTAGGCTAGTTATTCATTAAGACTTCATTCTAGGACCATGTCCAGAGGCACAAACAAATAGGGAGTCACAAACAAGAGTTGCTAATTAACCACCCTGCATTTTCCTTAGTTATTCATAGGACCAATGGAGGCATCAACAAACAAGATTATACTCCTCCTGCTTATGTGCCTAGTGACACATAGAAAAGGGGAGCATTTCCTTAATGGGCCTGGGGGACACCTGAAAGTCTAGTCTACTACACAGCAAAACTTCAGAAAAATCTAGAAAGACTTACATAAACAGATGCTGAGTGAAGTGAGTAGAACCAGGAAAATATTGTCTATGGTAACAGCAACACTGTGCAATGACCAACTTTGATACACTCAGTTCTTTTCCATAATGCAGTGATCTAAGACAATTCCAAAACACTCATTATGAAAAAATGCTATCTAAATCCAGAGAAATAACTCTGGAGTCTTAATGCAGATGAAGGAAATAGGAAACTTTCATATTATCCTTATGAAAAGACTGGAACTGAACTGAAAATTCAATCTCCAAATATAAGGCTGAGGTAAAGCGTAAAAAGTTCAACGGGAAAGAAAATAACATGTTATTCAAAAAGGTTAAACTGCATATACCTACATGGGAAGACAAGACTTGTAACTCTTAAGAATTGTGCCTCTGTTAGGGTTGTTTGAGGGAATATAAATAGAAAGAGGGTGTGGGTATAAGTTGACTTTGAAGTGAGGATATTAAAAAAAATTAGGGGGAGAAAAAAGAATGGTACTGGCTGAAGAGGAAAGAGAGAGTCAGAATGGGGTAAATTATATCACATGAAGAGGCATGAAAGACCAATTATAATAGAGGGAAAGAAGGTAAGATGTGAGAATACTTATTCTCATAGGATTTTGCTCAACAAGGAAATAAGATATACCCTCAGTTGAGTATAGAAAATAAGCTAAAATTTAAAATTGGGGCAGCTAGGTAGTGCACCAACCCTGGAGTCAGGAAGACCTAAGTTTAAATTGGACCTGAGACACTAGATATTTAACAGCTGTGGGACCTTGGGCACAATCCCCTAGTCTAGCAGTTCTCAACCTGTGGGTCGTGACCCCTTTGGGGGTTGAATGGGGTCACCTAAGACCATCAGAAAACACATTTCCAATGGTCTTAGGAACCAAGGTGCTGCTCCTATATCCGTCTCCAGGCGAGTCTCCCCACATGCAGATATGCCCACATGCGAGTATTAAAGGATCACGGCATTAGGAAGGTTGAGAACCACTGCCCTAGTCTTACCCCTTTCAAAAAAAAATCCTACATTGAGCACCAAATTAGAAACTAGAAGGTCAAAGGAGAGATGAATAAAATTGAAAGTAAGAAATCTACTGAAATAAAAAATAAAATGAACATCTAGTTGTATGGGAAAAAATAAAATAGATAATTATTTGGTCATTTAAAGTAAAAAAGAAGAAAACCAAATTATCAGTACGAAATAAAGGGTAACTTCACAACCAATAATGAAGACATTAAGAGAATTTAGAAGCTATTTTTCCTAACTCTATGCCAATGAATTAGACAATCTAAGTGAAATGAATATGTATTTACAAAATTATAAATTACCCAGATAAATGGAAAGAAAATAAACTATTTAAATAATCTCATTTTAGAAACAAATGAACAAGCCATCAATGAACTTCATATGAAAAATATCTTCAGGGACAGAAGGATTTTAAAGTGAATTTTACCAAATATTTAATGTGCAATTAATTCCAATACTATATAAACCAGGCAGAGCCAAATCAGAGAAATTATAGACAAATCTCTTTAATGACTATTAATGCAAACATTTTAAACAAAAAATTAGCAAAGAAATTACAAGAATTTTTTGCCAGGATAAAGCAGTATGACCAGATGGGATTTATAACAGAAATTCAAGCTGGTTTAATACTAGGAAGCTGTCAACATAATTGACCATATCAAAGACAAAACTAATAGAAATCATATGATTTTCTCAAGAGATCCAGAAAAAGCTTTTTAGAAAATACAACACCCATTCCTAT
Organism: Pseudochirops cupreus; assembly: GCA_028627135.1. Lineage (NCBI taxonomy): Eukaryota > Metazoa > Chordata > Mammalia > Diprotodontia > Pseudocheiridae > Pseudochirops > Pseudochirops cupreus. The sequence continues at coordinate 117,617,288 of CM053580.1, read as the reverse complement.
TTTATTTTATTTTATTTTATTTTTTTAAATTTATTTTATTAAATTTTTTTTGAGTTACATATTTTCTCCCCGTCTTTCCCCCACCGACCACCCCAAAACAGCCATCCCAGTGTTTCCCCCCTCCCCCAGTCTATTCTCTCCT
>CM053580.1:117601554-117616646 GCA_028627135.1 Pseudochirops cupreus | reverse complement strand
TTCCTCAATATTATACTAGAAATGGTGGCTTTGGCAATAAGAATAGAAAAAGAAATTAAAGGCATTAGAATAAGCAATGAGGAAACAAAACTCTTTGCAGATGATATGATGATATATTTAGAGAATCCTAGAGATTCTGGAACAAAGCTACTTGAAATAATTAACTTTAGCAAAACTCCAGGATATAAAGTAAACCTACATAACTCACTAGCATTGCTATATATTACCAAAAAAAGCCCAGGAACAAGAGATAAAATAAGAGAAATGCCATTTAAAATATTTGTAATCAATATAAAGTATTTAGGACTCTACCTACCAAGACAAAACCAGGAATTATATGAACAGAATTACAAAAACGTTTTTCTCACAAATAAAATCAGATCAAACCACCAGGAAAAATATCTAGTGCTCAAGGGTAAGTCAAGGTAACAATAAGAATGACAGTTCCACCTAAATTAATTTATCAATCAAGTGCCATACCAATGAAATTACCAAAAATTATTTGATTGAGCTACAAAAGATAATAAAAATTTTTATCTGGAAGAAAAAAATGAAAATAATGCTAAGGGAAATAATGGAAAAAAAAAAAGAAAGGAAGGTGGTCTAGCCATACCGGTTCTAAAACTCTATTATAAAATGACAGTCTTCAAAGCTACTTGGTACTGACTAAGAAATGGAGTGGGAAATCAATGGAATAGTTTAGACACACATGACAGAAATAAGTGACCAGTACTCCTTGATACAAGCTACTTATTGATAAGTCCAAAGACTCCAGTATCTGTGATAAGAACTCACTATTTGACAAAAATGACTGGAAAAACTGGAAAATATTATGGCAGAAACTGGACATAGATCAACAAATGACATTTTATACAAAAATAAGGTCAAACTGGGCAAATGAAGGGTGATAATACAAGCAAATTAGGAGAGCAAGAAATAAGTTACCTGTCAGATCTATGGAAAACGGTAAAATTTATGACAAGACAAAAGATAGAGAACATTATAACATGCAAAGTGGAAAATTTTGATTACATTAATTTAAAAAGCTTTGGGGCAATCAAAATCCATGCAACAAAGATGAGAAGGAAAACAGCAAGATGGGAAACAAGGTTTACAGTCAATATTTCTGACAAAGACCTCGTTTCTCAAAGATATAGTGAACTTAGTCAAATTGCTAAGAATAAAAGTCATTCCCAAATGTATAAATGATTAAAGGATATGAACAGGCAATTTTCATATAAAGAAATTAAAACTATTCATAGTAATACAAAAAATTACTCTAAAAAACTATCAGAGATATACATGTCTCTAATGAGGCATGTGAGGTACCACCTCATACCTATCAGATTGGCTAATATGACATAAAAGGAAAATGAAAAATGTTGGAGAAGATGTGACTACATTGGAATACTAAGGCAATTTTAGTGAAATTTTGAACTGTTCCAACCATTCTGCAGAATTATTTGGAAGTATACCTAAATGACAATCAGACTGTGCATACCATTTGATCCAGTGACACCACTGCTAGGTCTGTATCTCCAAGATATCATAAAAAAGGGGAAAGGACGTACATATACAGAAATATCAATACCTGCCCCTTCAATGGTGGTAAAATATTAGAAATTGAGGGGATGCCCATCAATTGCTCAAATGGCTGAACAAGTTTTGATATGCGAATGTCATAGAATATTATTGTCCTAGAAGAAATGATGAGCAGGCAGATTTCAGAAAAAAACTGGACAGAAATACCTGAATAATGGGAGCCACTGGGTGTCAGCCCCAAGTGTGAGCAAAGACTCCATAAAGAATTAACCAGGTCGGTAGTTTTTGGGAACAAACTCCATTTATTGATTCTTAGGACAAGGTTTTTATAGAGCAAATGAGACAAAGAAATAGGACTCAAGTTTTCTTATCATTATCTTCGTCTGTCACATCCTGGAAGTAGCACAGAATGGATGATTTAATAAGAATTTGACATCTAGGTGACTAAAATCTTGGGATAGAACCTTTGATCTCAAAACTCAAAACAACATCCTTTTAAATGTAGCCCATTTCAAAGGCTCCAGGAGCAAGCTTAACAAAAAGCCACATCTCAAAGGACTTCCTTTAGAGAACTTTGTGGAGATTTTTTGAAATGGAGTGGGATGTGTGAGTCCTGGATCAGGCCTCCTTGGCTCCCCAAGCTGATGCTGAGTCAAGGGAGCATAACCAAGAGAACATTGTACAGCTAACAGCAACCTTTTTTCAATGATGGATGATGATTGACTTAGCTCTTCTAAGCAATATGATAATTCATGACAATTTCAAAAGATTCGTGATGGAAAATGCTAACCACATCCAGAGAAATAGCTATGGAATCTGTGCATATAAAAGCACACTCTTTTTTTTTTTTGCATACATGGCTTTTCTCTGTTGTACTGTTTCCTCTTTCATATTACTAATGTGGAAATATCTTTGCATGATTACTCACATAAAACCTGTATCAGTTTGCTTGTTCTCTGGAGGAAAGTCAAAGGGAAGAAGACAGAGAGAAAAAGTTTGGAACTCAAAATTTTCCAAAAAAAAGTGAGTATTGAAAACTATCTTTACATGTAATTGTAAAAAATAGATGCTATTTCCAATAAAACAAACTGAAAGCATATGCAGAATATAGAATCTAGAACTGGTTCCCCTACATTTGCCAATGCCACCCCTTTCTGTTTGTGACTCATGTTTATGTAACTCACATGCTCACTTATCTTCAAGGTTTACATAGGGCTTTCCCCACAACAATCCCAGCAAATAATGCATAGCACCTGAAGGTTTGCCAAGTGCTTTGCGTGTATTATCTCTTTAGATCTCCACAAAAACCCTGTGAACTAAGTACTTTCATTGCTACTCCATTTTATAAGCAAGGAAACCGAGGCTTAGAGAGTGACTGTCCCAGGGTCACGTTACCAGTCAATAAACATTTATTCAGTCCCTACTATAGGACAGGTGCTATATTAGATGCTGGGAAAACAAAAAAGAATTAAAAGACAGTTCTGTCCCTCAAGCAGCTCACAACTCAAAGGCAGTGACAACATTCAATAAAATATGTACAGAGAAGCTTTATTTTGGTAATAGGAAGAGATTAAAATTGGCAAGGGTTGGGTAATTAGCAGTAAGAAGTTTTGGGAAGACTAGAATTAAGAAGGATTGGGAAGACGCTAAAGAAGATGAGATTTTAGTTGTGACTTGGAAGAAGACAGGGAAGCCAGTAGGGAAGAGGAGGAAGAACATTCTCGACATAGGAGACAGGCAGAAAAAATGTCCAGAGGTTAAAGAGCAGGTGTCATGAATGAGAAACAGCCATGAGGTCTATCTTTCTGGATTACTGAAGACCTGAGGAAGAATAAGATATAAGGATACTGGAAAATTTAAGTTAGGGAGAAAAGTTGGGAAGGGTTTGGAATGCCTTGAAGATGATTTCATTTTTGACCGTGGATTAGAGAGTGAGCCACTGCAGTTTAGTGAGTAGGGAGGTGCCATGGTTGAACCTACACTTTAGGAAAATCACTTCATCTGAAAAATGGTGGAGACTGAGGAGAGATCTGAGCTAGACAAACCCACCCATTGGCGAGTTTAATAGTCCAGGTACAAGGTGATGAAGGCCTGAATCATAGTAGTGGCAGCATCCAAAGACAGAAGATCCTGCAAAGGTGAAATCAACAGACCTTTGCAACACATTGGATATGGGGGATAAGAGATAGGGAGAAACTGATGATGATACCCAGGTTGCCAAACTAGGGGACCCCAAGGATGGGGTTGGCATCTCCTATGACAGTTAAGCTCCTTTTTGAGTTTTTCCATGAGATTTTCTTGACCCTTTGCATTTTGCTTTGAGGTTTTGACCATAGGTATTGGGATATTGGTTCCCCCTTCTGAATTTCTGTCTTGGTCTGCCCTGTCACCATAATAACTTTTGACAGTCAGATTTTTTGTTGTTTTCTGCTCATCTCCTCCTCCTTTTCATGGCCTTTTTCCTTTCTTTTAAATTTGAGCTTCACTTCCAATGTGGAAGTTGCACTGTCTCCAGCTTCTTGTGCTAGTTGGCTGTAGGTCCTAACTGTTTATTGGAATTGTACAGGTATTGCCCTGAGGGCCAAGGGAGATCATCCTATCTGGTGTCCCTTTGCAAGGGTGGAGTAGGGTCAAATGGAGTATGTTGAATTCTCTGGCTATCTAAGGCATGCAGGGACCTGGTGTTGGTTTTTGTCTGCCCCACCACACTGGCACTCTTGGTCTCCCATTGGTTTTCAGTGGGATAGGGGGAGGAGGGCATCTCACTGGTGGTTTGCAGGGATACTTCCTGTCCTTGCATGCAATTCACTCTACCTGAGTGAGATGGACCTTTCTTGCCAATTCTCCAAGTCTCCCAGGCTAAAAGACCAATCCACCCAACTTTCTATTAGCTCAGCTGTACAAGAATTATTTCAGGATGCTAGTTCATGGTTGCTTAATTGTGTGGAGATGAATATGGAAGAGCTACGGTGATTTACTTTATTCAAATACCAGAAAACTGAGTCCTAGAACGAGAAAGTCAAAGTCATTACAGCAACCACGAAGTTGGTACACATGATTAATACAGTGAACACCCACATTCCCAAGCCCTAAAGCAGGGTTTCTCCTCTCTCACTCCTGGTAGCTGCTCAGCCTGGTTCTTGGAAGCTCTCAGTAGTAGTTCCTAGAAGAAAAGTCTCAGCAGAAGCTCCATTCTCAAAATCAAAATCACTTTCTCCAGCCTTGGCCTCTCTTCCTTACCCTCCACTGGGCTTGCTCCAAGAAGTTCTGCCACCAGAAGTTCTGTTCTCAAAATCTCTTCCTCTTTAGGCTCGGCCTCTCCTTTTGTATGGTATTAGCTCCTCCCTGTTACACCCCTTCCCGTTATGTCAGCAACAAGGGTTCATACCTTGTGTTTCTTAACAGAGGCTTGATATAATTAACTCAAAATTAAGAGCTAAGTACCTGTTTACCTGCCTATACAAGGGCAGGGAAAATATTCAAAACCCATTAACATTACACCTCTGTTCTGCCTTCTTGATACCAGTTGCCCCTGACGATCAATTCATTTTTCCTCATACCTGGGAGGTTTATCAATATACATGAACTATCCTTCCTTCCAGGACCTATGGAACTCTCACTCTGTCCCAAATGCATACCCTTAGCAGCATTTTCATCTCCACTTGAACAACCAAGAAAAAAAAGAAATTGCTACATCCCAGAAAAGGATGCTCATTATGAGGCAGGAGAAACTTCCATAGGAGGCATTTACACTTGATAAGTCTACAGGACTTTGAGTCTTATAACTCCCTATGATGAAACCCCTTCATTCATTCAGCTACAGGGGACCTGGCAAGCTAGTAGAACTTGCCCAAAATATTTAAGGGGGAATTTCACCTGGCTACCACCACCACCTAAAATATGTGTTACACACGCCCCAAATACAAGGCAACCAAGCCTCTGAAACCAGCTAGTGGGTAATTTCCTTTTCCAGATGCACCCTTTAATATCTGTCAGGTCAGCTTTATTCAATTTCTACTTGCCCATGATTGCAAAGATGCTTTGCCTATGAGCTGTATGATTTCATGTTGGGTGAAAGTATTTCCTTGTTGTACTGTCATAACCTCTGGGGGACAGACAATCCTCTTAGAAAAAAAAATAATTCCATCATAGGGAGACCCTGAAGAAATAGGTCGTGATAGAGGTACCCATTTTACAGGAGTTTCATTACCTAATCTGCTTTAATCCTGGGCAATCCCTCAGCATCTCCATTGTACCTACCACCACCACCACCAATACCACTCCTGTCTTCAGGAATGGGATAGTTAAAACCTCTTGTGCTAAAGTCTCTGAAGAGCTAGGTATCCCTGGGTACAAAGCCCTTCCCTTAGTCATGTTGAGCTTTTAATCTAAATCATAGGGTTACAACTAGCTTAGTCCCTTTGAGATAGTAACAAGATAACTTATGCCACTATACTCATGGGTGGGAAGCATAGGAACCAAAGGTCCCCTCATATGCTACTGTAGTGGGTTGGTGCAGAAAATGTCAGAAACTCACCGAATTGTCTCACAGTCACATTCTTTGAGAATCCCAACCAATACTGGGCTCCTGATCTAACCCAGTGATTGGGTTTATTGGAAACACCACCAACCAAAAATCTCCTTGGGGGCATGGTGGAAAGGGCCTTTTGAAGCCCTGCTCACCACCAAACTGCTGCTAAACTCAGGTAAGTAGAGTTGGGGACCCACCTGTCATATCTCAAAAGGGCAACACTGCCCAGTTTGATTGTAGAATCTACCAGTGTCTTAAACTTGAAAATAAAATGGGGTCCAAAGCAGTTGATATCTGAGGCAGCTGTTCCCAAGACCCCCAGGCTGAGTAGCAAATGACAATAGATACAGGCCACTAACCCAAGAGATAAGAAATGGGCTGACAAGGTTTGTAGTTACTCCTCTTTGAACTAACCCTTTTCTTTCTTACTACTGTCCTCTTAGTTCCAGTCTTGATGTTTGTGGAAGTAATAGTGTCTGGCTTCTCTTTTGGTGGGTTTCTTCCTTTTATTTTTATGCTGCTCTTATCTCAAATTAGTATGACTTGTGGTATTTATTCTAGTAGTAATCCACTGACTGATCAGCTTAAATGCCTTGCCCCACCCCCACCCCACAATCGCCCAATCAGAAGCCCAATGCAAAGCTTCTCTAAAACACTGGATTTAATAAACTTTTGGGCAAAGTATTCACAGTGCTAGCCCTTCAAGCTTTAGTCTTTGCCTCCATGTTAGAAGCTGGGATCATGACCCCAACGTGAGGGTCCTATTTCACTGGCTGAGAGAGCGTGTTCCAAAAAACACCTGCTCTTTATTGCGCTGAGGAGTCAATCAATTCTTGTCTGCTCCAAAAGAGCAGCAGCTTTGATAAAGGGAGCCACTCTTATCCTCTACCTTCACCTCAATCCGTAGTCTCATAATGTTCCCCACAGTCACAAGCATTACAATACCTGTGGGGAAAGGTAGCACCCTAACCCAGAAATTGAGAACTTAACCACAGAATCGAGGGCCCGTAGGATATTAGAACCTTGCCAATGGGATCCATCACACTTGAGAGTCTCTCTAGAAACTCAGACTCCATTCTGCATCCTCAGTACAAGTGGTAACATAGGCCCTGCATTGGATCATTAAATCCCATGCAATGTATTTCTAACTTCATTCAGAACTCCCCCTGGATTGCATGCCTCACTTGATTTATCTGGCCACTACAAATTTCCCTGTACCAAATGTAGTGTGGGAGCCTGCTGTAACAAAGCTGGCATCAGACCATTGACCTGTGTCCCAAATAAAGGCAATTGTAAATTCATCTATTCAATTTTTGGCATAGCCTGGGAATGCCAGAATGGCCACTTTTTCCCATGCCTAGAGGCACTCTAATTCTTGAGTTTCACTCATTCCACCTGGAATTCATCCTCTAAAATCCACCTTTGCAGTTGAATTGCCCCCTTGCTCTTCTTATGCTTCTCTACTCTGTAGCACAGTCTCCGTCCCACCTGGGAAAGTCTTGGCACCCTTGTCAAAACCGTGACCAAATTATCCCTATTTCCAGAGAGCAACTCTGCTGAAATTTCTCTCTGGTTAAGGTTGTTCCTCCAGTAATGGTGGATGATTTCCTGCCACTGGGGCTTTGTTAGTGGCCATCTGGTCCCTGACTGGTACCATAGTCACTTTTGGTCCACTGGACTAGTCTTTTGGGAACCTCTCGGTAGAGGTAACCAGGGGCTTGCAGTATACTGGAAGGCTGGTCACCATCCTAAAAATGCTGATTGTTTTATTTGCCCTCATGGTACTGCAGAATCACTGGATACTAGACACCCTAATCGCTGAGCAAGGAAGGGCATGTACCCTCATTGGAAAGTAATATTGCTTCTAGGCCAACTACTCTTCCCTTGTAGAGGAACACCTTCAAACTCTGAACAGACAAGCAGAAGATTCATGGAATATGGACCAAAACATTCTGAAGCATGTCTCCCTCTCAATTCCTTAGCTTATTCTCCTGGTTACCCAGAAACGTTGGCAGCATTCTTCCCCTACCTTCATTGTACTGCCTGATGTTCTCCTCTTTATTTGCCTTGCTGTCTATCTTGGCATTCTTCTTGTATCTCAGCTATTGTCTGTTGCCTTCCATAAAATCAAAGTATGGTTTCAAGTGATTGTTCCCCCTCAATCTACAGTGTCCTTACAGCCTTTGACCAGAAGGAGGGAATGGCAGAGAATTTACAATTCTCATATAAACAATATAATATGGTTTAATGATTGTATTATCTAGATTGGTTGGAATGTCCATATTTTCCAGGAGATTCTGACTTGGGAGCCAGAGCTTCAGCCAACACACTATACCAGAAAGTGATAAATCAAGACATCCTGACATGCTAACAATTCACACATTTCTGAACTTGTTACTGCCAAGTTAACCAAAACAGAGGCTACTGCACTCCTCTTCCAATCATGCTAACTCTGTTGTGTTGTGTTTTTTTTTTTATCCCACTGAATAATCACAAGACTCAATCACCCTTGAGACTTGAGACAATCAACTTAAGAACTGTGCTCACAGGACTCAAGAGCACCTGTCTTGTCTCTAAAATTCCTGCATGTATGGTCCTGCAGATGCAAACTGTTTCAAGACCTAAGAATGACTATGCTGTGAACCAGTCGCTTGTAGGTTTCTTAAGTATATAAACCCTGCCTTTGCACAGCAAGAGAAGCTCCTCTCCTGAGGGAGACTTCCATAGACAAACTTGCCTTACTCATTATGAAATTAATTAAGCTGTTACTTGTGTCAGGGCCTGACATAGCTGACTCTACCCTCTTCTGTTCAGTTATGGATATTCTCAGGTTAGAGACTGTTTCAAGTCTGGACTACACTCAAAATTATTTTGACATACATAGCTACATGAATGCTGTCTCCACCATTAAACTGTGAGCTCACTGAGAGCACAGATTGCTTATTTTTGCTTTGTTTTGGTTTCTTTCTTTGTTTTCTGCCTTTCTCCATATCTTATTACTTACCACAGTGTTTGGCAGAGAGTAGACCCTTACTAAATGCTTGTTGATTGATTGAGAGCAATATATGGAATTTTTAGTTCAATTCAGAAAAATAGGAAAAAAGAAAAAAAATCAGACTCTATTCCAAGGAAATGATTAAAGATTATACAGGAGGTTGGGTCAGCTAGGTGCTACAGTGAATAGAGCATGGGCCCCAAGAGTCAGGAGGACCCGAGTTCAAATTCTGCCTCAGACATTTGACATACTCACTGGCTATGAGACCTTGGACAAGTCACTTAACCCCAATTGCTTTGCTTTATCCCCTGAAAAAAAAGATGAGACAGGAAATTGAAGAACTCTTAACATTATGTCCTTGTTATCCTTCAAATACTATGAACTTTAAAGAGGCTCAAAATTATTTGTCATATGGATGGTCCCCATTCAACTTTCAGCAAGGCAAACTCTGGGGACTCAAGACTAGGCTACTAAGTCTGGGACAGCGCTATACATACACAGAAAAGTTTGGAATCAGTGAAGCACCAAGTATTCTGAAAATTAAGTGACATAAAGCATCACAAAGAAAAACAGAAGTCAATGTTTAAGTAGGAGCATATTTATTGGTATTGCAAAGAAAGGGAAGGAAAAGATCGAGAAGTATGTACTGTCCCCATACATGGGCCCACAGGAGAACTTGAAAAGTGTCTCCCAAATGCACATCTTCCTCTTCATGCACTGAAACAAGGAAAGGAAAAACTTATAGGAGATGGGATGTGCTTGAAGTGATCCCCTGCCTCACAGCAATGGCAATTACAGAGTCACATATAAGTGCAATTTTAAAAAGAAAGCAAAACAAAATTTGGAAAGACATACTGGGCAAAAGGAGAAGGGGAAAAAATAAGGGATCTCTCTGTCTCTCTGTCTCTCTGTCTCTCCCTCTGTCCCTCCTGCCCCCGCTCCCACCCTCACTCTCCCTCTCGCTCCTGCCCACTCTCTCCCTGCCCTTTCTTTGCCTTTTTCTGCTTCTCACTATCTCTTTCTCTCTAACTCTTTCTCTTTCTCTGTCCCTATCAGGGACAACAAGGAAGAGAGAAGTAAATGTGAGCAAATAGTTTAGAGGAAAGAAGAGTGAAGAAGAGTCAGACTAATAGAAAAGGGGAAAGAGCTAAAAAGATATTTTAGGACTGATATGATGTCAGTTGACAACAAATATATATTCAAACGTGGACATTGGTTCACTAAGAAGAAAATTGATGTAACTCAGTGGTGGAGAGAGTTGACAGCCTCCTTACTGCTCAGTTGTCTCATCTGATGGAGTATTATCTTCTTCTGAGGAAGATGGAGGCCCTCCTGTTCCATCACCATCAGGGGGACATTGAGGCTCTTCTCCACCTTCAGTGGGAGGTGGAGGACCTCCTGATCCATCATCTTCAGGGGGAGGATCATTGTCATCTTCTTTTGTATTTTGTTCATTTAAGAGGAGACAGCATTGGTATAGAAAAGTCAGATGAAAGAAAATGCCTGATATGCAGCGAATGCACACAGAATTGTTTGTGTCATAGGCTAATCATCCTAAGGATGGACCTTCCCTGTAGTGCTGAATAGCGGTGACCCAAGCTTACCCAATGGATAACTAATAAGGATCTCAGAGATCCTTGCTGGTCCCAGGTTCAAGGTACACCTGGAAGGAAGATCATATTGGCCATGGGCAAAGAACAATCTTAGCCTGGACCTATATCATGACAGCTGTAGAAGACATTGGAAGCTTGCTCTATCAAAAGCATGAGTTATCTGTCTCTATGAGTCTTACTCATGTGTGTTTCTTATATGTATATCCCCTCATTTGTGAATGACCTCACATTCTCTGTGTATGGATTCTCTTACATAATTCTTATAAAGTTCCAATCTTCTACTTAAGTCTATGTGAAAGAAAGTGAATTCAAGCTTCATGATAGAGTTAAAGTATTTGCAGGATATATATGTGTATGTATATATATACATACACACACACATACACATATACACACACACACAAACACACACATATACATTTGCTTTCTTATGAACTGTGTCCATCAGTCAATATTGACCAAGTCAGTAAATTGTGGCAGGTCATATGAATGACTTGTACAAAGTAAAGCAACTCACTGTGGCCTCTTGACATATAATTTAAAGAAGATTCTGTCCCATGAAATTTCTTGTACATGCAGCAGTTAAATGGTGCTCTAGTGGAAAATAGTCTTATGGACTGTGTTAGGGAAGAATGAAGTGGGTAAAAGTGGGAATGAAGAAAATAGAGGGAAGATTAAATCTCAATGTTGGTAGCCTGCCTCCAAAAGATTTATTATGGTCATGAATGGAGCTAATAATGATCTCTTACATTTTACCTATTTAAGAGGGTGAAAGTGAACAAAGTAAGGTTCCTAGATTTTTTTTTCAGAAAGGAAAAATGGTTTGTTGTTGTTTTTTAAAAAGTGGTACATAATTTCTCATGAATCGTCTCATCCCTTGACATGGATCACACCCAAAACAGCTGCTGCTCTGAGCAACAGAATCATTAAAAGTGAGGAAAGTCTCAAGCAGAACCCTTAGCATTTTATGGTATGAAAGTCCTTGGAAAGCTCTACTTTATGACACATATAGAGGCAATTTCAACAGAAAAGTTAAAGTAGAGACAAGCTGAATAAAATAATGTTTTCTACCAGTAGTCTTATCTGCATTTTATACTGTCTTGTTCTGGGTACTCTACATGTATGAGGTATAGCAAGCATCATAGATAAATGAAGAATAGAATTAATAGAGTTTAAAGAATAGATTGGGGCAGCTAGGTGGCACAGTGAATAGAAGACCAGCCCTGGAGTCAGAAAGACCTGAGTTCAGATCCAGCCTCAGACACTTGACACACTTACTAGCCATGTGACCTTGGGCAAATCACGTTAGCCCATTTGCCCTGCCTTCTCTCTCCAAAAAAAAAAAAGAACAAAAATTAAAAAAAAAAAAGAATAGGTTGGGTATGGCTTATAACCCAGGGAAGAAGAGAGATTTGAGGAGTCATCAGAACTTGGAAAAGAAGAATACCACTTCGTATTTATCTGATTCAAGGAAGACAAAAGTACCTGAATTACTGAGGAGGGCAAACTCAAAATGACTTCTCTTGAATAATACCCTGACGCCCATCCCAACAACCTCCTAACATGATCACAGAGTCTCTGGCCCCCACTTACCCACATCTGGTTCATGAGCTGAGCTCAGGCCCAACAGGACCACTGAGAAAAGGAAAAATGGTAGCAGCCACGGTGTCAACATTACCTGTGCTGCATGGACTGAGGGCAACTGCTCTTTTAAGGACTTCAGAGAACAATGTCCCCTTAGGAATGTCACACTCAGTCACTTACCTGAAGACATTGTTAGTGTCCAGATGACTCCATCCCTAACTTTTGGTTGGATTGAGTTTGAAGGCTGGCGAAATCCCTGCCCACAAAAGTCAGCACCAAATATAAAGTAGCCAAAGTCTTTGAAGATATATTGCCTGGAAATGCCACATATAACACTGTGATTGCAATAATGTGTAGTCTTCTATCCTATGATTTCCCTCTCACACTGAAACCCAGACCCCTTGAGAGAATTTTTATATCCCGTGTTGCAAAAGTCATTTAAATGTCATTGACTCAGGTCCTTTGACTAGCTTTCTTCCAGTACCAAGAATGAGCCAAAGATAAATATACAATGGAAGGATAAAATAACAGAAATGAAATAACTAGATACAATAATTGTACAGGCAAGCTCCTACCCCATTCCCTCCTCTTAGAAGCTACATAAACATCAGCAGCTGTACTCTTTGGTCACCTGAGAATACTAGGCTTTATGGGATCAAGCTGCCATACTTCTTTTCATCATTCCTTCTGCACCAATAACTTAAATATTTCCAAAACCTTCAGTAAATTAATATTCCAATGAATATTTGATGTTCAGAACACATTCTTCCCCAGAATGAATGTGCCCCTCCATCTTTCTTCCTAATATGTTGCTCACCAAGTCTCTATTATGAACTACTGCTCTAGGTTAAGTTGCTTTCCCTCCTTTTTCTCCTTTGATATCCCATGCCCAATTTTCTCATCCCGTTCCCTGCCCAGATTCATTGGCTCATGGCAATTAGTTTATAGACTTAGAGAGGGAAGACATTTTAGAGGCCATATAATCCAATCTCATTTTCCAGATGAAGAACATGAAGCCAATGGGTAAAGTGACTCCTTCACAGTGTGAAAATAGGTAGCATAGCCAGAGTGCAAATCTTTACCTCTCAGTTTCTTTGTTAATGGAGAAGAGATTCATCATTTCTTATCCAGGATTGAGATTGATCATTACAATTAATCATTATTGGGATTATTATTTACCTTACTGTAATGTTCCAGGGGAAAATATGGTCATTCAAAGTGGTGGAGGACTTTCAAGCATTCTTGCTGAAAAAAGCAGAACTGAAAAGAAAATTTGACACTCAAATACAAGAAGCATGAGAAGGTAAACATGGAAAAGAAATCATAAGGATCTTACCAAAGTTGAACTATTTACATACCAACATGGAAAAACAATAACTGTAAATTATGAAACTTTTCTCAGTATGAGGATAGGTGAAGGGAATACAAATGTTTGTATGTGTATACATACACATATGTCTATATAGGAGGGTTTATATATGTGTATCAACACATATCTGAGTATGTGTATATATGAGTACATAGAGGGCACAGGATCAATTGAATAGGAAGAGACAACACTTTAAAAGGTGAAATTCTGAGGTGGGAGAAGAATAGAATGAGAAGAGACAGGGAGAGACAGAATGGGGTTAATCATCTCATATAGAAGAGGGAAGGGATAACTGTTACAGTGGAGGGGAAGAACAGGAAGGCAAAAGGGAAAGGGTCAACCTTACTCTCATTGAATTTGGCTTAGGGAAGGAATGACATAAACTCTAAACTGGGTATCTTGCCACACAGGATAGTATGGGGGATGGGGATGAGAGGTGGGATGATGGAGGGGAGAGCAGACTGAGGAAGAGAGTTGCTGGAAACACACTCTTCTGTAAAGGGGCAAGGACAGGGTAGAGAATAGAACAAGGAGGGGGCAGGATAGGAAGGAGGGACTGTCTGATTAAGGAGGTTCAGGATTTGCATGAATGGAACACTCAGCACTTCAAAAGATCCAATACAGTTTATTTAGAATATAGGCAAGTGGGAAGGAAGCCAGAGACAACAGAATAAAGGCTTTGGAATAGTAAGATAAGAGCAGCTGTGATTTATATATCTACATATATATATACATACATATCCACAATCATCACTGATGCAGAGAAGCACCAACACCTGACCACACAAGCTGGGGAATCCTGGGTACAGCCATCAGAGTTCCACTCGGGGGGGTCCAAGGCAGGGCGTCTCCTCCATGGGTGAGATTCCAATTTGGGGTCTGAATCTTATGGTTTAAGTAGTGCTGAGAACAAAGAAGGCATACTGCCAGGTGTTTTTTTAGCAAACATCATCTTGTGTGAGGCCGAGGAGAAAGGACAATCCCTCCAAGGCCCCCCCACCAAGAACAATGTTTCCTTGGAATGGCTAGTTCCAGGAGTTGGGCAGTTAACCATATCTCTTCTCAAGGTCCTGCCCAGGAGAAGTGCAGCCCTCATGTTCCCAGGATTTTTTGTTCCAGAACAACTCAGGGTAATAGAAAAGTCTTATTGAGTTAGGGCCTTGGTTTGTATAATCTTATTCCTTACAGAGTGGCTTACCTTGCCCCTTCCGGGGCATATAATCAGTTTCTCACAATATATTCACTGTAGAGATGTTCTGCGTAACAGCACATGTACAGCCTGTATTTAATTAATGGTCTTTCCAGTGGTGGTGGGTGATGAGAGAGGAAGGGAAAGAAAGTAGAATTTAAAGTTCTATAATCATATGTTAAATATATATATGTATATATATATATATACATATACATATATATATATATGTATATATATCTGTATCTATATCTATATCTATATATAAT
>CM053580.1:117575802-117601054 GCA_028627135.1 Pseudochirops cupreus | reverse complement strand
TGGAGGACTTTCAAACATTCTTGCTGAAAAAACCAGAACTGAAAAGAAAGTTTGACACTCCAACACAAGAAGCATGAGAAGATAAACACGGAAAAGAAATCATAAGGTACTTATCAAAGATGAACTATTTACATGACAACATGGAAAAGTGACAATTGTAACTGATGAAACTTTTCTCAGTATGAGGATAGGGCAAGGGAATACAAATGTATATATACATATACATACACATTAATTTATATGCATATAAGCACATATCTGAGTATATGTATAAATAAATCCATAGAGGGCATAAGATCAATTGAATAGGAAGGGATAATACACTGGGATGGATGTTTTGGGGTGGTGGGTAGGGGAAAGATGGGGAGAAAATTTGTAACTCAAAATTTCCTGGAAATGAATGATGTAAACTAAAATAAAATTTAAAAAAAGAATAAAAAAATTGAAGAAAATATGTAATATCCATGGATGTCTTAATTGCCAAAGCCAATGGTCTTTTCTTAATACTTGCTCTCCTTGATCTCTCTGCTCTGCAGTTTCCAATCCTGTCCATCACCCTCTTCTTCTCAATAATTCCTTCTCTGTAGATTTCAGATCACTGCACTCTCCTAGTTCTTTCCCCACCTACCAGATTATTCTTTCTCAGTCCCTTTTGCTGTATCTTCATTTAAATAATTCCCTGAAACCTATAAGTATTCTACAGGCTTCTCTCTATAGGCACTTTTCTCACTCTGTGCTACTTCACCTGGTCATCTCATTAGCTTCCATGGCTTTTAGCACCATATCTCTGCAAATGATTTTCAATTCTACCTTTCCTGCCCTAACTGCTCTGCTGTACTCCAATCTTACAACTCCAACTGACTTGCAGACATCTCAAACTAGGTGTCCCATAGGCATCAGCATGTCCAAATATGAATTCATTTTTTAACTCTAAATGCTTTCATCCACCTAATTTCCTAATTATGGTTGAAGGCAACTCCATCCCTTTGGCCTCTTAGGTTTGCAACCTGGGCATCATCCTCAACTTCCCCCTATCCGTCATTCCCCATCCTTCCCCATAACCAATGTATTGCAAATGCCTATTAATTTCACCTTTGCAGCATCTTTTATCCTTGTTGGTGCTACTATTTTGATGCAGGCCCTCATCACCTCGTTCCTGGACTATTAAAATAGCTTGCTAGTGGGTCTGTCTTCCTCAGTTTTTTCCTCAGTCTCTTCTATTTTTCAGAAAAGTGATTTTCCTAAAGTGTGGATCCAACCATGGCTCCCCCCTACTCACTAAACTGGAGTGGCTCTCTCTCTAAGCCACAGTCAAAAATAACATCCTCTGCAAAGCATTCTAAACCATTTCCCACTTTCCCCCTTACTCAAATTTTCCAATCTCATATCCCTTATTTTCCTTCAGGTCCTGAGTAATCCAGTAAGATAGACCTCTTCACTGTTTTTCAAACATGACACCTGATCTTTAACCTCTGGATATTTTTTCTGCCTGACCCCTACATCAAGAAGGTCATCTCTATTAATCAAAATGATTAAAGACTAAAAATAATCAATAATCAAGTTTCTTGTAGTATGCAATTGAACATTTTCAAAAGCATTTCAAGCCATTAACAACCATTTAAAATTTCATTCCAAATTCTTTATCATAAAATAAAGAAAACATCACTACAGCTTAGCCTTATCACTCACTAACTAGCATGGTTATTTAATGATGGATACAGTCTAATTTTGAGGAATAATAGGCAGCAAGGTGGCATAGTGGATAGAGAGCTATTATGTGGAATCAGAATGACTCATGTTCATGAGTTCAAATCTTGCTTCAGACACATGGGTCTGGGAAAGTCATATTGATCAAATCACTTGACCCTGTTTGCTTCAGTTCCTCCTCTGTAAAATCTAATGAAGAAGGAAACAGTAAATTACTCCAGAATCTTTGTCAAGAAAACCCCAAATGGGATTATGAAGAGTCAGACATGACTGAGAAGACTGAGCAATGGAAAGAAACACAAATTTTCATCTCATTTCAGTCAGAGTATATATAAATAGGTTGACATATTATACAAAATAATTTAGAATAAAAAAGATAAGTCAACGCCTCATTTACATCCAGAAAGAACAATCCTTTCAATAAGAACTTATGATTTATTTTTAATTTTAGAAAATGAAAGTTGAAAAGACATAAATGACCAATTACTTTAGGATGCCTGAACAAATGATTGTCTGAATGTGATTAGCTATGTATTGAATTTTTGAAAATAAATAATATGATAATATGATAAATTAAGAGGAAGAGTAAAAATTTTGTGAACTCCTATAGAGTGAAATAAACTGAAGTAGGAGAACAATATGCATAATTACTATAATAATGTAAATAAAAGATCTCAGTTATGATTAACTGTATTGACCAGTCTCAGTCTTGGGTAATAAATAACTTATCAATTCTCTCTCCATAGAGAAAAAGGAAATATATGTAAAGGTTTGTACCGACTTTGCTAGCAACTCACTGACTCTGGAACAGTCACTACACCTATTTGACTTCAGGTTATTTTTCTTGATAATGAGGGGGTTGTGCTATATGGTTTCTCCTGTCCTGTTGCCCTTTAAGTCTCTGAATAAGCTCCTCTGAACACGTGAATCTGGGAAGGAAATGGGCTAAATGAATTGTGGATGGAGTATTAAAAGTAAATAACTGAGAGGAAGCCTTTTCACCTGGAATTGTATTTTATTATTAGAGGTACCTGTTGAGCAGAGTATTTGGAAGAAGGATAGAGAGATATTAGTTTTGGGGAAGGATATTTTCTAAACTCCAAACATTTATTCAAAACTTATTTTAGTTAAATTTTGAGACATATCATTTAAAATATTGTTGAGGAAGGAATGATGAAGAGAGGCACAGAAGCTTGGTTCCATAAAGACGTACCTCAAGTGACCAAAGATTACAGCTGCTGATGTCTATGAACCTTCTAATGGAATGGGATGGGGCAAGGGCTTCCCTGTATAGTTACTGTAACTAGTGATTTCATTTTAGTAATTTTATCCTTCCGTTGTATATTGACCTTGCTGGCTCATTCCTGACATGGGAAGAAAGTTAGTGATGACATTTAACTGACTTTTGCAACACAGGATATCAAAATACACTCGAGGAGTTTAGATTTCTGTATGGGTGAGAAATGACAAGATGGAAGACTACCCTTCATTGCAATCACAATATCATATGTGGTGTTTGAAGGCAAGTTGTCTTCAAAGACTTTGGCAAACTTTTATTTGGTGATGATTTTTTGTGCTGGAGATTTTGCCAGCCCTCAAACTCAATCCAACCAAAACTTGTCATGGCAGTTATGTGGATGTGAAAAATGTCTACAGATAAGGGACTGAGCTGACATTTGAAAAGGGACATTGTTCTCTGAGGTCCTTATAAGAACAGTTTTCCTTGGTCCATGAAGCACAGGTAACATTGACACCTTGGCTGCCACCAAGTGGCTCCTTCTCCTTTTCTCAGTGGCCCTGCTGGGTCTGAGCTCAGTTCAATACACAGATGAGGGTAAGTGGGGGAAACAAAGAATCTATGATCATGTTAATGGCATATTGGCAATACATCAGGGTATAATTCATGTGAGGTCCTTTGTTGTTAGCTTTCCTCAGTAGTTCAGGTACTTTTTTTGCTCCTGGAGTTAGATAAATAGGAGGTGGCATTCTTATTTTCCATTTTCTGATGACTCCTCAAATCTCTTTTCTTCCTTGGGTTTCCAGTCAAACTCAAAATATTCTTTAAGCTCATTCTTTTCCTCAGTCTTACATGCTACTTTTTCCTCACACACAGCATTACATCATGTGTACTTTAATCCTGCTCTTCCAACTGCAATCTATTTTGTACTCATCTCTACCTCTTAGAATTCCTAGCTTCAGTTAAATTCTGTTTATGTCATCTCCTATAGGAAATCTATTTGGATTTTCTGCCCTGCTTTTTGTTTGTAAGTTCCCTTTGTCTATTTTTTTTTGTTTTTACCTTTTTAGTGTTTAATTTCTTATCTGCATGTTTTTCCACTTAAAATAGAATTTAAATTGCTCAACATCACAGACTCTTTTCTCTTTATTTGCATATCCAACACCAAAGTGACAGGCACATATTCGTAATTTAATGATTTCTTAATGAATCGAACTGGATTATCTGGAACAAAATATTGATAAAAAGAGTAAAACGTTTCAATTCCTGGGACAAAAAAATGTCATTACATTGGAAAACAGAAATGACTGAATTTTTCTTTTTCCATTCAGATTTTGACACACATTTAGAGTTTTTGACATTCATGTAGACATCATTTTAATTCTTCCCTTTACTGCGTGAACTCCATACTTCTTGACAATGTGTATATCTAATTCTTGCAAGGTATAGATCATTTCAGTAAGATGGGGTGGTTCAGGTAGATGTTAAACTATCCCCTTAATAGGTATGAATTACTACTCACTTATCAGGCCCTTTATTCTGGGTAAAGAGGAATCTCTGTTGTCATAATACCAATAATCAATCAACAAGCATTTATTGTTGTGGTAACAAAACAAATTGGTAAAGTATATTCAGAGTATAATAGTTTCTCCCTTCTTAGAGCTGACCTTCTAACCAGAAATGATCATGTTAACACGTTATTGGTGTTGGGTCATATGACACCATTTCCAACAAGAAAGATTTATTTTTTAAGTTTAAAAAGGATAGTTATACTCAGAATTCATGTAAATATTTCCTCAGAAGCCAATATTTGCAATCCTGCTCAATAAAATTAGGGTGATGGAGTGAAATATTATCATTTTTTTATCAGAATGTTGGCATTGTAGAGAGTTAATGTAAGCGTGGAAACATAACCGCGTACACCATATGGGATCTCAGTTTCATTAGTGCTGTACCTGTCTATGATATAGCTGTAATCAAGTTCAGTGGACAGTATCTGAGAGATTTTCTTGGAGTATTGAGGCAGCACATCATTTACCTCTTTTCATATGGCCAATTTGTGTCAGAGGTAGAATTTGAACAGAATACTTTTTAACTGTGAAACTGGGTTATGATCTGCTCTGCCATTCTGCCTTTTAGTGAGATCATCATAACTATTTTGCATATGAAGAAGCTCAGGGCCAGAGAGCTTACAGAACTTCCCACCAGGCATAGCTGTCTAGTATTTTGAAATGTAGGATATGACCCCAATCCCTTGATTCTACATTGAGTGGTCAAGGGAAAGGAAACATATTGGGTCAAAAGAAAAGTATTTGCTGTCAACACCCTTGGATTAAAATTCTTCCTTTGCCCGTATGACCTTGGTTAACTCACAGTGCCTGGGACATGGTTAAGTGCTTAATAAACCTAGGTCACTTGACAACCTTCCTTGAATTCCTTCAGATTTCTCATTAGAAAATGATGTACTTTAAGGTGTTTTCCAGTTGAATTTTTTTTTATCTTAAACCTCATATGACAAAAAAAGTATTGTGATAGATAAAATATATTTTTAGTATGAGGATATTGAGTTCTCTTGAAACCCTCACAATGTGAAAAAGATATTATTTCCTTCTCTTTGGAACTGGAGATATAAAAGCCAAGAAAGCCTTATCTAGATTGAATGCCATGGGGGTCCAAAGTGAGGAAAAACCAAACAAAACTTGTGGACTAATGGGAAAATGCAGAAAAGTTCATCATTCATTGCCATTTTGTATTTCTCCCCCAAAAGACAAAACTCTGTACAAAATACAGGTAAGACTGCTGAAAAGAAAATATTCTAATATGCAGGAGGACTTATCTCTGAATTTTCTATTGAAATTGTCCTTATATGCATCACAGATTAGGACCTTCCATGGGTTTTCAAATCATAAATTGGGGAGGATTGTGCTTGAGCCTCTCCTCTCTTTTCATGCATCTGTCACTCAGAGAAGCAGGCCTTTTGGATGTGTTCCATTTCATGGGATGAGTCAATTTATGAGAAATTCAGCCCCACTTTTTATGATCATTCATCACATAACCCCATCCAGACCTACTTTCAGCCTGGACCATGGCTGTGTGTTTTAGATACATATTAAACATCCATCAGGGAAATCAGGGTCACCCTCATTCAACACTACTTGTAATATAGCAAGGGCTTCAATCATTGGATGATGAACCTATGACACAAACCATTCTGTCTTCATGCACTACATATCAGGCTTTTTCCTTCATGTGTCTTTTCTACACCTGTGCTATCTCCTCTTAGATGAACAAAATTCAGAAGAACCAATAGATGTACCAGCATCAAATGAAAACCAGCAGGATAATCAGAACTCTGGAGAAAAACAAGGCTGAAACATAAAACCTGGAGCACAAGAAGGCCAACAAGCAGGTAATCCAGGTGTCCGGCAAGGAGGTCAACAAGATGATCAGCAAGGAGGTCAACAAGGTGGACAGCAAGGAGGTCAACAAGGTGGACAGCAAGGAGGTCAACAAGGTGGTCAAAAAGGAGGTCAATGGGGTGGTCAGCAAGGAGGTCAAAAAGGTGGTCAGCAAGGAGGTCAAAAAGGTGGTCAGCAAGGAGGTCAACCAGGTGGCCAGCAGGGAGGCCTTTCAGGTGGTCAATAAGGAGGTTGTTTACTCTTCCCACCCCCAAGGTATTTCATTGGTATTCTCAGTAAACCAATGTCCATATTTGAATATGTTCTGGCTGTCTACTAACATCATATCTGCTCCAAAATTTTTTAGAAGTCTTTCTCTTTTTCCATTATTCTGGGTATTTTTCACTATTCTTGTCTTCTAACTGTTGCCTTACCTTTCCTTATCTCTGCACTATTCTCCTTGATAGAGACAAAGAGAGAGAAATGGTAGAAAGACAGAGAAAAAGAGAGGCAGACAGGGTCAGAGAGAGTGATATAGACAGTGGGAAAGAGATGGGGTCAGGAAAGTGAGGGAGAGAAAGGAGAGAGAGATGGAGAGACAGAGATAGATAGACAGGGACAGAGACAGAGACTGAGAGACAGAGATCAAAATTTCACCTATTCTTTTCTTCCTAATCTTCATGCTACTCATCCATATCTTTGCCCATTTTGTGTCTCCAAATTTTGTTTTGTTTTGTTTTAAAAATTTCATTAATATATGACTTTTATGGTGGTTGTAGCCATTACCCAAGGATCCTAACCAGTTCATCTTCTCTAAGTCACTTCCATTCTTCTTTCAGTAAATAAAAAGGAAGATGAGCATTCAGGAGGCACCTTTGAAATCCTCATGTGGACCCTGATATTGGGACAGTACATACCTCTTGATCTTCTCCTTCTGTTTCTTTACAATACCAATAAATATATTAGTAATTAAACTTTGACTCCTGCTTCTCTTCGTGGTGTTAGTCTCATTCAACTTTCAACACACCAAGTTCTAAATATAGGGAGAAAATTACTGTTCCCAGCTACTTAATACTTGATTGATTCCAGATTATTTTATGTTTGCATGGCCCTGACCTGGACAGAGTGCTTAATCCTGAGTCTCCAAAGTGCTACTTGCTCAAGATTGGATAGAGAACATCCATATTACAAATATCTTTGATTACAAAGATTACAAATTACAAATAGATTTTGTATAGTAGGCTATAAAGCAAGAGAATGCACATAGTTCCTGAAACTCCTAGATAATCTTTAATCATTTCTGTGGAATAGAGTCCAATTTTCTCTCTTTTCCCATAATATAGAACAAAGCCAAAAAGCTAAGAGCAAATCTGATGATCCCACACAGCACTCTCAGCCACTCATCAATCATTTAGGAAGTGCCTACTATTTTTCCAGGCACTGTAGAAAACTTACATATAGAGAAATTCAATAAAGAAAGAAAGAAACCCAAAACAAAATGAAAAAAAAAAGCAATCTCTGCTCTCAGGGAGCTGACAGTCTAGTGGTTGAGACATCCTTCAAACAGCCACATTTGTAAAAATGTAGTACATGGTAGACTGGGTTCTAACCTGAGAATAGCTAGAGCTGAACAGAACAGGCAAGAGACAGGTGTTTCAGGAATCAAATAGTGGTTTACTTAGTTTTAGAGTAAAGAAGACAAGTTTGCTTATGAATGTCTTCCTTAGGAGAGGGCCTTCTCTTGCTGTTCAAATGGATGGTCTATGTTTCTAAAAAAAAAAAGAAAAACAAAAAAAACAATTTCACGTTGGTGGATCACAACACAAACATTCTTAGGTCTTGAAAGAGTTCCCTCGGCAGGCCCTTTTTGGCACCTATTTTTATACTATTCAGGTGTTCATGAGTCTTGTGTGAACAGTTTTTAATTTGACTGTCTCAAGACTTAAGTGTCATTGAGTCTTGTGATTATTCTATGGTGTATGGAATCAGAGTTAGCATGATGAGAAGTGGATGCAGTAGTGTCTGGTCCAGTTTACTTGACAGTAATAAGGTCAGGAATTTGTGAATTGTTATCATGTCAGGGGTTCTTGCTTTATCACTCTCCCTTGTAATGTGTAGGATGCAGCTATGTCTCTCCAGTCAGAAACTCCTAGAATTATGGGAGATTCTAACAATCTGAATAGTGTAGTCATTGTATCAGATGATAATAATTAATATGACAATCAGAAATCCTCTTACATTTCCTTCTTCTGGTCAGAGGTGGGGATGGCCCTACAGATATAGGGGAAAAATCCACCTGAAACATGGTTTTGATTTTATATAATGTTAGGGTGAATAGTTGAGGCACGTAAAATATCCCAAGACAGATACAAGGCAAATAAAGAGGAAATACGTCAGAGCAGAGAGGGTAGTGTGCAGATTGCAACCAGGAGAAGAAGTCGAAGTAAATTGAGGAGACCTGCTTCAGAATGTTGTGGTCCCTATTTCCTAAGTCTTCTGCTTGCCTGCTTAGAGCACAGAAGGTTCCTTTCTGAGGGAGGACTGATTGGCTTAGGAATAACATTCCTTCTGAATGTGGGCACATGACCCTCCTTGCTCAGTAATTAGGGTGCCCAGCACCCAGAGATCTTGCACTACCCTGAGAGCAAGTGAAACAATGTGTGTTTGGAGGCTGGTGATGAGATTCCCAAAAGAGTCATGTAGTAAACACAAAATGGCTGTGGTAGCAGTCAGGTAACAGGTGGCCACTAACAGAGACTAATAGAAGGAAATTGAGCCTCTGCTGTTGGTGGAGGGGCAACCTTAAAAAGAGAGAAATTCCAGTTGACTGGTTCTCTGGAAAAAAAGGAATAATTTGGGCATGGTAAGCGTGGCTAGACCTTCCCAGCAGGGATAGAAACTGTGGTATTGAGCAGAGCAGCTTAAGAACTGTCCTAAGGAAGGAGGAAATTCAATTGTAAAGGTTTGTGCTAGAAGATGAATCCCAAATGAAATGAAAGAACCAGGAGGAGTAGAGTCCTTCCTGGCATAGGAAAAACAGACCATTCTCACACTCCTAGGCAATGCCAGAAATTGAAGAGATGCCTTTACACTTGCCTTTATTTGGGAAAAAGGTCAATAGTCAGATGCCTGATTTGTTAGGACAGGCTCCCTCACTCCACTTACTACAGGGGGTATTTGTAGTGTTATATGATACCTACGTCCAGGTCAGGGAAACCTCTGGCCATAGAAACTGGACAGAGGAATAAAGTGAGGTATATATGGAAGCAATCCAGGAGGAGTTCTGGATGAAAGGTAGAATTACATTGCATGGAATTTAATCATCCAAGTGGGGGCCTATGTTGGGACTTTTACTGAGGATGCAGGGTGGAGTCTGAATTTCTAGAGACTCCCAAGTATAAAGAATCCCATAGATAAGAGTATAATACCCCCTGGGGCCTCAATTCTGCAGATAAGTTCTCTATTTCTTCTTTAGGGGGCTTCCTTCCCCACAGGCAGATTTCCTTCCAGGTATTTTAATCCTTGAGGCTTTCATAGCTCCAGGAGGCTATGGAGAGAAATGAAAGCAGAGGATAAGAGTTGCTCCCTTGATAAAAGCTGCTGCTCTTTTGGGTAGACAAAGACTTGTTTGCATCTCAGGGCAAGGAAGAATGAGTTTTTGAAACATTCTGTCTCAGTGAGTAAAATAAAATCCTCCCATTGGGGTCATGATCCAGACTTCTAACAAGGAGGAAATGGAATTAATGGCTAAAGTTTGAAGGGCTAGCACAGTGAATTTCTTGCTGAAAGTTAATTAAACTGAGTGTTTTAGAGAACCCTTCCATTGTTTTCCTACTGAGTGATTCAGGTGGGGAAAGGCATTTAAGCCTGTTGATCAGAGTAAGGGGATTAGTAAAATAATAAATATCATAAGCTGTACTGATTTGAGAAAGGAACAGCATAAAAATGAGAAGCCAGAAAGTGATTCTTCCACAAACATCAATATCCGTTCTTAAGAAGACAATAGAAAGAAAGAAAAGACAGTTCAAAGAGAGAGTAACTACAAACCTCAGCCCATGTTTTGTCTCTTGGGTTAGTGGTCTGTATCTGTTCTCGTTTGCTTCTTAGCCTACGGGTTCTACAGAACAGCTTTCTGCCTTTGATATTAGTTGCCTTGGACCCCATTTTATTGTCAAGGTTAAGTCACCAGTACATTTCACAATCAAAGTGAGCAGGGTTGCCCTTTTGAGATATGACATGTGGATTCAGGATACTACTTGCCTGAGTTTGGAAGCAGTTTGGTGCAGAGCAGGACTTCAAAAGGTTCTTTCCACAATGAAGCCAAAGAGTTTTTCCACTGCTGGAAACTCAATCAGTGGGCTAGATCAGGAGCCTGGTTTCTGTTGGAAATCCTAAACAATAGGAATGTGAAATAAATTGGTGAGTTTCTGAGATTTTCTGCACCAACCCAACACAGTAACATAGGTGGGAGCCTTTAGCTACTATGCTTCCCACCCTTTGGTAAAGTGGCATGAGGCATCAAGTTATTATCTGATAGGTACTATGCTTCTGACATCCAAATGTTCTAGTTCTAAGGCTCAACAAGACTAAAATAAAGGCTTTCAGGCAGCAGACACCTAGCTAAGAATTTGTCAGAGAATTCTTCTGAGAATTTAGCCCAAGAGGTTTTAAGTATCCCATTATCTCTTTCAACCATTCCTGATGACTGACCAGAATAAAAGTTGAAGAGTTAATGAGGCTTCTGTAATATGGGTACCTCTATTACCATTCATTTCTTAATTTGTGCCCATATGGGAATGATTTTTTTTTCTAAGAAGATTTTCTCTCCTTCAGAAGTGATAAAAGTGAAAAAGGGAAATCTTTCCACCCTCCATGAGAACATGCAGATCATAAGCAAAGCATCTTTGTTAGCGTAGACAGGTGGCAATTGAATGAATCTGACCTCACAGGTTTTATATGGGGCATCTGGGAAATGAAACTGCTCACAAGTTGGCTTGAGAGACCTGAATGCATTGTGTTTGGGGCAGGTGTAATACATTTTTAGGTGGTGGTAGCCAGGTGAAAGTACACCTTCAGTATTTCTGTGCAAGTTCTATTAGTTTGACAGGTCCCCAGTGTCTGAATGAATGAAGGTGTTCCATCATAGGGAATTATAACTTCATAGGGAGTAGTCTAAGGCTGATCCTTAGTCCCATAGTCTTATCAAGTGTACATTACTTTTTTTTAGAAGTTTCTCCTGCCTCATAATGAGCATTCTTTTCTGGACTGTAGCAAATTCTTCTTAAGTTTATCTTTCATGTAGAGATGAGAGTGCAATGAAGGTTCTGCCCGTGGGTCAGAGTGATAGTTCCAGAGGGTTTGGAAGGTAAGAGAGTGCAGGTATATTGATACCCCTCCCAGGTAAGAGAAAAAATGAATTGACTTTCAGGGGCAACTGGGATTAAGAAGAAGGCACAACAAGGTAGAGCAGATTGTGGGGGTTGTTACTATAGGTGCTTGGGCACAGGACCCACGATACAGAGTAATCAGTAAATCACTATAGGTCTCCTATATTCATTTCCAAACAACCAAGAACATATCAACTGACATCCTGGAACAAATCTTAGAACAGCAGTTAGTAGAATAATGGGATAGCTCATTCGTTTAACCTGGGAGACTTGGAGGACAGGCAAGAAAGGTCCATCTCACTTGGGGGAAAGGGGAATACATTCAAAAACAGGAAGCTTCCCAGAAGGCTGGCATCATGTGTCTGCCCCCTCACCCTACCAAAAATAAAAACAAACACTGGGAGGCCAGAGCAGCAGTGTGGTGGAGTAGGTAGATGCCAACACCAGTACCACTGCATACTTTAGTATAGCCAGGGGAACTGGCAGACTCCTGCTCTGATAACTTCCATCTTTCAACATAGCCCCAAGCTGGCAGATATCCTGCTGTGGTCCAGAGGAAATGAAGAAAAATCTCACCAGTTCTCAGCAAATGGCAGAAACAACCACAAAGACTCCAACTCAGCACCAGGAAAGCTGCCTGAACCATAGGGCCTCCTGGAGCAGCAACCACCCAAAACCTCACCTCTACAGTGGACAACCATATAGGAGGGTCTCCCTTGCATCTCAGGGCAACAGCGGTACAAGACCAGGTAAACAGCCAGGGCCTATAGACTCTAGTACATCCAGTTGGAGCAACTGGGTCTTCCACCCTGGCAGTGGTGCTAAAATTTAAGGAACAAGAAAAAGATAAAAAAGGTGCAAGGGGATGAACAAAAAATAAAAAAACAAAAAATCTAACTATAGGAAGTCATTATGGTGACAGGGAAGACCAAGACATTATGTCCGAAGATGACAACAATGTCATAATACCTGTGGGCAAAATCCCAAGCAATATGAGAAGTTGGCATATGCCCAGAAAAACTCACAGAATTGTGCCAAAAGAGTTTAAAAATCACACATGAGAAGGAGAATTAAAATAAAGAAAAGAAATATGAGTGATACAAGATAATTGTGAAAATAAAAGACTCAATGGCTTTCAAAACTGCTTAAAAAGTAGAAAGAGGCAAATTGAAAAGGAGATAAAAAATCCATTGAAGAAAACAACTCTCTAATGAGTAAAACTAGTCAAATGGAAAAGAAAGTATAAAAGCTGATTGAGGTAAACAATATCCTCAAAGATAGAATTGGGCAAGTGGAAGGCAGTGACTCCATGACACATTATAAATCAATCAAAGAAATTGTAAAGAATCAAAAAAAAAAAAGGAAGAAAATTTGTAATAACCAGAGATCTCTTAATTGCCAAATCCAGTGGGCTTTCCTCAGTCTTTGTTCTCCTTGATCTCTCTGCAGTTTCCAACACTGTTCATCACCCTCTTCTCCTCAATATTTCCTTCTCTGAAGATTTCAGATCACCACTCTCTGCTGGTTCTCTCCCCACCTATCACATCATTCCTTCTCATTTGCTTTTGGTGTGTCTTCATCTAAGTCATTCCCTCAAACCTAAAAGTATTCTACCAGGTTCTAGCTATAGGCATTTTTCTCACTTTGTACTACTTCACCTGGACATCTCATTAGCTTCCATAAATTTAAGTACCATTTCTCTGCAAATGATTTTCAATTCTACCTTTTCTACCCTAATTGCTCTGCTGTCCTCCAATCTCACAACTCCATCTGACTTTCAGATATCTAAAACTAGGTGTCCCATAGACATCTATGTCAAAATAGAATTTATATTTTTGTCAATATTCATCCATCTCACTAAGATTGTCATATTTATTGACATACATTTAGGCAACATAGCACCTCATTATTGTTATTCTTTCTTCTTCATTGTTGGTGAATTCACCTTTTTCATTTTTGATACTGACAATTTGCTTTTATTCTTTCTTTTTTAAAAATCTAATTACTTAAAAGTTTAGCTATTTTATTGGCTCTTTCAAAAAACCAGCTCTCAGATTTATTTATTAGTACTATAGTTTTCTTAATTTCCGTTTTATTCTTCTCTCATTTGATTTTCAGGCTTTCCAATTTGGCCCTCAATTGAAGATGTTTAACTCCATCTTTTATGTGATTTTTTTTTTAGTTACATGTCCAATTCATCAATCTAATTTTTATTTTATTCATTCATGTGTTTAGAGAAATAAAATATCCCCTAAGAACTTCTTTCACTGTGTCCCATAAGTTTTGTACATTTTCTCATTTTTGTTACTCTCTTGTATGCAGTTATTGATTGTTTCCATGATTTCTTATTTGACACATTCTTTAGAATTAGATTTTTAATTTTCTTTTAAATCGTAGTCTTTCTTTCAATGATCCTCTATCACATATACTTTTTATGGCATCACAATTTGAAAAGGATGGATTTAATATTTCTGCCTTCCTGCTTTAGATTTTGGGTTTTTGTGCCATTTTATGTGGTCTGTTTTGGGGGAGGTGCCAAGTACTAATGAGAAAAATGTGAATTCCTTTCTATTCCACTTCATTTTCCCCCCAGACCTCTAATGTCTGTGCTTTTTTCAGATTTTTTTTTCATCTCCTTTCCTTCTTTCTTTTTTATGGTTACATTCATTTCACTCTGAGAGGTGATGGTTGAAGTTCCCCAGAAGTAGAGGTGCTATCTATTTCTTCCTGTAACTCACTGAACTTCTCCTCTAACAATCTGGATGCTATAGAACTTTGTGTGGATATGTTTAGTATTGATATTACTTCATTGTCTATGGTACATTTGAGTAGTGAATTTCCTTCCTCATCATTTTTAATAAATCTATTTTTGCTTTTTATTTGCCTGAGATCAGGATTGCTACCAATGCTTTTTTTTTCTTTTTTACTTCACATAAAGCACACTATATTTTGCTGCAGTCTTTTACCTTTATTCTGTGTTTATCTTTGTGCTTCAAGTGAGTTTTTTGTACACACATTGTAGGATTTTGGTTTTTTAATCCACTTTGCTATCCACTTCCATTTGAGGGGAAAGTTCATCCCATTTACATTCACAGTTACGATTTCTAACTGTGTCTTCCTTCTCATCCTTTTCCATCTCCACCCTTTATGCTTTTCTCTCTCCTTTCTTCTTTTCACTCCTAGTATTTTGCTTCTGATCACCACCTCCTTCAATCTTCCCTCTCTTCTATTATGCTTCTAACTTTTCTTTCCCCCTTTCCCTGCTCATTCTCATAGGGTACATATGTTATTCCCTCTTTGAGCCAAATCCAGTAAGAGTAAAGTTCTAATAAGACTCCCCTCCCTCTTGTCTTTCCCTCTATTGTAAAAGGTCTTTCCCCTTCTTCATGTGATGCCATTTACCCTTTTCTGTCTCCTCCTTAACTCTTCTTATAATGCAATCCTTTATTTCACCTCTTAATTAATTTTTTTATCCTTACAACAAAGACAACTTATACCCACATCCTCAGTCTATGTATACCCCTTCTAAATGTTGTAATAATATTACACTGCTGAAGAGCTGTAAGTATTAAAGCCCTGACTGCAACACAGTGACTGAACTTGGAGAGGCCTAGAGGGCAATGTGATGGCCCCTCTCTGGAGGCCATGATTGCAACAAGGTGGCCCGGCACCAGGAAGCCCTGATGGCAATGCAGCAACTGTGCTCAGACAGGCCTGGAGGAGTCCTGTGGATCCACCAACCACAAGGGCCATTCCCAGGCCTATCACTGCAGGGCAAGGATTGGACAGAGCTGGGTAAGAGACAAAGGCAGGGCCTGTGACAGGGACAGCAGCTACTCCTGGGACCACCCATCCACAGCCTGGAAATTAAAAAAAAAACTTGCAGGGAGAAGGATGGCAAAGTGAACCCTGGCTGCTCCAACCCACCCCCTTCTGACCCTGAAAACATAGAAATTGTTGCCCCAGAGAAAAATTTTAAGCATTAAAGGCTTAAGAACCCCAGAGGAATGGCATGGCTAAGGTCCTGCCTCAAAATGGGAAGAAAGCAGTCTACAAAGACAAAGACTCTGGAATCCTATTACTGTGAGAGGGAGGAACCAAGTTCAGAAGGAGCAAGTATTGACTCCACATCCACAGCTGAAGCCTCAACAGGGATTATGATCTGGTCTTAGGCACAGAAAGCATTCCTAGATGAGCTCAAAAAGAACTTTGAAATCTAGCTTAGAGAGGTAGAAGAAAAAATCAACACTTCTTTTAAAAACAAAATTGTGATTTTAAAAAACATTACAATGAAGAAAACAGGTCCTTAAAAAGTAAAATGTGTGAACTAAAAATGAAATCTGAACATATAGAAAAGGAGCTCCAAAAACTAACCAAGGAGAATAATTCACTAAAAATTAGAATCAACCAAATTGAAGCTAATGACTATATGACGAACCAAGAATCAATCAAACAAAATGTCAAGACTGAAAAATTAGAAAAAGAGGTAAAATATCTTGATGGAAAGATAACGGACCTGGAAAACAGATCCAGGAGAGATAATCTGAGAATTGTTGGACTATCAAAAAATCACAAAGAAAAAATGTGTCTGGACAATATCCTCCAAGAGCTCATCAAGGAAAACTGCCCTTAGATCCTAGAACCAGAGAGTAAAATTGAAATTGAAATAATCCTCTCAACACTTCCCAAAAGAGATCCCAAATTGAAAAGTCCATGATATGTTGTGGCCAAATTTCAGAACTATCAGGTAAAGGAAAAAATACTACAAGCCACCAGAAAGAAACAAATCAGACATTGCAGAACCACAGTGAGGACTGCACAGAATCTGGCAGCTTCAACATTGAAAGATCAGAGGAACTGGAATATGATTTTTCACAAGGCAAAAGAGCTCCAGTTACAACCAAGGATTGCCTATCCAGTGAGACTGAGCATAATCTATCAGACAAGGAGATGCACATTCAGTGATATAACACAATTGCAGACCTTCCTGATGAAAAATCCAGAGCTCAATGGAAAATTCAACCTCCAATTACAAGACCCAAGAAAGACATTCAAAGGTAAATAAAGAAAAAACACACACACAAATAACTTGCTATTTAATAAGAGCAAACTGTTTACATGCCTATATCGGAAACTGATACCTGGTAATAATGTAAATTCTATACCTATGGTGACATCTAAAAGGGATATAGATAAATAGAGGGTGTGGATATAAATTACACAAAATGATCATAAAAAGACTTTATTAAGGGACTGCAATGGAAGACGAGGAAAGAATGAAGCAGAAAAAGATAAATTACTCCACACAAAGAGGCATAAAAATATTATAGTTTAGGGAAAGAAGGGAGGCAGATGAGCATTATATGAGCTTTTCCCACATTGGCTTTGGTGCAAAGAGGGAATAACACAATCAATTAAGCATAGGACTCAATTGAGAAGAGACATAAAACTTATCATAATAGAGGGAAAGAGGGGAGGGAGAGGAGCACTGCATGAGATCTATTCTCATGAATCTTGGTTCAAGAGAGAAATAGCACACTACATTAAGTATAAAAATCAATCATATACTACAGGCAGTAGGAGGCGGGAAGGGCAAAGAAAAGGGGGATTAGAAGGGAGGGAAGAAGTCCTAAGGGAGAAGGGTAGGAAAAGGAAAGGGGGCTGATAAGAAGGGAATACTAAGGGAGGTGGTGGTCCAAAGTAAAACTCTTAATAAGGGGAAGAGAGAATGGAAAAATAAAACATAAACAGGGGAGGGAATAGGGTTGAGGGAAAGACACAGATAGTAATCATAACTGTGAATGTAAATGGAAAGAACTCTTCCATAAAATGGAGGTGGATAGCAGAATAGATAAAAAACCACAATCCTACAATATGCTGTTTACAAGAAACACATCTGAAACAGGCAGATACACAGAGGGTAAAGGTAAAAGGCTGGACTAAATTATACCATGCCTCAGCTAAAGTAAAAAAAAAAAAAGCAGAGGTAGCAATCCTTATCTCAGACAAAGCAAAAGCAAAAATAAATCTAATTTAAAAAGATAAGGGAGGAAAGTATATGCTGCTAAAAGGCATCGTAGAGAATGAAGCAATATCATTACTTAACATATTTCTAAAATGATATTTAAAAGGTGAAATTGAGAGGTGGGAGAGGAATATAATGAGAGGAGACAGGGAGAGACAGAATGTGGTTAATTATCTCATACAGAAGAGGCAAGAGATACCTGTTACAATGGAGAGGAAGAACAGGAAGGCAGAAGGGAATGGGTCAACCTTATTCTCATTGAATTTGGCTGGGGAGGGAATGACATACACTCTAAACTGGTTATCTTGCCCTAGAGGAGAGTAGGGGGGAAGGGGATGAGAGAGAGGGGATGATGGAGGGAGGGCATATTGGGGGGGCGGGTTGTTAGAAGTACACACTTTTGTAAAGGGACAGGGACAAAGTAAAGAATAGTACAAGTGGGGGGCTAGGAGAGAGGGAAATATAGTCAGTCTCTCACAATATGTCCATTCTGGAGATGTTTTTTGTAACTACACATATACAGACTGTATTGAATTGCTTGTCTTCCCAGTGGGAGTGGGTGATGAGGGAAGAAGGGAAAGAATCTAGAATTTAAAGTTTTAAAATCAAATGTTTAAAAAATATGTATATATTATTATTATTATTACTATTATTATTATTATTATTATTTACATGCCACTGAGAAATAAGACACAAAGGCACTAGGGTGTGGAGATCCATCTTGCCCTACTGGAAAGTCAGAAGGGTAATAGGGGAAGATATAGGAGAGAGCAGATTGGGGGAGAGGGTATACAGTGGGATTGCTGTTTGGGGATGGTGGGTAAGAGAAAAATGGGGAAAAATTTGTAACTCAAAATCTTGTGGAAATGAATGATGTAAACTAAAAATAAACAAAAGTTAAATTTTTTTTTTAAAAAGGGTACTTCCTTGTCTCTTTTAATTAGATCTAGTTTTGATTTTGCTTTGTCTGACATCAGGATTGGTACCACTGATTTTTATATGTCAAGTGAAGGATAATATAATCTGCTCCAGCCTTTTACCATTACTCTGTGTGTGTCTCTCTGCTTCACATGTTTTTTTGTAGAAAACATATTGTAGGTTTTGCTTTTTTATCCATTCTGCTATCTGCTTCCATTTTATAGAAACATTTATCCCATTTCCATGCACTGTAATGATTACTGGCTATTTCTCTCCATTCTATTTTTCCCTTCTTTGTTCTTCTCTCTCTCCTTTAACCATGTCCATTCTCAATAATGTTTTCTTACCACCACCTCTCTCAGTCTGCCCTCGTTTCTTTTAGCAACCTCCTTTTTCCTCTTCCTTTTCTAATTCTAATAGCATAAGAGAGATTTCTGTACTCAACTGAGTATATATGTTATTTCCTGACTGAGCTAAATCCTATGACAGTAAAGCCCAAAGCATTCTCAAACCCTCCCTTTTTTCTCTCTATTATGATTGGTCTTTCATAATCCTTTGTGTGATGCAATTTACCCCCATTCTGACTCTTCCTGTTGTATTCTTCCAGTACCATTCTTTTTCACCCCCTAATTTTTTTTTAATATCAGCACGTCCAAGTCAGCTCATACCCACAACCTCTTTCTATGTATACTCCTTAACCTACTGTAATAGAAATTCAGTTTTTAACGGTTACAAGTGTTATCTTCTCTTATAGGTATGTGAAGAGTATAACCTTATTGAACAGCATGTTTTTTTCTTCCCTGTTGACATTTTTGTGCTTCTTTTCAGGCTTATTTTGAATATAGAATTTTCTGTTCAGGTCTGGTCTTTTCATTAGGAATATCTGAATGTTTCCTATTTCATTAACTGTCTGTTTTTTCCTCTGAAACATTATGTTCAATTTTATTGGGTAATTGATTCTATAGGCTATCTTGGTATGTATGTAATAAAAGATGTTGGTCTGTACTTAGTTTCTAACGTAGTATTTTCCAGTTTTCCCATTAGTTTTTGTCACATAGTGAGGTCTTATCCCAGCAACTGGAGTTTTTGGGTTTATCAAGAAGCACAATACTTATAGCCCTTGACTACTGTGTCTTGTGTACCTGACCTATTCCATATATCTGCCCTTTATTAGCCAGTACCAAGTAGTTTTGATGATTGTTGCTTTACAAGATAGTCTTATATCTGATACAGCTTGGCCACCCTTTCTTTCATTTCTTTTCAACAATTCCTTTGCTATTCTGGAACTTTTGTTCTTCTCCATGAATGTTGTCATTATTTTTCTACCTCCATAAAATACAATTTTGGTATTGTAATTGGTATGGCACTAAATAAGTAAATCAATTTTGGTAGAGTTATAATTTTTGTTATATTAGCTTGGCCTATCTACGAGCAACAGATTCCTCCTCTCTGCTCCCCCTGCCCAATTATTTAGATCTGACTCTGTTCTGTGAGAATTATTTTGTATTTGTGTTTATATAGTTCCTTGGTTTCTCCTGGAAGGTTGGCTCACAAATACTTTTTATTGTCCCGCTCTCAACTGAGCTGAAACATGGGGAGGTAGGGCCCGTGGAAGATGCTTGTATTCCTTGGGCTGTGCTGAAGCACATTGAATTCCAGCTGTTGGAGGATGACTTCCCCTTCCTCCCAGTGCAGTGCTGAAGCTTGGGGTTGGGAGGCAAGATGATTTTAGCTGCTAGAAGAATCCCTGCTTGCCCTGGGCTGAGCTGGCACTCATGGTTGTTCTCTGACTTGTAGTGTGCCAATTCCCCCACTATGCTAAGGCATGTTGGGGATCCTGTTGTTGGCATATGTCTGCTCTACCTCCCTGGGGCTCAGGATCTCCCACTTGTTTGCTGATGTGGGTCTTAATGTCGGCTTCCTGGGATACCTCCTGTCCTATATTGGGCTCTCCTTTTTGCCTGAGTGAGAAAGACCTTTCTTGGTGATTCTCCAAGTTTCCCAGGCTAAAAGACTACTTATTCTCTTTCTGCTATCTCTACTGTTCTGGGCCTTTTCCTTGGGTGCTATTTTCAGGGGTTTCTTTTTGAGGTCAACAAGGGAAAGTGAGAGTCACATACTGTTTACTCCGCAATTTTGGCTACTGGAAGTAAATATATATTGCCCATTCTATTTTTCAAGAAGTTGTTTTCTTCAGGGGATTTTTCTGCTTCCTTTTCCAAGCTATCGATTCTTTTTAAAAAATTATTTTTTTTTAATAACTCACATTTTCTTTCCCAATTTTTCTTCTACCCCTTATATTTGATTTTTACAGTCTTTCTTGAGCTCTTCCAAGAGGAATTTTAGTCTTGATACCAATTCATATTCTTCTTTGAGACTTTGTTGACATTATATAGAGTTAGCCTAAGTGTGGAAACATCACAATGTTCACCATATGGGATCTCAGTTACATTAGTGTTATACCTGTCTCAGATATGACTGTAATCAAGGGATGAAACCACAGTTCAGTGAAGAATAAATCTGAAAATCTTTCTCCCAAATCAGATCTATCTGCACCCGTTCAACAAGTTAGTGTCTTAGAGAGTTTCTTGGAGTATTGAGGCAGTAAGCAATTTACTTATGTTCATCTGGCCAATAGGTGTTAGTGGCAGAATTTGAATAGAGGAATTTTTGCCTGAGGTGGCTTTTGATCTGCTGTGACATTCTGCCTCTCAATAAGATTATCATTATCATTTTCCTCATGAAGAAACTCAGGGCCAGAGAGCTTAAATAATTTCCCACCCCACATAGCTGGTTAGTAGTTAGAAAGTTATGATATGAACCGCTATCAGTTGACTCTACATCTAGTGATCTAAGGCAATATGTTCATTAAATTTCTACCTTTGCCACTATGTCCTTGGTATCTTACAATGCTGGTACATGGTTAAGTGCTTAATAAAGCTTGTGGACTTGACAGTCTTCCTGGAATTCCCTCATATTTCTCATTAGAAAATTAAAGATTTCCATTAGATGGACTTTAAGCTATTTTCCAATTTAAACTCTATGATCTTAAACCTCACGTGAAAAACAAATATCGTGATGGACAAAATGCCTTTTTAGCATGAGGATATTGAGCTGTTTTGAAATCCTAACAAAGTGGAAAGGAGATTATCACCTTATCTTTGGAAATGGAGTTAAAAGAGCAAAGAAAGACTCATCTAGATTTAAAGTCATATTGGTCCAGAGTTAGGAAAAAACAAACAAAACTTGTAGACTAAATGTGAAGATACCAAAAAGTTCATTATTCATTGCCATCTTGAATTTCCCCCCACAAACTAATGACTCTATACAGAATACAGGTAAGACTGCTGGATAGAAAACATTCTAACATGCAGGTGGACTTCACTTTGACTTCTCCATTGAAATTCTCTCTATATGCATCACAAATTCGGACCTTCCAAGGGTTTTCATATCATAAAATGGGAGGGTTGTACTTTAGCCTCTCCTCACTTTTCATGTGTTCCATGTTGTGGGATGAGTCAATTCAGGAGAAATTTTGCCTCATTTATTTTTAGAAAAAAAATTAAACAACCAAATAACATTTTCCCCTGTTCCCAAATAATTCTAGTAACCTTACTTTATTCATGCTGTCCTTAAGTAGACAAAATGTGAGAATTCACTAGTAGCTCAATGCGTAACCCTAACAAACCTTTAGAATTCAGGCTACCAACATTTAAATCTAATCCTTTCTTCTCCTCTTTATTCCCTCCTTTTCACACTTTTTTTCTTCCTTAGTCTAGCCCATAAGGTTCCAATCACTCTAGAACACTACTTAATCACTCCAAGTTCTCAAAATTTCATGGAACAGTACCCTCTTTAAACCATAGGCCAAAGGGCTCCACTGAGGTGTTTGACTTTGTAACAGTTAGTCAAAGAACGTGGAACATTTTAGGTACTTAATAAATATTGACTGATAGAAACAGTTCAAAAACTAAGGCAAAAAAAAGATGCAAAGTAAACAGTCTATTGAAACTTGAATTTACTTTCCTTCATTTAAACTAAGGAGAATGGTAGAACTTTATAAGAAATATGCAGGAGGTATGAATGCATATAGAACATGTGGGCATCCCCAAATGAGGAGATTCATAGATAAGTAACATGAGTGACCAAGACCACAAAGAGGGCTAACTCATGCTTGTGATATAGCAAGCTGCAAATGCTTTCCACTGCTATTATTATATGAGTCTATGGTAGGCTTGATCCCTGCCAATCATCCATTGAATAATCCCATCCAGGCTTACACTGGATCTCTTAGATACATACTAGGTATAAACTAGGGAAGCCTGGGTCAACCTCATTCAACACTACTGGTAAGATAGCAAGGACTTCATCCTTTGACAATGAGCCTGACCCAAACCATTCCATCTTTATCCACTGCATATCACACTTTTTCCTTCATCTGACTTTTCTATGCCTATGCTGTCTCCTCTCAGATGAACAAAACTCAGAAAATCCATTAGATTTACCTGCACCATGTGACTTACATCTGGATGATCAGAACTCTGGTTCTGGACAGAAGCAGAGGTGGAATCCAAACAAGGTGGAACAAAAAAGGTGGAAACCAAAAACCTGGGCCTCCAGGTGGCCAGCAAGGAGGCCGTCCAGGTGACCAGTAAGGAGGTCAGCCATTCTTCCCACCCACAAGGTATTTCATTGTTATTTTCTGTGAATCAATGTCCATGTTTAAATATGCAGTGGCTGTCAACTAACGTCATATCTGTCCCAACATTTTTTAGAGATTGTTCCCCTTTTCTATTAGTTTGACTTTTCATCTCTCTTCTTTTCTCCCAGCTATTTGCTCATCTTTCCTTATCTCTGCACCATTCTTTTTCATAGAAACAGAGAGAGAGAAATAGATAGACAGAGAAAGTGAGAGGCAGACAGAGTCAGAGACAGTGATACAGAGAGTGGGAAGGAGATTGGGGGGCAGGGGAAAGAAAGACACACACACACACAGATCAAAATTTCACGTATTCTTTTCTCCCTTTCCTTCATGCTACTTATCAGCATCCCTACCCAGGGTCTCTCTTCAGATTTTGTTTTGTTTTTAATATTTCAGTAATGAATGACTTTGTCATTGTCATTAGCCAAGGACCTGATCCAGAACAGTTCATCTCCTCTAAGCTGCTTCCTTTCTTCTTTCAGTGCAGAAAAAGGAAGATGGGCATTCAGGAGGCACCTTTGAAATCCTCATGTGATCCCAGATATTGGGACAGTAGATACTTCTTGATCTTTTCTTTCCCTTTCTTTACCATACCAATAAATACACTGGTAATTAAACATTGACTTTTGCTTCTCTTTATGGTGTTTGTGTCACTCAACTTTTAGCATACTAAGTTCTAGATATAGGGACAGAAGTATTGTCCCCAGCTACTTAATTCTTGGCTGATTCCAGATTATTCTGAGTTTTGTGACTCTGACCTGGACTTAGTGACTTAATCCTGAGTCTCCAAAGTTCACCTTGTTCAATGTTGGAGGTGGAACATGCATATAACAATTATTTTTTAGTTTTTGTGAAATTCATATTACTTGAAGGATATAAAGCAGTAGAATGTTCAGAGCTCCTCAAACTCCTCTATAATCTTTAATCATTTCTGTGGATTAGAGTTCCCTTTCCTCTCTTTTCCTATTTTAGTGAACAGAACTAAAAAGCTAAGCAAATCTGATGATACCCCAAAAGCACTCTCAGTCAACAAATATTTAGGAAGTGCCTTCTATTTGTCAGACACTGTGGTAAATTCTCACATATAGAGAAATTCAATAAACAAAGAAAGACTCCAAAACAAAACCAAAATAAGCAATCTCTACTCTCAAGGAGCTGACAGGCTAGTGGTGAAGACATCATTCAAACAACCACATATGTCAAAAGAATTTGAAATGTAATATGGGGTGAACAGGTCTCTAACCTGGGAATAGCCAGAGCTGAACAGAGCAGGTAAGAGACAGGTGTCAGAAATCAAGTAGTGGTTGAATTGATTTTCGAGTGAGGAAGATAAGTTTGCATATAGAAGTTTCCCTCAGGAGAGGACTTTCTCTTGCTGTGCTCTTGCATGGTGTATATAAACTGCAAGAACTGCAAGAACTGCAAGGAGGTGGATCCCACCAGAATCATTCTTAGGTCTTGAAACAATGCTCATGATAAGTCCATGCCTGCAGGCCTTTTAGGGACAATACAGGTGCTCTTGAGAACTACAGGAACTGTTTTCAAGTTGATTCCCAAAACTTAAGTTGTCATTGAATTTTGTAATAATTCTATGATGTACAGAATCCGAGTCAGTATGATGAGAACTCGAGTATAGTAGACTCTGGTTCAATTCAATTGTCGTTATAAGCTGAGGAATTTGTGAATTTTTAGCATGCCAGGAGTTCTTGTTTTATCACTCTCTTGAAATGTGCTGCCTGTAAACTCAGAGAAAGATATAGAAAGACTATAGTGTAAATGGAGACTGAAGCAAAACTCGTTGTTGTTCTCTTTCATGTCTGGTTTTGCTTTTTTTTTTTCTTTTCCCAGTGATCACTCATTGGTTACAACCCTTCTATA
>CM053580.1:117512711-117575702 GCA_028627135.1 Pseudochirops cupreus | reverse complement strand
AACCAATCTCGATAATATATTTATTACAACCTATGATATTAATTAATATGAGAATCATAAAACCCCTAACATTCCCTCCTTCTGGTCAAAGACTGGGACAGCACTGCAGACCAAAGGGGCACATCTACCTGAAATATGATTTTGATTTTATGTAAGGCAGGAGCAAATAGCTGAGATACAAGATGAATACTAAGATAGCAAGGCAAATAAGGAGGAGAAACATCAGAGCAGAGAGGACAGAGGGGAGAATACTGCCAAAGTTTCCATATTACAAGGAGGATAAGTCAAAGGAAGGTAAGAGGGTGACAGGCTTCAGAATGTTTTGCACCCTATTCCATAAATGTTCTGCTTACCTCTTTAGAGCACTAAGTTTCTCCTCTATAAAGAAAGACTAGTAGACTTAGAATCATCTTTCTTCCCAGTGTTAGAGCATACCCCTCTTTGCTTGGCAGTTAGAGTGTCAAGCACACAGATAATTTGCTGTACCATGAGGGCAAGTGAGTCAATCCTGATTGGAAGCCCGGTGATAAGCTTTCCAATAATCTTCAAACCCGGGGTTAACTCTTTTGAGAGGCTCCTGAAAGAGAGGTCCAGCATGCTAATGTGAATGTGGTACCAGTAGGGGAAGAGATTTTGGCTAACTGAGGCTCAATGCCATGAAAGCAAGCCTGCAGTGACAATGGAAGTACTCTCTTAACTGGAGATAGGCCTATGGAAATAGGGATAATTTGGGCATGGTGTAGACAAGAGTGGGGAGACCTTGCCTGAAGGGAGGGAGGCTCTGATATTGAGTAGAGCAGGATAAGAAGAAGAGTCCTGAGCAAGGATGCAATTCAACCACATAGGTGTGGGTAGTAGAGGATGAATTGCAGGCAGTGTGAATGAAGCTCAAGGAGTAGAGCATCTTCAGGCATGAGAACAAGAGACCATTCAGGGATTCCAAGGCCATGCCAGAAATTGAATAGATGCCTTTACAGATGCCTTTATTTGGGACAAAGGTCAGGGGTCTGATCCCTGATTTGCAAGGGCAGACTTCCTCCCTCCACTTAGAACGGAGGCATTTGTAGTGTTATAAGACACTCTAGTCCTTTTCAGGGAAATCTTTGGCCTCAAAAGCTGGCCAGAGGAATCAAGTAAGGCATTTAGGGAAGCAACCCAGGAGGATTTCAGAGAATTACACTACATGGGATTTAGCGATACAAGGTGGTGGCCTGGGTTGCTGCTTATACTGAGGATGCAGTGCAGCTTCAGTTTCTAGAGAGAGTCTTGAGTGTAATGAACCCCATGGATAAGGATCTAATATGTTAGGGGCCCTCAATTCAGTGGTTAAGCTCTCTGTTTCTTGGTTAGAGTGCTCCCTTTGTTCACAGGCAGATATACTTCCAGCTATTTTAATACTTGCAACTGGTTAGCCACAACTGACCGACTTCTCAGCCTGAGGTGCAGCAAAGGTTTTTGGAACATGCTGTCTTGGTCAGGAAAATGGGACCCTCCCATTGGGTTCATGATCTAGGCTTTTAATAGGGAGGCAGCAGTTAAAGCTTAAAGTGGCTGGAACCCTGAATAATGTGCCCAACAATCAGTTAAATTGAGTGTTTTAGAGAAGCCTTGCTTTGGACTTCGGAGTGGGTCATTCAAGGGATGGGGGTGAGGAGCAAGTTCCATATTTCTTATACAATTGGATGGTACATGTTTGCTCTTAAAATGGGTTCACAGAAATGGTTGCTAGTTTCTCAACATTCTCACAGCATATATGTCTTATTTTAAAGGTGAACCCTCAAAATCATAATTACTACTTAACTAACAAGTGCAATCAATCCACAAATACAAGCAATCTAATGTAGGTTCCATGTGGGCCTCAGGGCAATATCAGTGCAACATGAGGTAAACACTTAGGTCCTGAAACCACTGGCACATGAAGCTGAAGGCAGTGCTTCTTCCTCTCTGAGAGTAGAGCTCAAATTTATTTTATTTTTTAAAATAAATTTTATGTTTATTTTTTGTTTACATCATTCATTTCCACAAGATTTTGAGTTAAAAATTTTGTCCCCATCTTTCCCCTACCCACCACCTCAAAACAGCAATCCAACTGTATGCCCCCTCCCCCAATCTGCTCTCTCCTATATCTTCCCCCATTCCCACTCCCACTTTCTGGTAGGGCAAGATGAATCTCCATACCCCAGGGCCATATATCTTATTTCCCAGTTGCATGTAAAAAATAACAACAATAATAATTTTTTTAAACATCCAATTTTACAACTTTGAGTTCCAGATTCTTTCCCTTCATCCCTTATCACCCACCATCACTGGAAAGATAAACAATTCAATATAGGTCGTGCATGTGTAGTTACACAAAACATTTCAATAGTGGATATATTGTGAAAGACTGACTATATTTCCCACCATCTTATCCCACCCTACCTCTTGTTCTATTCTATACTTTGATCCTGTCCCTTTTCAAAAGTGTGTGCTTCTAACTACCCTCCCCCCTAACCTGCTCTCCCCTCCATCATCCCCCCTCTAATTCTCCTTTCTCCTTACTCTCCAGTAGGGCAAGATACCCAATTTAGTGTGTATGTCATTCCCTCCCTAAGCCAAATTCAACGAGAGTAAGCTTGATCCATTCCCTTTTGCCTTCGTGTTCTTCCCTTCTATTGTAACAGTTATCCCTTGCCTCTTCTGTATGAGACAATTTAACCTATTCTGTCTCTCTCCATCTCCTCTCATTATACTCCTGTCTCACCTCTCAATTTCACCTTTTAATTATCACTGCTTCCTATTCAATTGATCCTGTGCCCTCTGTCTATGTATACCTGTACACATATATACACACATTCACATATGTATTCATACACCCATATACCTTGGTATATAGACATATATGTATGTATGGATGTATGGATGTATATGCACACGCACACACACACACACACACACACACACACACACACACACACACACATATATATACATACACATTTATATTCCCTTCAACTATCCTCATACCGAGAAAAGTTTCATAAGTTACAACTATAGTTTTTCCATGTAGGCATGTGAATAGTTCAACTTTGATGAGTTTCTTATGATTTTTCCCCTGTTTACCTTCTCATGCTTTTTTAGCTTCTTGTATTTGAGTGTCAAATTTTCTATTCAACTCTGTTTTTTTTTTATC
Organism: Pseudochirops cupreus; assembly: GCA_028627135.1. NCBI lineage: Eukaryota > Metazoa > Chordata > Mammalia > Diprotodontia > Pseudocheiridae > Pseudochirops > Pseudochirops cupreus. Next base: position 117,572,530 of record CM053580.1, on the reverse strand, counting down.
AAGAATGCTTGAAAGTCCCATATTTCATTGAATGACCATATTTTCCCCTGAAACATTATACTGAATTTTGCTGGGTAGGTGATTCTTGGTTTTAATCCTAGCTCCTTTGATCTCCAGAATATCATATTCCAGGCCCTTTGATCCCTTAATGTAGAATCTGTTAGATCCTGGGTAATCTTAATTGTGTTTCCACAATATTCAAATTGTTCTTGTCAGCTTGTAATATTTTCTGCTTGGTCTGGGAACTCCAGAACTCAACTATAATATTCCTAGGACTTTTCTTTTTGGGATCTTTTCCAAGAGGTGATGTGTGAATTCTTTTGATTTCAATTTTGCCCTCTAGTTCTAAAATATCAGGGCAATTTTCCTTGATAATTTCTTGAAGGATGATTCCTGTGTTGTGTTTTTTGATCATGCCTTTTAGGTATTCCAACATTTTTAAAATTATCTCTCTTGTGTCTATTTGCCAGGTCAGTGTTGATATTTCACATTGCCTTCTATTTTTTCCATTTGTTTCAATCTGTTTAATATCATCTTGATTTCTCATAAAGTCATTAGCTTCCATTTGCTCCAATCTAATTCTGAAGGAATTATTCTCTTCAGTGAGCTTTTGAAATTCTTTTTCCACCTGGCAAATTTGGCTTCTTAAGGCATTCTTCTTCTCATTGGCTTTTTGAGCCTATTTTGCCATTTGAGTTAGTCTATTTTTTAAGGTGTTATTGTCTTCAGTCAAGTTGTGGACTCCCTTTTCTTGATTTTCTTGCATCATTCTCATTTCTCTTCCCAATTTTTCCTCCACTTCTCTTTCTTGATTTTCAAAATCCTTCTTGAACTCCTCCATGACCCTTAACCAATTCATATTTTTCTTGGAAGGTTTTAGTGGGAGTTCTGACTTCATTGTCTTCCTCCTGTTCCATGCTTTAACCCTTTTTGTCCCCCAAAAAGGAACCTAAAGTTAAATTGCTGTGCTTGCTCTCCTTCCTTTGCTTGCTCACATTGCCACTCAATTACTTGACTTTTGAGATCTTTGCCACAGTAGAACTCTGTTTCCAGATGGGAGAGCTTTGTCCCAAACTGCTGGGGTTTTTACAGCTGCTGGAGCTATTAGGGGGCTGCTGTCTTTGCAGCCCCCACAAACTCTGGTTCACTGCTCACTCCCCTCAGGACCACCACCCCAGACTATGAACCAGATCCAGGCAGGTTAAAGCAAGAGTGATTACCCTCTGAATGTTCACTTGCCCACCCTTCCTCCCCCATGATCTGTAGGCCAGGAGCTCTGACATAGCCACGTGTGGCCACAAGTGGCCACAGGGCCGCTGCACCTCAGCCACTTCTAACTCTGGGGGCAAATGTTCTCCTCCATCCCCACCAGTTTCAACAGAGGTCTACACTGACCTCTCACTTTTTCATTGGCATTTATGGGTTGATAATCCTGGAAACTCCCACTGCTGCTGGTGATCCATTCTCCCAAAGGCCACTGCAGCTGCTCGTTGGGGTTGCCTTTGGGCTAAAACCACAGGCTCACAAGGGGCTGGGCTTGGCTCCCAGTGTGCTGTGATGAACTCTTCCTGTCTACCTGCTGGGCTGCCTTCAGTGGAAGATTTGTTTCTCTTTATCACTTTATGGGTTCTGTAGCTCTAAAATTCATTTAGAGTGATATTTTATAGGTATTTGAGGTGGTTATGGTGAGAGCCATGGAGTTTTCCTGCTTCTATGTTGCAATCTTGGCTCTGCCCTACCAGAGCTCAAATTTAAAAGAAATGAAAAAGAACAAGAGGGATGATCAAAAAGAAAAAGAGAAAAAGGATGTGACTGTAGAAATTTATTATGGTGCCAGGGAAGACCAAGACACAAACTCAGAAGAAGACAAAAATGCCCACCTAGGGGCAAAACAGCAAAGGAAACTTGCAAATTATCTCTAGCCCAAAAAGAGCTCATGGAAGAGCTCAGAAAGGAGCTTTTTCACTCAGAAAGTGAGGTAGAAGAAGCATTTTAAAAATGAGAGTGATGCAAAGGAAATATAAAAAAAGTCAACAACTTCGAAAAAGAAAACAATTGCTTAAAAGTAGAACTGGTCAAATGGAAAAGAAACTATAAAAGGGAATTGGAAAAAAATTCCTTAAGTTAGAATTGGCAAGCATAAGCTGATGAGTCTATGAAATATCAACATTCAACAAACTAATTCATAAGAATGAAAAATAGAGGAAAAATGTAAAATACATCATTGGAAAAACAAATGGTGTAAAAAATTGAGCTAGGGAGACAATGTGGGAATCATTGGAGTACCTGAAAACCATAATCAGAAGGAGGACTTGGATTGCACCTTTTAAGAAATTATGAAGGAAAACTTTGCTCATATCTTGGAATCAGTGGGCAAAATAGACATTTTAAAATCCACTCATCACTTCAAGATAGAGAACCAAAAATAAAAACTCCATTGAAAATTATACCCATATTAAAGAACCATCAGGTCAAGGAAGAAATACTACAAGACAATGAAGTGATGTCAAAACTAAACATATATGCATGAATTGACATAGCATCCAAATTCTTAAAGAAGAAGCTATGTGAGTTGCAAGTTCATGACCCATAGTGCTCATGTAAGAGATGGAGACCATTATGAAATGTAAAATAGATAATTTTTATTATATTAAATTAAAAGCTATTGCACAAACCAAATGAATGTGACCAAGATTAGAAGGAAAACAGAAAGCAGAGCAACAATCTTTATAGGTAGAGTCTCTGATAAAGGCCTCCTTTCTCAAAAACTTATATCAAACCTACAAGAATACAAGGTATTGACCCACTTTACAAAAATGTTTAAAGCAGCTCTTTTTCGGGTGGCAAAGAATTGGACATGGAGAGGATATCCAACAAATGGGGAATGGCTGAACAAGTTGTGGAATATTAATGCAAAAGAATACTATTGTTTCATAAGAAGTGATTAGAAGGACGATTTCAGAAAAACCTGGAATGACTTACGCAAACTGCTGCTGAGTGAAGAGAGCTGTTACTGTACACAGTAACAATAACATTGTATAATGATCATCTATGATAGATTTGGCTCTTCTCAGCGATGCAATGCTTCAAAAAAAATTCCAAAAGACTTGTGATAGAAAATGCTACCCATATCCAGAGAAAGAGTCTTAATGTAGAAAGAGGGAGAGGGAGAGAGAGAGAGAGAAACTTTACCTATTCTTTCCCATGTCTCCTTTATGCTTCTCATCACTATCCCTGTTCAGGATCTCTCTCCAAATTTTATTTTATTTTCTTTTTAAAACTCCTCTAAAGTAATGACTTTGTGATTACCCTTGCCATTAGCCAAGGGGCCACATTAAGCACAGTTCTCCTGTAAACCTCATCCTTTCTTGTTTCAGTCCTTAAAAAGGAGGATGGGTGTTTGGGAGGTGCCCTTCAAGTCCTCATGTGCAACCAGATATTGGGACAGTACATATTTCTTGATCTTCCCCTTCCCCTTCCTATTCTTTACAATACCAATAAATATGCTAGTAACACCGACTACTGATTCTTCTTAAGGTGTTTTTTTTTTTGTCTCTCAGCTTTCAGCATATTGGGTTCTAGATACAGGGACAAAATAAATATTGTTCTGAGCTACTTGGTGCTTGGCTGATTCCAGATTATTCTGTGGTTTCACAGTCCTGGCATGGACTTGGTAATTTAGTCCTGATTCTCCAAAGTACACCCTGATGATGTTGCTTAGGGATCAGGCATTTTACAAATATTTCTGAGCCCTGTAAAATTCATCATCCTTGATGGATATCAAGAAGTTAAACGTTAAGAATCCCACTACATCCTGTATAATCTATACTCTTTTCCCTGGAATAGAGTCTAATTTTCTCTCTTTTCCTATTTTACTGAACAGAGCTAAAAATCTTAGAGCAAATCTGATAATCTCCCAAACCACTCTAGGTCCATCAAAGAGCATTTTGTAAGTATGTACTGTGTTCCAAACAGTGGGGTATGCAACTCAATATAGAGCAAGCCAGAAAACAAAGAAAGAAACCAAGACAAAACCAAAAATCAGCAATCTCTGCTCTCAAGGAGCTCACCCTCTAAATGTGGAGACAGCATTGAACCAACTAAATATGTCAAAAGAATTTTAAATGCAGTACACAGAGGACTGGTCACTAACTTGGGAATAGCCAGAACCAAACAGCAGGCTAGCATCAGGAGGATCAGAAGTCAAGTAGTGGTTTAGTTCATTTCAGAATGTGGAAGACAAGTTTCATGTAGAAGTACCCCTTAGGAGAGGGGTTTCTGTTGCTGGGCAAAAGCAGGGTTCATATACATTTAAAAAACACAAAGCAGGGAGCAGAGTCAAGATGGCAGAGTAAAAGCAGGAACTTGCTTGAGCTTACACTCCAACCACCTCCAATACCAGTAAAAGTGACTCTAAACAAATTTTAGTGCTATAGAACCCACAAGGCGATAGAGAGAAACAATTCTCCCACTGAAGGCAGCCTGGCAGGCTTATAGGAAGTTTATATTATGCTGGGCTGGGAGTGGAGCAGAATCCCACATGTACTGCACTGGCACAGACATGTGGCACAGACAACCTGGAACAGACTTCAGGAGAGTGAATCACTGTCAGCTATGGCATTTTCCAGACTTTTCAACCCACAAACCCCCCAAAGAAAGTGAAAGATCAGTGGGGGAACTCTGTTGATTCCAGATGAGTAAAGAGCATGGTCCAGCTCCTGCCCCTGGGCATTGGAGGTGGCTGCCATGGCAGCTACCTCCTGAGCTCCAGGCCCCCAGATCATGGGGAGATCGAGCCAGTGTCCAAAGGGTAATTTCAGGACTCTTTTTGCAGGCAGTGAGGCAGGATATTCTTGCTTTGCCCTACTTGGATCTGGGTTGCAGTCTTAGGCAGCAGTCCTGGGGTGAGGAGCAGGACAGAGTTTGTTGAGGCTGTGCAGAGACAGTCTTCCTCACAGTTCTGAGGCAAGTGCCTAGACGAAGCTCTGACAACAGCTGCACAAAACTCCAGAAATTTGGAACACAGCACTCTCTACTCTGGAAGCCGAGTTCTACCATGGCAAAGAGCTCAAAAGTCAACTAATTGACTGGCAAGATGAGCAAACAGAGGAAACAAAACCCAACTATATAATCATTTATTGGTGACAAAGATGATCAAGACACAGAACCAGATGAAGACAAAAAAGCCAAAATTCCTGCATCAAAAACCTCAAAGAAAAATATAAACTAGTTGAAGGTCATGGAGGTGGTCAAGAAGGATTTTGAAAATAAAGTAAGAGAAATAAAGGAAAAATTGGAAAGAGAAAGGAAAACAATGCAAGAAAATCATGAAAAAAGAGTCAATAGCTTGCTAAAGGAGACTCAAAAAATACTGAAGAAAATAACACCTTAAAAATAGTCTAACTCATATGGCAAAAGAGGTCCAAAAAGCCAATGAGGAGAAGAATGCCTTAAAAAGCAAAATTGGACAGATGGAAAAGGAATTTCAAATACTCCCTAAAGAAAATAATCTCTTCAAAATTATATGGGAGCAAATGGAAGCTGACTTTATGAGAAATCAAGGTATAAAACAGATCCAAAAGAATGAAAAAAAAGAAGACAATGTGAAATATCTCATTGGAAAAATCACTAACCTGGAAAATAGATCCAGGAGTGATAATTTTAAAAATATTGGATTACCTGAAAGTCTTGATAAAAAAAAAGAGCCTAGACATCATCTTTCAAGAAATTATAAAGGAAAACTGCCTTGATATTCAACAATCAGAGGGCAAAATAGAAATTGAAAAAATTAACTGATCATCTCTCGAGAAATATACCAAAAAGAAAACTCCTAGGAATATTACAGCCAAATTCCAGAGTTCCCAGGTCAAAGAGAAAATATTACAAGCAGTCAAGAAGAAACAATTTGAGTGTTGTGGAAATACAATCAGGATAACACAAGATCTAGCAGCTTCTACATTAAGGGATCAAAAGGCTTGGAATATGATGTCACCGAGGTCAAAAGAACTATGATTAAAACTAAGAATCACCTACCCAGCAAAACTGAGTATAATATGTCAGGGGGAAATTTAGACATTCAATGAAATAGAGGACTTTCAAGCATTCTTGATAAAAAAGACCATAGATAAACAGAAAATTTGACTCTCAAATACAAGAATCAAGAGAAGCATGAAAAGATAATCAGGAAAGAGAAATCATAAGGAACTTATCAAAGCTGAACTGTTTACATTCCTACATGGAAAGATTATATTTGTAACTAATGAGACTTTTCTCAGTATGAAGATAGTTGAAGGGAATATATATATATATATATGTATATATATATATATATATATATATATTTCTATATGTATAAATACATATATATATGTATGTATGTATAGGTGGGTGTATATGTCCATATATAAATGTGCATGTGAGTGTATATATGTGTACATGTATACATAGACTGTGAGTACAGGACATATTGATTATGCACGGATGATATCTAAAAATAAAATTAAGAAGTGAGAGAAGAGTATACTGGAAGAAGGAGGGGGGAGAGATACAATGAGGTGGATTATCTCTCACAATGGAGGCAAGAGAAGGCTGTTAAAATGGAGGAGAAGAGCAGGAAAGTGAAAGGGAATGAGTCAACCTTATTCTCATTGGATTTGGTTTAAGGAGAGAATAACATACATACTCAACTGGGTATCTTATCATATAGGAAAGTAGGGGTGAAGGGGATAAGACAGGGCTGATAGAAGAAAGGGAAGATTGGGGGAGAGAGTAGTTGGAAGCAAATACTTTCAAAAAAGGGACAGGGTCGAAGCAGAAAATGGGATAAACGGTGGTTGGGATGGGATGGAAAGAAATATAGTTCATCTTTTCACATGACTACTTTGGGAATGTTTTGCATAACTACACATGTATAACCTATATTAAATTGCTTGTCTTCCCAGTGTGGGGGTGAGGAGGGGAGAAGGGAGAGAATCTGGAACTCAATATTTTAAAAACAAATGTTAAAAATTATTTTAACCTGCAATTGGGAAATCATGTATATAGGCAATGGGGTATAGAAATCCATGTTGCCCTTTAAGAAAGTGGGGGGGGCAGGGGGATATAAGAGAGGGAAGATGGGGAGAAAGAGTATTCAATATGCTTAGTAGCTTGGGGTGGGGAGTAGGAGAGAGAAAATTTGTAACACAAAATCTTGTGGAAATGAATGTTGAAAACTAAAGATAAATAAATAAAATAAAAAAGACAAAAAGAAACACATAGGAGGTGGATCACAACAAAATTATTCTTAGGTTTTGAAATAGTTTCCATTATTAGCCCATGCATACAGGACAATACAGTGACAATACAGGTGCTCTTGAGTCCTGTGGGAATAGTTCTTAAGTTTGTCTCAAGTCTTCATAGTGGTTTGCCATTGTGATTATTCAGTTGGATACAGAACCTGACTTAGCATGATGGAAGCAGGAGTAGAGTGGACTCTCTTTCAGTTCACTTGGCAGTTAGTAGCTCAGGAATTTGTGAATTGTTAGCATTTTCGGAGTTCTTGATTTATCACTTTCTTTTGTAGCATGGCAAATGTAGCTATGACTCCCAAGTCAGAATCTCTTGGGAAATATGGGAGTTCTAACCAAGCTAGATGGCATAATTATTGCACATATCATATCAATTAATGTGCAAATTGTAAATCTCCTGACATTTCCTCCTTTCAGTCAATGGCTGTGATGGCCCTTCAGACCAAGGTGTACATCCATCTGAAACATGATTTTGATTTTATATAAGACAGGAATAAATCAGTGAAATACAAGTTGAATGTCAAAATAGATGGCAATGCACATAAGGAGGAGAATCATCAGGCAAGAGAGGGCAGAGGAAAGAATGCTGCCAACGTTTCCAGGAACAACCAGGAGAATAATTCAAAGAATAATGAGATAGATACCTTGACCCCTATTCCATAAATCTTCCACTTATGTATTTAGAACACTAAGGTCCTCCTCTATGAGGTAGGACTTGTTCACCTAGATACAACATTCATTCCCAGCAATGACACAGGTCCCACTGTGCTTGGCAGTTAGGATGTCCAGTACCTGGTGATTTTGCAGTATGGTGAGGGCAAGTGAATAAAGTTGTGTTTGGAGGCTGGTGATAAGCCTTCCAGTACTCTCCAGGCCCATGACTAACTTTGCAGAGTGGATCCCTAAAGACGGGTCCAGTGTGCCAAAAGTGATTGTGGTACCAGTCAGGGACCCAATTGTTGACAACACAGCCTCAGTGGCAGGAAAGTGAACCTCCACTGTCAGTGGAGGGACAACCTTAACTGGAGAGAAACTTCAGCAGTATGGTCGTCTGTAAATAGGGATAATATGGGCATGGTGTGGACAAAGGTGCAGGGACCTTCCCAGAAGGGAGGGAGACTTTGGCATGGAGTAGAACCACATAAGAATAGTCCTGTGGAAGGGGGCAATTCAACTGCAAATGTGTGGATATTAGAGGATGAATTCCAGGCAAAATGAGTGAAACTCCAGGAGTAGAGTGTCTCCAGGCAGGGGAACAGGAGGCATTCCCAGGCTAACTCAGAAATCGAATTATTTCCTTTACAGTTGCCTTTATTTCTGACAAATGTCTGATCCCTGATTTGTTAGGGCAAGCTCCCTCCTTCCACTTGCTACAGACAGCATTTGTAATGCTATAAGATGAACCAGTCCCAATCAGGGAAATCTGTAGTCATAGAAGCTGGCCAGAAGAATCAGTGGGGCATTCAGGGAAGCAACCCTTGAGAAGTTCAGGATGAAGGCACAATTACATTGCGTGGGATTTAATAATCCAAGGTGGGTGATTTTATTTCAACTTGTACCCAGGATACAGAGTGGAGCCTGAGTTTCTAGAGAAACTCTTTAGTGTAAAGAACCCCATAGGTAAGGGTCTAATATTTGTAGGGGCCTTACATTCTATAGTTAAATTCTCTATTTCTTGGTCAGGGTGCTCCCGGTCCTCACAGGCAGATGTACTTGCAAGTATTTTGCTGCTTGGGACTATGGTAGTATCTGGAGACCAGGGACAGAGGAGAAGGAAGAGGATAAGAGTTGCTCCCTTTACAGAGGCTATTCTTTGGTGGAGCAGACCAGGAATTGTTACATTTCCAGCCTAAGGAGGAGCAAGGGGTTTTGGAGCATACTGATTTGGCCAGTAAAACAGAATCATCCAGGTCACGATCTCGGTTTCTAATGGGGCAACAATGACTATAACTTGTAGAGTCTGCCACCTTGAATAATAGGTCCTTCAGTTAGTTAAATTGAATATTTTAGAGAAGGGTTGTACTGGGATTCTGACTGGGCCATTCAGAGGGGGTGAGGCACATAAACCTATTGATCACAATAATGGGATTAAAACTAGAATAAACAGTACAAGCCACATGGATTTGGGATAAGAACGACATAAAAATGAAAGGAAGAAATCCACAGAAATGTGAAGCTAGAAACTGCTACTTTCAGGAATATCAAGATTGATATGAAGAGGACAGTAGTAAGAAAGAAAAGGCTTAGTTCACAGGGGAGTAACTGCAAACCTCAGTCCATGTGCGGTTTCCATTGGACAAGTCACTTCACCTACTCAGCTTCATGTCCTTTATCTGGAAAATTAGTGGGCAAGGCTATATGACCTCTACAATCCCTTTCCAATCTAAGTCTATGAACTATGAATCTGGGAAGGGAATGGGGTGAGTGAAATGGGGATTGGATATCAAAAGGAAATCACAGAGGGAAAATCTCTTCACCTAGAGCAGTAGTTCATGATAAGAGGGATTTGGTGAGCAGAATATTTGGAAAGAGGATGAAGGGACACATTAGCTTTGGGGAAGTATGAGTTCTAAACATCAAACATTTATTGAAAACCTAATTTAGTAATGTTTTGGGAAATATTATTTAAGATATGGGTGAAGAAGGAATAATGAAGAGAGGTATGGTAGCTTGGTCCCATAAAGGCTGATATCCTTAGGAGAACAAGGAGTACTGTTGGTTATATTTATGTAGCTTCTAATAGGAATGTATGGGACAGGAGCCTGCCTGTGCAATTATTGTGTCTAGTAATTTCATTTCAGCTAGTTCACCCTCCCATTTTAGCCTTGCTGGCTCATTCATGGCACTGGAAGAAAGCTAGTGAAAGGAACTGAGTCAAGGACATTTAAATGACTTGTGCAACACAGGATATCAAGACACCTCAAGGAGTCCAGGTTTCTGTATGCGAAGGAAATCAAAAGATGGAAGACAACACATCACCATAATTACAACATTACATATGGGGTTTCCAGGGAAGGTGGTTTCAAAGGTTTTGGCTAATTAATATTTGGTTGGTGCTTTTTGGACAGTAGTTTTTGCCAACCCTCAAACTCAGTCCAACCAAAACTTAGGGATGGGAGAGTTCTGCACATGAACAATGCCTTAGATAAGGAACTGTGTATGACATTTCAAAGGGGTCGTTGTTCTCTGAGGTCCTTATAAGAGCAGTTGCCCTCAGTTCATGCAGCACAGGCAACATCAATACCATCACTGCTACCAAGTGGCAACTGCTCCTCAGTGACCCTGTTGGGCCTGAGCTCAGTTCAAACCACAGATTAGGGTTAGTGTGGTACACAGAGAATCTATGATCATGTGAGGAGGTTTTTTTGGGGGCGATCAGGTGAGGTCATTTACAGTTATACAATTTCAGTAATTCAGGACATTAATTCTTGGACATAAGGAGGGTGCCTTAATAATATTATAATTAACAAATGAACAGGCATTTACTACTAAGAATTCAAAACAAAATTTGTGAAGCAAATTTTGGGTGAAGAAATTTCTGCCTTCATGAAGCTGATAATCTACACAGAGATGACACAACATGCTTTTCTTTTTAATTGAACAGGGTTACTACTATTAAAAACGTGTCTAGACATTTCCAAACATGCCAATATTGGGCATCCTGCCCAATAATACTAGAGTGTTAGAATGAAATTTTATTGTTATTTTTATCAAAAGTGTTCATATCATAGTCTAATTGTGGAAACATAATAATGTTCAACATATGGGATTTCAGTACTCTTGTTATATTAGTGTCATACTTGTCTCAGATATAGCTGTAATCAAGGGCTGAAACCACAGTTCAGTGGGGAAAAAATCTGAAGCTCCTTCTTCTAATGCAGATTTATCTGTACCTGCTCAACATATTAGTGTCTTAGAGAGTTTTCTAAGAGTACCAAGGTAGTAAGCAATTTACCTATATTCATATGGCCAATAGGTGTCAGAGGTAGGAGCTGAATCCAGGACTTTTTGACTCTGAGGCTGGCTTTCTATCTACTGTGCCATTCTGCCTCTCAATGAGATTCTCATCACCATTTTCCAGATGAAGAAACTCATGATTATAGAGGTTAATGACTTACCTTCCAGTATAGCTGGCTAGTCATAGCTAAATGCTATGACCTAAACTCTTGTCCCTTGACTCTAAGTTGAGTACTTTAAGGAAGGAGTGGTGAACCTCATATGGCCCTCTGAGTCCTCAAGTGGCAGCTCTTTGACTGAATCCAAACTTCACACAACAAATCTCCTTAATAAAAAGATTTGTTTTCTAAAATTTAGACTCAGTCAAAATGCCAAAGTCAAGTATCTAGAAGGCCATATGTGGCCTCAAGGTCACAGTTCCCCATTCTTGCATTTGGGAAAGGCAACATGCTGGGTTACAAGGAAAGTATTTGGAATCAAAAAATCTAGATTAAATTTCTGCCTTTAACAGTATGATCTTGGGTAACTCACAGTGCTTGGCACATGGTTCACAGCTTAACAAACCTTAATGATTGCACAATCCTACTGAATTCCTTCAGTTTTCTCATTAGAAAATGAAAGAATTCAATTAGATGATCTTTAGGGCATCCTCTATTTGCAGATTCTATGATCTTAAATTGTATGTGAAAAACACAAATTCTGATAGACAAAATGTATTTTTACCCTGAGGATATTTAGCTCTCTGGAAATCAGAGTTGAAAGGGAATTTTTCCTTCCCATTGGAACTGGAGATATAAGATCTAAGAAAGTCTTATCTAGGTTTAAAGTCATATTGACCCAGGGTTTGGAAAAACAAAACAAAAACTTGTGGACTAAAGTGAAGGTCCAGAAAAGTTTGTCATTCATTGTCATTTTGTACTTTCTCCCACAGAGTACCCAGAACAAGACTGCACAGAATACAGGTAAGACTGCTGGAGAGAAAACGTTCTCTCCTGGATCTATTTTCCAGGTCCGTGGTTTTTTCCAATCATGTATTTCACATTGTCTTCTATTTTTTTTTGTTCTTTCAGTTCTGTTTTATAATTTCTTGATTTCTCATAAAGTCATTAGCTTCCATTTGCTCCATTTTAATTTTTAAGGAATTATTTTCTTCTCAGTGAGCTTTTGGACCTCCTTTTCCATTCAGTCAATTCTTTTAAAGGCATTCTTCTCCTCACTGATTTTTTGGACTTATTTTGCCATTTGGGATGTCTATTTTTAAGGTGTTATTTTCCTCAGTATTGTCTCATTTAGCAAGCTGTTCACTTGTTTTTCATTATTTTCTCACATCACTCTCATTTCTCTTCTAAACTTTTCCTCCATTTCTCTTACTTGATTTTCAAAATCCTTTTAGAGCTCTTCCATGGCCTACAACCAATTTATATTTTTCTTGGAGACTTTGGATGTAGGACCTTTGACTTTGTTGTCTTCCTCTTGGTTTATGTTTTGATCTTCTTTGTCACCAAAGTAAGGTTCCATAGTGTGACCTTTTTTTAATTTTAATTTTAATTTTTACCATTTGCTCATCTTTCCAGTCAAATACTTGACTTTCCAGTTCTTTGTCAGGGTAGGACTCTACTTCCAGTGGGGTGGGTGTGGGTGTGGGTATACTGTCCCAGGCTTCAGGGGTTTTGCATCAGCCACTTGATCCCCCATCATTTGTGGGCCCAGAGCTCCAGAAGCAGCTGTTGCTCTTGCTGCTGATGCTGATACCACAACCACCTTTACCACAATGCTGGGGCTGGACCACATCTGGAACATGCTCTTCTTTCACTCAGGTCCCACAGAGTTTTCCCACTGACCTTCTATGCTGTCTTTGACATTTGTGGGTTGAGAAGCCTGGGAACTGCCATAGCTGCAGTGATTCAGTCCTTTGAAGCCTGCTCTGGCCCTGTCTATACTGGCATGGCCCACATTGGACAGTGCTCCACTCCCAATCTGGTGTGATATACCCTTCCTATCATCTTCCAGGTTGTCTTGGGCTGGTGATTTCTTCACTCTGTCATTTTGTAAGTAATGTAGCTCTAAAATTTGTTTAGAGTTATTTTTTACAGGTATGCAGAGGGATTTGGGGGAGAGCTCAAGCATGCTCTTCCTCTTACCATCTTGGCTCCACCCCCAATAGAAAAAATTCTAACATGCGACTGGACTTCACTTTGACTTTTCCATTGAAATTGTCTCTATATGCATCATAAAATAGAGTCTTCCAAGGGCTTTCATATCATAAATTGGAGAGGAGTGTGCTTGAGCCACTCCTCCCTTTTAATTACTCTGTCACTCAGAGAAGCAGCTGTTTTGGGTATGTTCTATGTCACAGAATGAGGCAATTTATGAGAAGTTCTGCAACACTTTTCAGAAAGACAAACAAACAAGCAAACAAATAAACAACTATTTCTCCTATCTGCAAATAATTCCAGTGACCTCACTTTGTTTACTTTCACCCTCTTATATAGCTTGAAGGTAGGAGGTCATCAATGGTATGTTTCTCAACCATAATAAATCTTTAGGATGCAGGCTACCAACATTTAAATTAAATATCTCCTCCTCTTTTATTTATTCCCTCCTTCCCCCACTTCATTCTTTCCTACTGTCTCACTCTATAGCATCATTTAATTGCCCCAAGTTCTAGGAATTTCATGGGATAGAATCTTCTTTAAGCCACAGGCCAAGAGAACACTTTGAGGTGTTTTACTTTGTACCAGTCAGCCATAGGGCCTGGAAGATTTTAGGCACTACATAAATATTGACTGATATACATAGTTCATAAGAAAGGCAAAACATATATGATGTAAAGTGAATGCTTTCTGGGTGTCATGGAATTTGAATTTACTTTGCTTCATGTATACTAAGTAGAAGAGTAGAACTTTATAAACAATATGTAGAAAGAATTCATATACAGAAAATATGTGGGCTCCACAAATGAGGGGATGCACATGTAAGAAATACATGTGACCAAGACAATATATGGAGGGATAACTCACACTTTTGATACAGTAAGCTGCCATTGTCTTTTATTGCTGTCATCATATGAGTCTGTGTTAGGCCTGTTCCCTGCCAATCACTTACATTATCTTCTATCCCATAATCTCATTCAGGTTTACCTTGAGCCTAGGACAAGGCAGGATATCTTAGATCCATATTAAACATCCATCAGCTAAGTCTGGGTCACCCTCATTCAACACTACCAGTAGGATAGCACAAGGGTTCGATCCTTTGGACAATTAACCTATGACCCAAACCATTCTGTCTGCATCCATTGCATATCAGTCCTCTTCCTTCATCTATTTTCCATTCCTGTGCTGTCTTCTCTCAAAGGATGAAAAAAATTTGGAAGATGTAGCAGATGTACCAGCACCAAACAACATCCAGCAGGATTATCAAGATTCTGGCAAGCATCAAAGTGGTAACCAAAAAAAGGCATCCAGATTCCCCTAAAGATGATATACCTGTTGGTTCAGCACCAGGTGGTTAACCAGATACTCTGCAAGAATACTCTACAGGTGGCCAGCCAGGAAGCTGTCCAAGAGGCCAGCAAGAAGTCCAACCAGGATGTTGTGATGTCATGGTGTGTTGTGGCAGCACTGTCTCAAAGATTTCAGAGTCACACCACCTCTAATTTAAGTATAGGTGTTAACTGACGATTGACACCCCTCAGAAATGGACTAGGTTTCAAGAGGAACCAATAACTTAGTGAGACAACACAGGAACATTTATAATGTAATGATGCTGATTACACAACAGAAATTATGAATATTAAAAAGGCAGGAGGGATTTGTTAGGTAATTAGGTAACAGGGAGGAGTCCCTACTATGGTTTGGTGGTCAAATATCCTGGTTGTGCTGCCCTCCAGTTGGCTAGCTATTGTGGTCCTGTCTGGTCAAGATGGATAGTTAGGTATTGTGGTCTTGTCTTGGGATAAATGGATAGAGTGGTTGAGTATAAAATCATACCTGCTCAAATATGTGTATTGGATCTGAGGGTGGTGGCTAGCTGAGGGCAATGCCTGTATTGAGTCTAGGGACACAGTTAAAGTCAGATTATGTGGTTAAATTAGGACATTCCTGCTGTTCCGTGGGGTCCATGAAGAAGTTAAAATATTGGGGCTGGGGACAACTTTGTTAGGATTCCATCCAGGTGGCCAACAGTCCCTTTGCTAGGTAGGGGAGAGTAACTCAAATTTCCTACCATTCTTCAGCACTCTCCTTTATCTGATCTGGTATGAGAGGAATTATCAGTACCTGTTAAAATGTCTTTAGCTGTTCTAACTTTTAATTGCAGCCCCAGCCTGATCAGAGCTGGGATCACAGGGAGAAGGATCTTAAGAGTTGGTTTTTTTTTTTAACTTTTACTAAAGTAAACTTCACTTCTGTGTCCACTTGTGATAGTGCAAGCTTTGAACCTGCTAGTCAAGGTGAGAGAGAACCTGGAATAGATCCAATGGTACCTAGTACCCTCTAGAGAGCTCAAAGCTTTGTCTCTGAAGCATCTCTTTTTCAGATCTATACATCTTCCCAGTCTATCTTAGTGCCAAATAGTATAATAAATTCTGATGCCTCTTAAATATCAAATTAGAAGAGACAACATTTCACTTAAAATATAACCAGAATGAATTAAATTACCTAGATCTATATTCCAAATGATGATACACAGACTCTGGTGTTATGATTTTAATGCAAACACAAATGTACACCAATTAACCTGCCACCTTTTCTGCCAATCCCCTCTGGAGCTGAGTCATACTGAGTGATTGGGGTGGTGGAGATCATCCCTCAGTATTTTCTGGAGTGCTTTCCTTTTTTCAGTATCTATCTTAACCTTCATTCAACAGTCTGTCTTCCAGTGACCAGGTTACTTACAGTAAAAATCAAATCCTAGCTTGTAGCTCTTGTTGATTGAATGAATCATGCTAGCCTATTCTGATGGTATGGGGGGTGGGGAAGGATAGGGAGGGAAAAGATCCTGCATTTGCATGGGAGTTACAAGGAAAAATTTCCTTTTAGCTTCTCTCAGTTCCTTTTACTGATTTTAATCTTCTCTACAAGGGTGACTGCCAGCCTTGCTGTGGTTTTAAAGAGGAACACAGAATGCTGCCAATTAGAAATAGTCACTTTAATTTGTTTTGAGATGGGTGGGTGAAGACTATTAACAAAATATGATAAAAACTGAATTTGTCCCACTGCATCATCATGTTGGAGACAAGAGTTGGCATCAAAAGTCTGGGCAAGTCTTTCATGAAACTGATAAACACATTTCCCAGGGTTCTGTTTGGTATCTCAACCTTTTGTATTTCAAAATTTGTTAAATCAATGAGTTGAGGGAATATGGCCTCAAGGAGCTTTTCACCCATAATTTGGGTGAGTTGGTGATACTCCTTGCCTTGGGCTTCCAAGTCCAATCTATCTTAAAATCCTCTTCCGGCTTTTTTCCAGCCAGCTTTTTGACACCAATTCTTAGCTTCCCCTTTATGAGAAAGGCAACAATGAGTTGACACAGATTTGGGTGCCCTGGTCTATATGACTAAAGGGTGAGTTGGAACTGCTCAGCAAAGCCTACAGGATTCTCCCTGGGGTTTGGATACTCTTTGGTAAAAGCCTGGAGTTCTCCATATTGTCAGTGCTTGAAATAACAGGTTGTGATCAAGCCAGTATCCTCAGTGGTGTTTCCTGGGAGAATTTTGGTTGGCACCTTGAAAATAAATATAGAACCTAGGATTGTTGGAGGAGTTGTTTGGTAAAGGTGGCTATAGTATAGGTGCTTGGGCAGTTTGTACTTCTGAGAAATTTTTCAAATGATTTAATTTGCTCCCTCACTGATTCTAATTAAGATATATGCTGTCTCTCCTTGCCTTTGAGCGCCATTTTTAAAGCCATCCCATTCAAGAGGCTGAGTTTTCTTTTTCATTGGTTTCTGCCTTTGATCTCTGATTTGACCTCATTAAAGCTGCCCCAAAGAGGCAGCAAAGTTTGGGGTCATCACTAGTTAAATCCATCCAATCTTGGCAATGAGTGGCAATCAGTAGTGTATTTTTTATAGAAATGAAAGGTGCACATTCACTCTGGGTGCTGGCTAATAGAAACTGCTGCAACCAATTCCCCACCCTTACATCACATACTGCTATTTCAAAAGTGAACACACAAAGATAATGGCACTACTTAACTAAGAAGTACAACCAATCCATAAATACAAGCAATGCACATGTGGTCACCCATGGGCCTCAGGGCAATATCATCGTAGCACCAGGGTCTGCAGTAGAAAAGTTTGGAGAGATTGTGCCTCCAACCCTGGGATCAGAACTCAAACTTAAAAGAAAGGAAAAAAAGCCCCCAAAATGTGAACAAAAAACAACATTAAAAGAATCTGACCATAGAAAGTGATTATGGTGACAGAGAAGACCAAGACACAAACTCAGAAGAGTACAACAATGTCAAAACACCTATGGGCAGAACCCCAAAGAAAACCAGGAAGTAGTCCAAACCCAGAAAGAACTAATAGACCAGCTCAAAAAGGAACTTAAAAAATCGTATGTGCAGTGGAAGAAAAATTGGGAATAGAAATGAGAGTAAAGCAAGAGATGATTGGAAAAAGAAAATAATTACTTAAAAAGTGGAATTAGGCAATTGGAAAAGGAGTCGCAAAAATCCACTGAAGAAAACAACTCTCTAAATTAATGAAAAGAAATGCAAGGGAAGGTGGCCTAGCCATACCACATCTAAAACTGTATTCTACAACCTTCAAAACTATTTGATGCTGTCTAATAAATAGAGTGGTAGATCAGTGGAATAGGTTAGGTACACAAGACACAGTAGTCAATGACTATAGTAATCAATTGTTTGATAAAACTAAAGACTAGCTTCTAGGCTAAGAACTTACTATATGACAAAAGCTGCTGGGAAAACTGGAAAATAGTATGACAGAAACTAGGTATAGACCAACATCTTAAACAAGATAAAGTGAAAATGGGTACCCAATTTAGACATAAAGGGTGATATCATAGGCAAATTAGGAAAGCAAGGAATAGTTTACCTGTCAACTCTATGGAGAAGGAAAGACTTTATGAAAAAAAAAGAAATAGGGAACAGTGTGAAATAGAAATTGGATAATTTTAATTACATCAAATTAAGAAGCTTTTGTACAAACAAAGCCAATGCAAACATGATTATAAGGGAAACAGAAAGCTGGGAAGCATTTTTTATAGCCAATGTCTCTGATAAAGACCTCTGTCTAAAATATATAGAAAACTGAGTCAAATTTATAAGTATATGAATGTAGTAGAATAGCTTTGTTCTACAAAAGTGTTGAGCAGGGAGATTTCATAAAAACCTGGAAAGACCTGTATGAACTTCTGAAAAGTGAAGTGATAAGAAACAGAAAACACTGTACACAATATCAGTAACATTGTGGGATGATCAACCATGAATAACTAAGCTCTTCTCAGCAGCACAGTGATCCAAGACAAGTACAAAGAACTCATGAAGGAAAATGATTCAAATAAAGAGCTGATGGACTCTGAATGAAGATCGAACCATACTTTTTATCACTTACTTTATTCATTTTTGTGTTTTTTTCTTTTGATCTGTTTCTTCTTTCACAACTTTGACTAATACAGAAATATATTTTACATAATGGTGTATATATAACCTATATCAAATTGTCTATCACTTTAGGAAGATGGGAGGGGAAGAGGGAAAGGAGAAAAATTTGGAACTCAAAATCTTGTAGAAATGAATGCTAAAAATTGTCTTGACATATAATTGCGAAAAAATAAAATACCAATAAATTATTTTAAAAACCAATGATACTACTCTTAAAGGTCCTCATCCCCTTTCACCCCTCTCTGGCAGCAGGACCTGGCTGATAAAGGCTCTAATATCAAATTAGTGGAGAAGACATTCAATTAGAAGGGACTTAGTGATCAATGTATGTCTAACTCTATTCTTAGTAGAAAAACAAATCTGAATGTATGGCAGAATGTAGAAATGTAGAAATATGATATGTAGAAATATGATATATGATACCAATATTTGTATGATACCAATATGATACCAAGAATTGTTCTCTCAGTGAAGAGACGAAAGGACAGTCTGTTGAGGCATTTGTTCATTTTTTTTTTTTTTGCTTTTTTTTTGGAGGAGGAAGGTAGGGCAATTGGGGTTAAGTAACTTGCCCAAGGTCACATGGCTAGTTTTTTGTGTTAAGTATCTGAGGATGGGTTTGAACTCAGGTCCTCCTGACTCCAGAGCCAATGCTCTATTCACTGTGCCACCTATCCACCCCCATTTGTTCATTTTTCATAGCAGTAATCCTTATCTATGGAATATCCATGTGCTTTGGGCTGTTTCCCATCTCTTTTTTTATGGTTTCTAATTTCAGCACCTCATTCAGACCTGTTTACCCTGGATATCATCTTACTCTGTTAACCTAGCTCTTCTACACATTGCCTCCTTCTTAACCCCCATCCAAATTTAATTCTCTTTTATCTCATTCTCACAGGAATGTCTCAGCTAGCTCTCAGATGCAAAAAGATCATAGGAGCATCCTCTTCTTATAGATGTAAAGAAACCTAAAGAACACCTAGTTTTGAGGTTCTTAACTGGCTTTGTGTCTCCTATTGATCATTTCAGCACTCTGGTAAAGAGTTAGGGGCCCTTTTTCATGTTTTTAAATGCAAAAAAATAAAACATAATAAAATACACAAAATTAAAAAAGAAACCAATTATATTGAAATAAAGATATAGTTATTTTTCTTAAGTTCATGGTCATTTTATAGATGAAGAAATTGGGAGTCCAGAAAGTTTAATTGAGATGTCCTAGGTCATAATAGAACCAGTGTCTCCTAAGCTTTGCTTTTGGCCTAGATTCCTAATTTTGCTAATATAAGGATTTCCCAGACTTGGGGGTGGGCGACTGCTGTACCAATGCAGACAAGGTAATATTATGTAATGGCCTTCAAGAGTGACTTAAAGGACCCTGAGAGGTTAAATGATTTGACCAGAGTTGGCAGCTAGACTTCCTAACTTTTGACTCTATGGGCCTTCTACCATCTCAACTTCTCCTCATTAATTCACACTCGGAAGTTAATGATTGATATTCGTGTGTCTGCTGTTCCAATGATACATGCATTTTTGCTAGATCATAGATTTAAAGATAAGAAGAACCTCAGGGACTATAGAATTCAATTCCCTCATTTCAAATTTTAGGAAAGGACAATGTCTTAACCCAAAAGAATGAAATAGTGATTTTTGCGATGCAGGGAAGTATGACAAAGGAGTTATTTAATCAGGGGCTCCCTAGAGTCCCTTGTCCCTTAATCATCTCACTGATTGTTTCCTGCCAAGCATCAACCTTGGATGACTCCTACCATTCATTGCCTTCACTCCTACACAAGTGCTTCTGAGTGTAGGTAGAGAAAATCATGTAACCATTCCGACTGGGTGCATTACCAATTTATGTAACATAACCACAACTGGGTCATCTATACTCCTAAGCAATCCTACTATCTTGACAGCTTGACAGCTGTCACTTGACAGCTCACTATCTCACATTCCATAGGAATTGCCTCCAATTCCAAATTTTTTTTTTCATCCTTCTTAGAACTTCCCATGGTCCTCCCTTACAACTACTCTCTTAACTGAAATTTTGTCTCATTTTTCACAGGAAAAAAAATTTGAGGTTATTTGCCATAAGCTCCTTATTATCTCCTCTTTTTCATTTCATATAACTCACATGCCTTCTTCCACTGTCTTCTTCTTCACTGCTGTCTTGAATGAAGAGGTAGCCTTATTCCTTAACGAGTTCTACCCTTCTGCCTTCACTAGTGATATCACTCTATCACCATTCCTCCAATAACTTGCCCCCACTGTCATCCCTACTCCATCACATTTCTTAAATCTTTACTTTCCTACTGGATCCTTCCATTTGCCTAGAAACATGATCATGTAACCACTTCTCCTAAAAAATACCCTCCATTGATTCTTCCATCCCCACCAACTAATTCCATTATCTCTTCTGTCCTCTCTGGTCAGTCTTGAAAAGGCCATCTGCAATAGGTGTCTCCACTTTCTCTCCTCTCACTCACTCCTTCATTCCTTATAATCTGGGTTCCAATCTCATCTGCATTCCACAGCTCTCTCACAAGTTACCAGTCATCTCTCAATTGCCAAATCCAATGGTCTTTTCTCGCTCCTGAATCTCCTT
Organism: Pseudochirops cupreus; assembly: GCA_028627135.1. Classification (NCBI taxonomy): domain Eukaryota; kingdom Metazoa; phylum Chordata; class Mammalia; order Diprotodontia; family Pseudocheiridae; genus Pseudochirops; species Pseudochirops cupreus. Next base: position 117,551,051 of record CM053580.1, on the reverse strand, counting down.
GACCTCTCTGCAGTCTTTGACATAGCCCATCACTCTCTTCTTAATATTTTCTTCTCTCTAAATTTCAGATCACTGCTCTCTCCTCGTTTTCTTCCTCCCTATCACATAATTCCTTCTTAGTTTCCTTTGGTGGATCTTCATCTTAGTTGTATCCTCAAACTATAATTATTCCAGAGGTTTCTGTCCTAGAATCTCTATTCATTCTATGCTACTTCACTTGGGGATCTCATCAGCTTCCATGAATTTAATTCTCATGTATTTGTAAATGATACTCAAATCTCCTCTGCCTGTCCTACCCTCTCTGATGACCTCCAATCTCATAACTCTTACTGGCTTTCGGATATGTAAAACAAGATGTCCCCAAGACATCTTCAACTCAACATGTCTAAATCTGAATTCAGTTTTCACTCTAAACTCTCCCTTCCAACTAATTTCCCTATTAATATTTGAGAGCAACCCCATCAAAGCTGTCCCTCAGACTGGCAACCTGGGCATCATCCTCATCTTCTCTCTATCTTTTATCTCCCATATTCAATCTGTTGCTCAGGTATGTTTATTTCACCTTTGCAACACCTTCTCTCTTTGTATGCTACTGCATACATACATTTGTTACCTCATACCTGGACTATTAAAATAGTCTACTGGTGGGTCTGCCTGCCCCAGGTCTTTCCCCACTTTTCACTTCTTTTTAGCTGCCAAAATGATTTTCTCCTTTGCAGGTCCAACCATATCACCTCCCTACTCACTAAACTTTAATGTCTCTCTGTAGAACCCAGGGTCAAATATAAAATCCTCTGTTAGGCATTCAAAACCCTTCACAATCTTCCCCACACTTGAAAATTTTTAGTCTCCCTATACTTTATACTCCCTCAGGTTTTCAGTAATCCACCAAGATAGGCCTCCTTGTTGTTCCTCAAACAAGAAATTGGATCTTTCATCTCTGGGTATTTTTTGTGCCTGTCTACCATGCTTAGAATGTTCTTCCTCCTCACCCTCAATTGCTTTCTTACTTCTTCCAAGCCACTATTAAAATCACATCTTGTGCAGGAAGTATTTCCCAGCACCTCTTGATTCTAGTTTTCCAAACATTCTAATTCCTAATTTCCAACCCTTGCATTTTAATCATTTTCATTTTAATCACATTCAGCCATAATCATAAATAAAACACATTTGTACATATTTGTTTGTACATTGTTTCTGTCATTAGATTGTGAGATCATCGAGGATCACATCTGCTTTTTACCTCTTTTTGTGGTCCAGCACTTGGCACAGCACCTAACATATAGTTTGCTCTTGATATTTTTATTGACTGACTGTACAGCCAGAAAAGTCCATAAAACTCTCTCAGCCTCAGTTTCTTTGTATATTAATTGAGAATAGGAATGATAGCTCCTACCTCACAGTATCATTGTGGGGATCTGAAATAATACATGTAAAGCATTTTGCAAATGCTCATGTACTATATACAAAATTTCCCAGGGCTATTTTCATAAATCTTCAGGATATGTGGGAATATGAATTACATAAATAAGAGTCACAAGCTGAAGGGGCTGGTATTGGTAAATGTTGAGGATCCAGTTCCAGATTCTACATTCTAGATCTCTTTTTGATTTTTTTGGAAGTAGTATTTTATTTTTTTCCAATTACATTTTAAAATCATTTTCAAAATTCCTTTTTTTCCTAAAATTTTTTGTTCCAAATATTTTTTCCCTCCCTTCCCTCCTTGCCCCTTCCCCTTCATGGTAAGCAATCTTATATAAGTTATACATGAGCAATCACATAAACATATTTCCATGTAAGTCATGTTGTGAAGGAAGAAACAGAACAAATGGGAAAAAAACACTAAAAAAAAATTGAAAACAGTATACTTTGATATGCATTCAGACTCCATCAATCTTTTCCTGAATGTGAATAGTATTTTCCATCATGAGTCCTTTGGAAATGTCTTGGATTATTGTATTGTTGAGAAGAGTTTAGTCAGCCATAGTTGATAATCACACTGATGCTGTTACTGAGAACTATGTTCTCCTGTTTCTGTGTACTTCAGTTCATGATATTTTTCTGGGTTTTTCTGAAATCTGCCTGCTCATGATTTCTTATAGCTCAATAGCATTCCATTACATTCATACACCACAACTTGTTCAGCTACTCCCCAGTTCCCAATTCTTTGCCACTACGTAAAGAGCTGTTATAAATATGTTTTGTACATATAGGTCCATTTCCCTTTTTTATGACCTCTTTGAGATACAGAGCTGGATTTAGTAGTACCGCTGGATCAAAAGAAATGCAGTTTCATCCTTCATGTCTAAATTGGGTAGCATTGTGCCCTTATCTTGGTATACAGTGTGTGATATTGGTGTATATCTGTTTTTCAGCTTTCCCATAGCATTTGTCAAATAATGAGGTATCATAGAAGCCAGAGTCTATGGGTTTATCAAACAGGAAATTACTATTGTCATTTACTACTGCATCTTATATGCCTAACCTATTCTACTGATTCACCACTGTATTTCTTAGTCAGTATTAAATGGTTTTGATAATTGCTGCTTTATAATATAGTTTTATATTTTTTAGGGCTAGGCCATCTTCCTCTGGATTTATTTTGTTGTTATTCTTCAAGATGAATTTTGTTATTATTTTTTTCTACCTCTATTAAATAATTTTTTGAAGTTTGATTACTGTGTCACTGAATAAACAACTTAATTTAGGTAGAATTGGGATTTTTTTTTATTTTGTCAGGTTGGCTGATCCAGAGGCAACTAATATTTTTGCCAATGGTTTATATTTGACTTCATTTCTGTCTAAAGTATTTAGTAATTGTGTTCACATAGTTCCACGGATAGTCTTGGCAAGGAGACTCCCAAATATTTTTTGTCTACAGTTATTTTAAATGGAATTTCTCTTTCTATCTCTTGTTGTGGGCTTCTTTTGTAATACATAGAAATGCTGATGATTTACATCGGTTTATTTAATATCCTGTAACTTTGTTGTAGATGTTAATTATTTCAAGGAGTTTTTTAGTTGATTCTCTAGCATTCTCTAAGTATGTCATAATTTCATCAACAAAGAATGATAGTTTTGTTTCCTTATAGCACATTCTAATAATTTCATTTTCTTTTTTATCTCTTTTTGCTAAGGTACAATGTTTTTCTTGTACAGTATTGAATTACAGTGATGATAATGGGCATTCTTGTTTCCCCCTGTTCTTATTGGGAAGACTTCTAATTTATCCCCATTAGAGATGATGTTTGTTCATGATTTTAGATAGATACTAAATATCAATTTAAAGAAAGCTCCATTTATTCCCATCTAGTGGTTTTTAATAGGAATGGGTGCTGTATTTTGTCAAGAGTTTTTTTTTCTGCACCTATTGAGATCATCAAATGATTTCTGTTAGTTTTGTTATTGATATAGTCAAATATGTTGGTAGTTTTCTAATATTTAGCCCACCCTAAATTCCTACAAAAAAAAGCGTTCATAGTACATTATCCTGGTGGTACATTGTGGTAATTTCTTTACTAATTTTTAATTTAAAATTTTCGCATCAGTATTTGTTAGGGCAATTTGTTTGTAATTTTCTTTTTCTGTTTTGGTTCTTCCTGGTTTATGTAGCAGCACCATATTTGTGTCCTACAGTGAATTTGGTAGGGTTCCTTCTTTATCTTTTTTTCCAAATAGTTTATATAATCTTGAAATTACTCATTCTTTAAATGTTTGGTAGAATTCACTTGTAAATTCATCTGGCCTTGAAGATTTTTTTTTTCCATAGGAAACTCATTGATGGATTGTTCAATTTCTTCTTCTAAAATGGGCTTAAGTACTTTTTTCTTCTTTATTTATCTGGGCAATCTATATTTTTTGTAAATATAGATCTATTTCACCTAGATTATCAGATCTTTTGGTATACAGTTGGGCAAAATAACTCCTAATGATTGTTTTAATTTCCACTTCGTTGGTGGTGAATGCATCCTTTTTATTTTTGATACTGGTAATATAACTTTCTTCTTTCTTTTTTCAAACAAAAATTAAACAAAGATGTAATTATTTAATTGTTTTCCTCCTCATAAAAAGAACTCCATGTTTTATTTATTAGTTCAATAATTTCTTTACTTCCAATTTTATTAATCTCTCCATTGAATTTCATGATTTCAAATTTGGTGCCCCTTTGGTGATTTTTAATTTCTTGTTTTCTTAGCTTTTTTTAGTTGAATTACCAATTTACTAATCTGTTATTTCCCTATTTTATTTGTATAAGCATTTAAAGATATACAATTTCCCCTAAGTACTGTTTTGGCAGCATGTCACAAATTTTGGGAGGTTGTCTTTCTCTTTAAACAAATGATTGATTGTGCCTATTATTTGTTGCGTGACCCACTCATTTTTTTTGAGATTTAATTTCCAATTAATTTTTAATCCATCTTTCTATGGTCCTTTGTTAAATGTAATTTTTATTTCATCATAGTCTGAAAAGAATTCCTTCAGCATTTCTGCCTTTCTTCATTTGACTGTGAGGTTTTTATGGCCTAATAAATGTTTAATGTTATGTTAGTACCGTGTACAGCCAAGAAAAAAGAATGATATTCCTTTCTATCACCATTCAATATTCTCCAGAAGTGTATCACATCTAACTTTTCTAAAATTTTGTTCTCTTCCTTAACTTCTTTCTTGTTTATTATGTACTTAGATTTATTTAGTTCTGAGACAGGGATGTTGAGGTACTCCACTAGCATAGTTTTGCTCTCTTTTTCTTCTTGCAATTTATTTTACTTCTCTAAGAATTTGGATGCATACATGGTTATATTGATATTACTTCATTGTCTATGGTACATGATATAGTATCTTTCCTTGTCTCCTTTAATTAGATCCAGTTTTGCTTTTGCTTTATCTGAGATGAGAATTGCCACCTCTGCTTTCTATGCTTCAGGTGAAGCATAATATATTCTGCCCTTGCCTTTTACCTTTACTATATGTTTGTCTTAGCTTCAGATGTGCTTATTGTAAGCAACATAATGTAGGATTATGGTTTTTAATCCATTTTGCTATCCTCTTCTGTTTTAGGGGACTGTTCATCCCATTGACCTTTACAGTTTGATTATTAACTATCTATTACTCTCCATTTTATTTTCCCCTCTTTATACTTTTATCTCTCTTTGCTCTAACCCTTTCTCTCTTCTGTAGTGTTTTGTTTCTGAGGACAGCCATCCTCTCTATTATCAGCACCAGCACCCCACACTGCTTCCCTTGCCCTTCAACTTCCCTAGAGTGTAAGAAAGATTTTTATACCCAACTTAGTGTGCATGTTATTCCCTCTTTGAGCTAAATCTAATGTCTGTAAGGTTCAAACAATGTTCACACCCTCCCTTCTATCACTCTGCTATAATTGATCTTTTATGCCTCTTCATGTGATATAATTGACCCCATTCTGCCTCTCTCTTTCCTCTTCTCCCAGTATAATCCGTTTTTCACTCCCCACTTTTTTTTAATATCATCACATTAAAGTCAACTTGTAAACACACCCTCTGTCTAGCTATGCTCCTTCTAACTGCCCTAGTATAGTTCTTAAGTTACAGGTATCATCTCCCCTTGTAGGGATGTAAACAGTTTAACCTTTTTGAAAAAAAAAGTTTCTTTTTCTTTTCAGTTTCCTTTTTTTATGTTCTCTTCCGTTAAGTATTTGAAGACAAGAATTTTCTATTCAGCTCTGTTTTTTTTTTCATCAGGAAAGTTTGAAAGACCCCTATTTTGTTGAATGTCTTATTTCTCCAGGAAGATTTTGCTCAATTTTGCTGGGTAATTGATTCTTGGTTGTAATCCAAGCTTCCTTGACTTCCAGAATATCATATTTCAAGCCCTCTGATCCTATAATATAGAAGCTGGTAAGATCTGTGTAATCCTGACTATGGCTCCTTGATATTTGAATTGTTTCTTTATCACTGCTTGAAGTATTCTCTCCTTAACTTGATAGTTATGGCATTTGGCTACAATACCCCTTGGAATTTTAAGTTTGGAATCACTTTCAGAACAAGATCAGTGGAGTCTTTAAATTACTATTTTACACTCTGGTTCTAGGATATCAGTATAATTTTCCTTATAATTTCTTGAGAGATGTTGTCTCAGCTCTTTTTCTGATTGTGAGTTTCAGGTAGAACAATAATTTTAAAATTATCTCTCCTTGATCTATTTTTAGCTGTTTTACCAATGAGGTATTTTATATTTTCTTCCAATTTCTCATTCTTTTGGTTTTGTTTGACTGATTCTTGATATCTCAAAGGGTCATTAACTTCTACTTGCCCTATTCTACTTTTTAAAAATTTATTTACTTTTAGTTTACAACATTCAGTTCCACAATCCCTTGAGTTCCAAATTTTCTTCCCCTCTCTCTCTTCTCTTCCTTCCTCCAATGGCAACATGCAATTTGATATAGGTTCTACAAATACCTTCATATTATACATTAGTCAAGTTGTAAAAAAGAGTTAGAACCAATGGAATGAACAATGAGAAAGAAAAAATGAAACAAAGCAAAAAAAAAAACCAAAAGAAAGAGAGCAAGTAGTTTGCTTCAATCTGCTCTCAGACTCTGTAGTTCTTTTCTCTGGATGTGGGTAACCCTTTCCATCATGAGTCTTTTGGAGTTGTCTTCTAGCCTTGCATTGCTGAGAGGAGTCTGTCTATCAAAGTTAGTCATCACAGATATGATGTGTCTGTAATTGTGTACAAAATTCTCTTGGTTCTTTTCGCCTCACTCAGTGTCAGTTTATATAAGTTTCTCCAGGTTATTACGAAATCCATCTGCTTCTCATTTCTTATAGCACAATAGTATTCCATTACATTCGTATACCACAACTTGTTTAGCCATTCCCCAATTGATGGGCATCCCCCTGATTTCCAATTCTTTGCTTGTAACCTGCACTTGCAGCACCATTTGAAATGTGGGAGCTTGAATAAAGCATCCATGGGCCAGGCAGAGATTGCGTTAATACGTTTATTGCATGCCAAGCAAATCTCAGATAAACATCTGAGGGTTCAAATTTATATACTATAGCTAATGCACTTACATCATACTTTCTCATGGGAAATTTCATGTTGTTTGCTACATGAGGTGCCTAGCTTGCAACCTTTAGGAGGTCATTCCCTTGGGACACTTCTCTGCCTTCTTATCTCATGCATCACTACTTTATCTATTTCACTCAAGCCCCCAGGGTTGCACAGAAGGTCAGAATGTTCCAAGCCTCCTTTGTGGGGGGACAGATGTAAAGTGGTGGTGGTGGTAAGTCAACATCCTGAAATATGGGTCTTATGTGGCTGGAAACAGGCTCAAAGGGGTCTTTGGCCTGGATTCACACCCATGGCAGACCCTCAGAGCTAACCCTCAATATCACTCCCTACATTTACTACCACAAAAAGAGGTGCTATAAATATGTTTGTTCAAAAAAAATTACCCAATACTTAAGTGGCTAAGGGGAATATGAAGTATTCTCTTTAAAAAAATATAGATCTTTTATTTTTGCTCAATTTAACTTCCAAATAAATCTTACCTTTCCATAGTCCAGTAAGCCATCCTTTTTATTTTATTTTTTACTTGTTATTTTCTTTTTCCTCAGTTACATGTCAAAACAACTTTTAACGTTTCATTTTTCACATCTAGAGTTCCAATTCTCTTCCTTCCTTCTTTCCCAACATTTAGTAAGCAAGCAATTTGATGTAGGTTTTACGTGTGTAGTCATGAAAAACATATTCATAATAGTTGTATTGTAAAAGAAAACAGACAAAAGAAGAAACCTTAAGAAAAATAAAGTAAAAAAAAAAGTATACTTCTATCTGTATTCAGACACCACCAGTTCCTTCTCTGGGGATGGGTGACGTTTTTCATCATAAGTCCTTCAGAGTTGTCTTGGATCATTGTATTGCTGAGGATAGCTAAGTCTTTCACAGCTGATCATCTCACAAACACCATACATTTCACTTTGCATTCGCCCATGTAACCTTTCCAGGGTTGTTTTGGTTTTTTTTGAGAGCATCCTGATCATAATTTCTTACAGTACAAATAGCATTCCATCATAATGGGCATCCTTTTAATTTCTAATTCCTTACTCCCAGAAATGGGCTGCTATAAATATTTTCATACATATAGGTCCTTTTTTGATTTTTATCTTTTTTTGGGATGCAGACCTAGTAGTGTTATTGCTAGTTCAAAAGGTATGCAAGGTTTTATTACCATTTGGGCATAGCTCCAAAGTTTCTACTGAATGGTTGAATCAGTTTACCACTCTGCTAATGGTGCATTAATGTCTCATTTTTTTCCACATCACCTCCAGCATTTGTCATTTACTTTTTCTGTCCTTTTAGTCAATCTAATAAATATGAGGTAGTACCTCAGAATTATTTTAATTTGCATTTCTCCAATTAACTGTGAGTGAGAATATATTTTCATATGGCTATAGCTTTGATTATTTCATCTGAAAACTGACTATCTTTTGTTCATTTATCAATTGCAAAATGGCTCTTATTTTCATAAATTTTACTCAGTTCTCTATGTTATAGAAATGAAGACTTTATTAGATAAACATACTTTAAAATTTTTTCACATTTACTATTGTTACCTGTTTTTCCCTCCATCCTGTTCCCCCTGTTTATTCTACTCTGTCCTTTCACCCTGTCTTTCCTCAAATGCATTTGTCTTCTGACTACCCCCTCCCCCGAACTGGCTTCCTACTATTACCCCGTCTTCTCTTATGTCCTCCCCCTGTTACCATCTTGCATGGCAAGATAGATTTCTATACACAAATGTGTGTATATTATTCCCTCTTTGAGTCAATTCTGATGAGAGTAAGCTTCACTCACTCCCCCTCACCTCCCTTGTCCATTGAAATAGCTTTTTCTTACCTCTTTTATGTGAGACAATGTATCCATTTCTACCTTTCCCCTTCTCTTTCTCCCAGAACATTCCTCTCTCACCTTCTAATTTTATTTTTAAGATATTGCCTCTTCATATGCAGCTTTATACCTATGCCCTTTGTATGCACACACACACATATACATACATATACTTGTTATTACTCTAATAATGAGAAAAGTTTTGTGAGTTACAAGTATTATCTTCCCATGTAGGCATGTAAATAGTTTAACCTTATTAAATCTGTTATGGTTTTCCTTTCCTGTTTAGCTTTTATGCTTCTCTTGAATCTTGTATTTTAAAGTCATATTTTTCTATTCAGCTCTAGTCTTTTCATTAATAATGCTTGAAACTCCTCTATTTCATTGAATATTCAGCTTTCTCCCTGCAGTTTTGCTGGGTATGTGATTCCTTGGCTCTTTTGCCCTCCAGAGTATTGTATTCTAAGCCCTCTGATCCTTTAATGTAGAAGCTGTTAAGTCTTGGGTTAGCCTGACTGCTTTCAATCATGTTTAAATTGTTTCTTTCTGGCTACTTGCACAATTTTCTCCTTGACCTGAGATCTCTGCAATATGGTTACGATATTCCTAGCAGTTTTCATTTTGAGATCTTTTTTTTTCTTCTATTAACTAATTTATTTTTAATATTTTAGTTTTCAACATTAACTTCCACAAGATTTTGAGTTCTAAATTTTCTCCCCCTCTCTCCCCTCCCTCTGCCCCAAGATGGCATGCATTATGATTACCTCTTCCTCTAATTTACCTTCCCTTCTATCCTGCACCCCCACTTCTTTTATCTCCTTCCCCTCTATTTTCTTCTAGGGCAAGATATAATTCTATACCCCAATTCCTGTATGTTTTATTTCCCAGTTTCATCTAAAAACAATTTGTAACATTTGCTTTTAAAACTTTGAGTTCCATATTCTCTCCCTCCCTTCTTCCCTCCCCACTTACTCTCATTGAGAAAGAAAGCAATTCAATAGAGGTTATACCTGTGTAGTCATGCAAAACACTTTTATAATGGTCATGTGAAAGACTAACTATATTTCCTTCCATCCTATCCTGCCCTCCCCCATTTAGTCTATTCTCTCCTTTGATCCTGTCCCTCCACAAAAGTGTTTGCTTCTGATTAATGATGTAAATGATAAATGATCTCCCATTTGCCCTTCCTTCTGTCATCTACCCTCCTTATCCCCTTTCCCCCTGCTTTCCTGTAGGGTAAGGTAGATTTTCATACCCAATTGAATACATATGGTATTCACTTCTGAAGCCAAATCTAATGAGAATAAGGTTCATTCATTCCCTCTTACCTCCTCTAGCTGCCCTTCCATTGTAAAATAGTTTTCTTGCCTCTTTTATGTGAGATAATTGTAATGGCAATGGAAATTTAAAGATCTTCCTTTCCCCTTAATAAGTCTAAAGGAATTTAAAGACCTTCCCTGATTTGAAGATTTTCTCTGTCCCCAAAAGGCTGAATGTGTTCACATGGAGCCTGTGATGGGAGAAGCTTGTTGAAGGGTGGAACAGAGCCCACAGGAAGCTGAGAGTCTGAGAAGTTAGAGCAGAAGGGAAGAGAGGACACACCCAGAAAGACAGCTAGGTTTGTGAGTGTTGGCTTCTGGGAAGGTTAAAGGATGGTGTGGCTCTCTGTGATGTTATAGTGTATTAACTTCTTTGCTACTGTCATGGATATGACTTTCTGGTGTTGGGATTTGTTCTTCTTGTGGCTGAACAAATGTTTTGCTTCTGTCTTCTCTATGGAGACTCTATTATATTTTATGCTTGAGAACTATGCAGGCATATCGCATTGGTGCTACATTTGGCCATGAGGATGGGATCATGAACTATCAGACCTTTATTTGGAAACAGAAGGGATTTAAAAGAAGAAATGGATATCCCAGGATGGGATAATTTTTCTCATTCCTTCTAAAAAGAAAGTGGGCTAAAAGTATAGGACTCTGTGGAAACTGGGAACAGAAGGGAGAACCTAGAGATCTGGAAACCTGTTTGCAAAGAATACCAATTAAACCAGGGAGAGAACTGGGAGGGGTGTGTAGAAGAGGTTTTACTAGCAGGTTCCCATATTATATGTAAAAGCAGAGACAGGCTGCTGGAAGAGAAAACTCAGAGGGAGAAGAAATTAACTGCTTTGAATGAGAAATTTTCTGTGTTACAGCATTCAGGCTCTCCTTTAAAAGAGCAAGCTGGAGGGTGTCAGGTGGTAGAAATGGGTTTGGCTCAGAAAAGGAAGAAGAAAAGTAACAGGAGGAAGGTTCATACAGTTTTTGTAGAGGATGAACCTAGTTGCCCTGGCAACAACTGCCAGGAGAGGGTGTGGGTGGGAAATGATACAATGTTAAAGGAAGAAACTTTTACGAGGAAAGAAGTTTGCCCCATACTGACAAGAAAGCAAGAGAATCAGAGAAAACAAAGTTCAGGGAGATAATAGAGGATTTCATTCAGTGAGAGGTTACTGTTATATTAAGCAGATTCTCCCAAAGGATGGCAGAATTGTTACTGTCTTGGATGCTGGGAATCAGTGATGAAGGGATGGAGGAGTGTGGGTAGAGAGCATGGATTGCTTGAAATTTATAGGTATGAGTCAGAATCCTTTTGTGGAGCAAGCTTTTAGAGATAGCCATATTCAGGGAGGTAACAATATTACCAATCTGTTAGCTTAAGATGCTGATGCATGTAATAAAATGAATCCTAATTCTATGTGGCCTAGTGGAGACAGACCCTGGTAATAACTTAGGGACTGTATGAGAATGCTAGAAGAGGAGGTAATGAAAACTGCTATCATGTTTGGAGATGCAAGTTCATATCATGATATCCCCTTAGCAGTTCCTCATAGAAATATCATAATGAAAATGCCTCCTCCTGCTTATATGCTTCTTCTTCTGACTCTACTAATTGGTGAAATAGGGAACCCTCTGTCACAGGTGTTGGATAAGATTTCACAGCTAAGTTACTTAGGAGAATGTAGAAAAGACAAATTTCCTTGAGATTGAAGAGTAAATAGCCAGCGAATTCAAAGTCAGAATAGATTGACAAGAAAAGAATTGTTTACCACTCCAATGAGAGCAGGGTTTGATTTTGGAAGAATTGATGGTGTTCTAACTAATGAACTTTATAAACTGTATTGAGAAAAGGGGCTTAATATTAGATGGAATAGAGAAGTAAGGACTGACCCTACAGATCTTCCTGAACCATTTTATCCAAATTTGTCACACCTTCAGGGAGACTCAGATCAAAGACAGTACTGGAACAGGTGGAAGTAGTCAATATGCTGAACTTATGGCAGCACAACAAGCCATTAAAACAGAACAAGTAGGACAGTGTTACATATTCACTGATTCAAGTGTGGTAGCTAGTGTGTTAGCTACATGAATGCCCATGTGGAAAAATTAAAATTGGGAAATTCATGATAAACAAGTCTGGGACAAAGAACTATGGGAAGATATTCCACAGCAGAATGTGAGTACAATGCACATGCTGATCAGCTAGCAAAGATTACTACTCAACATATTGTCCTTACTCTGACACCAACTGATGAACCGCTACTAGCAAAATGGATTCATGGACTTCAGAAATACAGCTGACCCTATATTTTCTCTTTTTTACTTTATGTCTGTTAAACTTGTTTTTGAGATTTGTTTCCTGCTGGCCTAGTATCCCCCACCTGCAAATGCCAGATTGCCTAAGTCAAACATCAATCGCTCTCCATGACTGTGATGTGTCACCCCTGGACCTGGTGTCAACTGAGTTCCAGAAGCCAGCTAAAGAACAGATTTCTCAAAAGGGACCTCCTGTACCTGGCGTGGACAAAGTCCCTGATGCCAGTTAAAGAATTGACCTCTTGAATGGAACCTCTTGGGGTAGAGGCAGCTCTATATCCAATTTTAGCTGGAAATAGCCATAGGAGAAGAGAACTTCCCTCCTTACCCCAAGATTTTGAGCCCCATTTATTCAAAGGTGGAATGATGGGGTGCTTGTGCTCAAGCCCCCACCCTAAGATATTGTTTTATGTGCTTATTTTCTGCTATCCCTGTTATATTGTTGTAAAGTTCTGTTAGCACCAGTTACCCCACCAATTACCCTAACTACCATTAACCTATGTAATGAAATGTGTTAATTTATTTTTGCTATTTAAGGGACATGAAAGTTCTTGGGGCCTAATGTAATGGTAATGGGAATTTGAAGATCTTCCCTGCCCCTTAATAACCCTGAAGGAATTTGAAGACTTTCCCTGAATTGAACATTTTTCCTGACCCCCAACAGGCTGAATTTAATCACATGGAGCCAGTGGTGGGAGGAATTTCCTGAAGGGTGGAACAGCACCCACAAGAAGCTGGGAGTCAGAGCAGTTATATTTTGTGATTGAGAACCATACAAGCATGTTTACAATCACCATTGGTGCTATGAATATTGAGTTGGAGTTACAATAATTTACCCCATTCTACCTCTTCCTTTCTCCTTTCCATGCATTCCTCTGTCACCTTTTAATTTTGTTTTTTAGATATCCCTTCATATTCAACTCACCCTGTACTCTCTGTCTATACACATACATGTATATGTATGTACGTATATATGTATATGCATATATATGTATGTATGGGTATGTGTATTGTGTGTATATGCATATGTATGTGTATGTGCATATACATGTGTATATATAAGCATCTGTGTGTATGTATATGTGTATATGTATGTGTACGTGTATGTGTATATGTATATGTATATGTAGATGTAGATGTAGATGTAGATGTAGATGTAGATGTAGATGTAAATATATATTCCCTCCAAATATAGTAATACTGAGAAAAATCTCATGGGTTACAAATATCATTTTTCCATGTATGAATGTAAAAAACTTAACCCCATTAAATTCCTTATGATTTCTCTTTCCTATTTACCTTTTCAAGCTTCTCTTGATTCTTGTATTTGAAACTCAAATTTCTATCCAGTTCTGGTCTTTTATCAAGAATGCTTAAAAGTCCTCCATTTCATTGAGTATTCATTTTTTTCCTCTGATGAATTATATTTAGTTTTGCTGGGTAGGTGATTCTTGGTTTTAATATTATCTCCTTTGACCTCTAGAAAATCATAGTCCAAGCTTTCCAATCCCTTAATGTAGAAGCTGCTAAATCTTGTGTTATCCTGATTGTGTTCCCAAAGTACTTGAATTGCTTCTTTCTGGAAGCTTGCAATATTTTCTTCTTGACTTGGGAACTGTAGAATTTGGCTACAATATTTTTGGGAGGTGATTGGGGAATTCTTTCAATTTCTATTTTATCCTCTGGTTCTAGACCATCAGGGCAGTTTTCCTAGATAATTTTTTGAAAGGTGCTGTGTAGGTCCTTTTTTTGATCATGACTTTCAGAGAGTCCAATAACTTTTAAATTATCTCTCCTGGATCTATTTTCCAAGTCAGTTATTTTTATGATGGTATATTTCAAATTGTCTTCTATTTTTTCATTCTTTTTGTTTCTTGATTTCTCATGAAGCCATTAGTTTCCATTTACTCCATTCTAATTTTTAAGGAATTATTTTCTTCAGTGAGATTTTGGGCCTCCTTTTCTTTTGACCTTTTCTTTTGGTTTTTAAGGCATTTTTCTCCTCTTTTGGACTTTCAGACCTCCTTTGCCATTTGTCCTACTCTGATTTTAAGGTGTTATTTCGAGTTCAAAATGATTTTGAAAATCAAGTAAGAAAGGTAGAGGGCAAATTTAGAAGAGAAATGAGAGCGATGGAAGAAAATCATGAGAACAGAGTCAACACTTTGGTAAAGGAGATTTAAAAATACTTAAGACAATAACAACCTGTGAATAGGTCTATATATTTTCAAAATAATTTAGAATCAAGTAAGACTTAATAATAACTTCTTTATGTCCTTTTCTCAATTTCATTACTTTGCATATAGGTCAAGGGGGTCAACGTCAGAAAAAAAACCAATTCTATATGTAAGAAGCTACATATAACTGTTTTTAATTGTAGAAAACAGAACTTGAAATGACAGAAATGACCATCTACTAGAAGATGGCTGAATAAATTTTCATCTTATAAATGTAATGAGTTATTAATTGAACTATCAAAAATTAAGGATATGATAAATTCAGAGAAAGAGGAAAAAATTCTGTGAACTAATGTATAGTGAAATAAGCTGAACTAGGAGAATAATATGCACAATGACTCTAGTAATGTAAATAATCATCCCAATTATGATTAACTATAATGACCAGTCTTAGTACTGGATAATAAATGTTGAATCACTTTTCCATCAATAGAGAAACTGATAGGTAATAGTTTGCACCCTGGCTTTGCTACCTACTTTCTGACCATGGACAAGTCACTTTACCTACTTGGTTTCACGTTCTTTCTTTGGAAAATGAGGGGGTTAGTCTATACGGATTTTAAAATGCCTTCCCAATCTAAGTCTATGAACTTGTTCCTATGAGCCTATAAATCTGGGAAGAGAAAGAGATGAGTGTTATGGGAATGGGATATAAAAAGAAAATAACAGAATATAATAGAAATATAAATATTTAAATAAATAAATAAAAAGGAAAAGAAAAAAAATTACTCTTTACTTAGAGCAACAGTTCATGATAAGGGGGATTTGGTGAGCAGAATGTTTGGAAGAAGGATGGAGGGACCCATCAGGTATCATAGCATTGTGCCTTAAAAGGCTCTTATCCTTAGGTAACTGAAAAGAACAACTGCTTATGTTTATGTTCCTTTTAATAGAAGGATATGGAGATTTCCTATATAATTATTGTATCTGGTGATTACATTTCTGTTATTTTTTTTCTTCCATTGTATATTGACCACAATAGGTAATTTCCTGCCCTGGAAGAAAGTTAATGAAAGGACTTGAGTCAATGACATTTAAATGACTTGTGCAACACAGATTATCAAAATACCCTCAAGAGTCCAGGTTTCTATAAGGAAGGGAAATCACTAATGGAAGACTACCTATTACTGTAATCACAACATTATATGTGGGGTTTCCAGGTAATGTGGCTTCAAAGATTTTGGCTAATTTATATTTGGTCATGACTTTTTGAGCAGGAACTTTTGCCAGCTGTTGAAATCAATCCAACCAAAATTTAGATGGATCTGAAGGGAGTGATCTGAACATGAGCAATGCCTTCAGATAAGGGACTGAGTATGATGTTTTGAAAGAGATTTTGTTCTCTGAGGTCCTTATAAGAACAGTTGTTCTCAGTCCATGCAGCATAGGTAACATCGATACCATGCCTGCTATGAAGTGGCTTCTGCTCCTTTTTTCAGTAGCCCTGTTGGGCTTGAGCTCAGCTCAAATTACTGATGAGGGTAAGTGGGGAACACAAGGAGTCTATGATCAGGTTAGGAGATTCTTTGGGGTGGGGGTTGGTATCAAGGTCTAATTCAGTGGTTCTCAACCTTCCTAACACCACAACCCTTTAATACAGTTCCTTGTGTTGTGGTGACCCCCAACCATAAAATCATTTTCATTGCTACTTCATAACTGTCATTTTGCTACTGTTAGGAATCCATCTGATATGCAGGATGTATTTTCATTGGTACAAATTGAACATAACCCACAGGTTGAGAGCCACTGGTCTAATTCAAGTGAGGTCACTTGAAATTAGCCCTTCTGAATATTTCAGATACTTTTGCCTTCCTAGAGTTAGATAAATAGGAGGTGGTATTTTTATTTTCTATGTTCTGATGCCTCCTCAAATCTCTTTTAAACCTTGGGTTTGAAATCAAACCAAACCTAAACCTATTCTTGAAACTATGTTTATTTTTTTCTTCAGTCATCTATACTCCTTTCTGTTCCTCATGCACAAAGCTCCAGCTTTCCACATTTTTTCCACCTATTCACCCCACCTGCAGCCCATTTGTCACTCATCTCTACTACCTCTTAGAATCCATGCCTTCTGTTAAAGTTCTATTTGTCAACTGCTAGAGGAAGTCTATTTTGATTTCCTGCCTTACTCCCTTTTCAGATACTGCCTTCACCTAAGAAATTATTTTTTACATATTTTGCATTTTATTTTCTATTTGCATGCTGTTTTCTCAAATAGACTTCAAATTCCTTAACATCAGGGACTGTTTCTTCTTTTTTTGTACACTCAGAACCTAACGAAGTGACTGGCACACAATAATAACATCTTAATTGAATTGAATTATCTGGCACAAAATGTTGATAAGAAAAGTAAAAATTTTCTATCTCTAATGAAACATTTCTATTACTGGGACAAAAAATGTCAGTACATTTAGAAATATATAGATGACTGAATTTTCCATTTTTCCAATCAGATTTTGACATTGTATAGACATTTGCTTCAATTCTTTCCTTTACTACATAAACTCATTCTTGTCAATGTGTTCATCCAATTCTTCCAAGGACAGATGATCCCTCTGAGACTGCTCAACCAGAGACTAAATTTTCCCATAAAAAGTTGTGAATTCTTCCTCAGCCATCAAGCCCTTTATTCTGCATGAAGCAGAAGCTCCATCTTCATTTTATCAATAATTTATCAATCAACCAGCATTTATTTCTGGGGAAGCAAAACAAAACTGGTGAAACAAAACTAGAGTGAAGCAGTTTCTGTCTTCATGGAACTGACATTGTAACCAAACATTACATGACAAAGATGGTTTTCCCCCCCCCCCCCCCATTGGAAGGGATCCTCATACTCAAAACTCATTTAAACTTTTAAAATATGCCAAGATGGGGTATCCTGCCCAACAAAATTAAGGTGTTGGAATGAACATTTTTTATGTTTTTTTTTATTAAAAAAGCATTGGAAACATATAGAGTTAGCTTAAATGGGGAAAAAATAATGTCCAACATATGGGATCTCAGAACTCTTAAGTCATTAGTCATTAGTGTTGTATCTGTCTCAAATATAGCTATAATCAAGGGATGGTATGACTGTTCAGTAGGGAATAAATCTGAAACTCCTTCTCCCAATACAGATCTGTTTGTACCTTCTCAACAAGTTTGTGCCTTAGAGAGTTTCTTGGAGTACTGAGAGCAGTAAGCATTTTGCCCATGTTCATATGGTCCATAGATGTCAGAAGCAGAATTTGAAGCCAGGAGTTTTGGGCTCTGAGGCTATCTTTCAATCCTCTATGCCATTCTGTTTCTCAGTGAGATTATTATCACCAATTTCCAGATGGAGAAACTCAATGTCAGAGAGGTTAAATGTCTTTCCCCCAGTGTAGTTAGTTAGTAGTTTGAAAGTTATGACCTGAACACCAATTGCTTGACTCTTAGTCTCGTTCTTTAGGGAAAGGCAACATGCTGGGTCAAATGAAAAGTACTCAGAATCAAAACACCTACATTAAAATTCTACCTTTGCTAGTATCACCCTAGGTAACTCACAGTGCCTGGCACATGGTTCAGCTTAATAAAGCTTGTTGCTTCACAGTATTCCTTAAATTCCTCCATTCTTTTTCCCGTTAGAAAATGGCAGTGTTGGATTAGGTAATCTTTAGAATATCCTCCAGTTGGAAATTCTATTAACTTTAATCTTATGTGAAAAACACATATTCTGATAGACTAAATATCTTTTTAACATGATGATACTTAGCTCTTTTGAAATCCTATCAGAGCGAAAAGGGTATTATTTCCTTCCCTTTGGAACTCGAACTATAAGACCCAAGAAGACATTATCCAAGTTTAAGGTCATATTGACCCAGGGTGTGGAAAAAGAAAACAAAAGCTTGTGGACTAAAGTGAAGATGCAGAAAAGTTTGTCCTTACTTGTTATTTCATATTTTTTCCCCAATAGACTACCTAGAACAAGACCCTGGAGAGAATCCAGTAAGACCACTGGGTAGAAAACATTCTAGCATGCAGCTGGACTTCACTTTGCCGTTTCCACTGAAATTGTCTCTATATACATCACAGAGTAGGACCTTCCGAGGGGCTTCATGTCATAGATCGGTTAGGGCTGTGCTTGAAGATCTCCTCTCTTTTAATGATTTTTTCATCAGAGCAGTGGCTCTTTGTCACAGGATGAGGCAACTTATGAGAAATTCTGCTCCAGTTTTTGGAAAAAACCCAAACAACTATCTGTCTGTCCTGTCCCCATAAAATTCTAGGAACCTTACTTTGTTCACTTTCACCCTTTTAAATAGTTATAATGTATGAGATCAATAATAATTCAATTCATGACCATAACAAATCTTTAGGAGTCAGGCTGCCAATATTTAAATCCAATCTTTCCCTCTATTTCCTTCATTCCCTCCTTCCCCCGCTTCATTCTTCCCTACCATACTCCATAAGACTACTTTTGTTATAGAACACAATCTAATTGCCCCATGTGCTAGGAATTTCATGGGACAGAATGTTCTTTAATCCACAGGCCAAGAGGCCACACTGAAGTGTTTTACTTTGTACCAGTCAGTCAGAGTAATTAACGTTACAGACAACGAATAAATTTTGAATGATGGACAGAGTTCAAAAGTAATGCAAAAAACATAATGTAAAGTAAATTCATGTACGATCTCATGAAGCTTGATTTTAAATTCCTACATATATATTAAGCAGAGAATTGGAACTTTGTAAGAAATATGTAGGAGGCATCCATACATATTGAACATGTAGGCAACCACAAATGAGAGGATGCACATGTAAGAAACACATATCACCAAAACACAATTAAAGGGATAAATCATGCTCTTGATGTTGCCAATGTCTTCTACTGCTGTCATTATATGAATCTAGGTTTGGCCTATTCCCTGGCAATCACTTATATGATCTTCCTTCACATAATCTCATCCTGGCTTACTTTGAGCCTGGGATAAGCCTGGATCTCTTAAACAAACCTGGCTCACCCTCACTCAATAGTACTAAGAAGGTAGCAAGGGCTTCATCCTTTGGACAATTACACTATGGCACAAAGTATTCTGTCTATGTCCACTGAATATTTGACCTCTTCCTTCATCTGACTTTTCTCTACCTATGCTCTCTCCTCTCAAAGGATGAACAAAATTCAGAAGAATCCATAGACATACCAGCACCATATGACTTTGAGTCAGATGATCAGAACTCTGGTGAGAAACAAGGCAACAAGCCTTTTGACAAGTATCAAGGCAGCTACCATAAACATGGGCCTCCAGGTCCCCCTGGAGATAATGTATCAGGAGATTCATACCCAGGTATGCCACCAGGTCATCACCAAGGAGCTCATCCAGATGACTGGCAAGGAGGTTATCCAGGTGGTCCACAAGGAGGTCGTCCAGGTGGCCCACAAGGAGGTCGTCCAGGTGGCAGACAAGGAGGTTTTCCAGGTGGCCAGCAAGGGGGTCCTCAGGGTGGCCAGAAAGGGGGCCCTCCAGGTGGCCGGCAAGGGGGTCCTAAAGGTGGCCAGAAAGAGGGCCCTCCAGGTGGCTGGCAAGGTGGTCGTCAAGGTGGACATCAAGGAGGCTGTCGAGGTGGCCATCAAGGAGGCCATCGAGGTGGCCATCAAGGAGGCCGTCGAGATGACCAGTAAGGAAGTGTTTCAGTGCTTCCACCCCCAAGGTATTTCATTTTTTTTCTCAGTTAACCATTGCCAGTGTTTGAACATGTACTGGTTGTCAACTCACATCTTATTATCCCCCCCAAATTTTTATAGCTTTTTCCTGTTTTATTAGTTTGACTCTTCTTTTCCCATTTGCTCACCTCTGCTTCTGCCTGAACTATTCTCCCTGACAGAAAAAGAGGGGAGGGGAGAGAGAGAGACAGAGAGAAACAGAGAGAGACAGAGGGACAGAGACAGAGACAGAGAGAGAGACAGAGAGAGAGAGACAGAGACAGAGAGAGAGAATCTTACTTCACTTAATCTTTTCTCCCTCTCCTTTATGCTACTCATCTCTATCCTTGCTCAGGGTCTCTCTCCAAATTTTGTTTTGTCTTCTTTTTAAAATTTCAGTAATGTTTGACTTTGCCATTGCCATTGCCATTAGCCAAGAGACTACATCAAGCACAGTTCAGCTCCTATGAGCCTCTTCCTTTCTTTGTATGAAATGGAAGATGGACATCCAGGAGGCGCCCTTCAAGTCCTCATGTGAACCATGATATTGAGACAGTATAGATCTTCTCCTTCCTTTCTTTACAATACCAATAAATACATGAGCAATTAAACATTGACTCCTGATTCTCTTTATGGTGTTTTTTGTGTCTCTTAACTTTCAACAACTGGGTTCTAGATAAAGGGAAAGAAGTAAGGTCCTGAGTTGCTTGATGCTTGGCTGATTCCAGATTATTCTGTGGATGCACAGTCCTGACTTGAACTTTGTGGCATAGTTCTGAGTCCCCAAAGTGCATTTTGCTTAAGGTTGAATGGGGACCATGCGTATAACAAATATTTTTGAGCTTTTGTAAAGTTCATAGTATTTGAAAGATATAAAGAAATAGAATGTTAAAAGGTCCTGAAACTTAAGGGTCCATAATCTTTAAACATTTCATTGGAAGAGAGTCTGTTTCCTTTCTTTTTCTATTTTACTGAGAAGAATTAAAAATCTGAGAGCACATCTTATGGCTCCCCCCAAACCATTCTTAGTCAGTAAGCATTTAGTGAATGCCTCCTATGTGCCAGCACCTAGATATAGGGAAAGGCAAAGACAAAGAATGAAACCAAAAGAAAACAGCTACAACATCAACAACAGCAAAAACCAATCAATTTCTCTTCTCAAGTAGTTTGTAGTCTAATAGTGGAGACAACATTCAAACATCTACATACAAACAACAATGTATCTACAGGGTCAATGAAAGTTAGTCTCAAAGCTACTAAGGTTAAAGAGAACTTGGAAAGGCTTCTTGTAGAAAGTGGGGAGTTAGCTGAGACTTGAAGGAAGCCAGGAGTTGGGGATGAGGAAGGAGGGAATTCCAGTAATAGGGACTGGCCATTAAAAATGCTCAGAGATGAAACATGGATTGTCATGTATAAAAAATAAGCATTATTGAATCACATAGTGCAATGAGGGAACTGAGTTTTTTTAAAAACCCCCCAAAACTAAAAAGGTAAAAAGTGGTCAGGTTATGAAGGTCTTTAAAAACCAAAGAAAGGATTTAATATTTGATCCTGGCATTAATAAGGAACCACTGGAATTTATTGAATAAATGGTGACTCTTTCACATCTGTGCTTTATGTAAAATCAATTGTCCACCTAAGAGAAAGACGGATTAGAGTGGAGAGATACTGTTCCTGTAGATTGCAGTAAACCTCAAGCAGTTTCATCCTTGCTTCTTCCCTGGCTCCTTTAAATCACTGTGTCAAAGAAAACATGTTCCCAAAACAAAGCACCCACATCTCAGAAACCTTCCAAAGACCCAGCCCTCTCCCATTTCAAAGAATCCCCAAAGTTCAATATTTCTCTAGTACTCTCTCAGTTCTAAAATCCCTTCACTTTTCCTACCAAAATAGTAAAGCCTCCTGCACCCCCATCCCTGCCCCAGCCCTAGTCTTATGAGGTCTTCTTCCTAGGTGGTTTCAGATGCTTAGGGGAGGAAGAAAAATGGTGTCTGTTACAATTTCTGCAATATATTTCTGGGAGAAATATATTGCACATATTTCAAATCCTTTCTGGTCTCTAATGGATTTCTCTCTGTTTTTATCTTTGTAATTGCATGTTTAAGATGACTTTTTAAAAAGTATTTTACTGGATATTTAAAATATCCATTTTAAGTATCTTAGGTTTAGTTATGGTATCAGAAAGAGCACTGGATTTAAAGCTGGGTGACTGGAGTCTATGTCATTGTGTGACATTGGGCAAGTCATTCACCTAGTGCCATCAATTTTGTCATCTACATAATGCAGTAATAATTTTTTTCCTGCCTACCTCACAAACTTATTGTGAGGGTCCAATGAAATAATGCACATAAGTACCTTTGAAACCATGAAGTGCTCTACAATATATTGCACCCACTCTCCGTGATGTGTTCCTGATACTTTCAAAATATTTGCCCGAGCAGGTTGGGGAACATGGAATAGAATACATGCATAATACTGTTTTCAAGCTCTCAGCAGTAGCTAGATGGAATTGTTGTCAGAGCACTGGAATTGGATTTAGGAAAATCTGACTTTGAACCCTGCTTCAGATATTGTCTAACCTAGGCAAGTCATTTAACCTCTTCCATCCTCAGTCTCCTCACTGGTAAAATGGAGATAATAATAACTCACAGGGTTGTTGTAGGGATCAAGTGAATTAATATCTGCAAAATACTTTGAAAATCATGAGGCACTACATGTGTTAATATTTTGTAGTATGGTAGTAGTAGTAGTAGTAGCAGCAGCAGCAGCAGCAGCAGTAGTATTGGTAGTGGTGGTTGTGGTGGTGCTGATAGTTGTAGAAGTGGTAATGGTACTAGTAGTAGTAGTAGTAGTAGTAGTAGTAGTAGTAGTAGTAGTAGTAGTAGTAGTAGTAATGGTCCCTTCTATGTTGTCTCTTTCGGTTCGTCTCTATTACACATGCACCTTGTGGAGATGATTCATTGTTTTAGAATGGAAAGAGTCTTCAAGATTCAGAGAAAAGAAAAATGGGCCTCTTAGCCTTTAAGATACAATATCAAAGTTTCTTGACTAATCAAACAAATTTGCTTTTGCAATAGGCAAAATAAGAGGCATTACTCTTGATTAGGCAGTTCCCATGATAAAAGAGTGGAGTCTCCTGTTGGGATAATATAACCATCTTTAGAGTAAGTTTTAGCAGCATCTTATTACGTTAAATTGAAATGTGACAAAGAATCTTTGATGTTAAGAATTTGAAAAGTGGATTATTGGTTATTTACCTAGGCAACACATTTTAGAGTTATCAGCATTTTTTGTTGGGACGAAGTTGAAGATGGAATATTTAGAAGAGGGTTGAATGGAGAACTAAAAACATTGTATTTGTGAAACATTCATTTAAGTGGGAAGAAAAGAAAGAGGGAAGGAAGGAAGCAAAAAGGGAAGAAGGGAAGAAAGGAAGATGAAGACAGGGAAGAAGGGAGAGAGGTAATAAGGAGGAAGAAAAGGAGAGGGGAGGAAAGGAAGAAAGGAGTGTGGGAACAAAAGAAAGTCTTTATTAAAGGCCTGCTGTGTGGCAGGCACTGTGCTAAGTAAGCATAGTTATTGCAAAAAAGGTGAATCTGAAAATAGTGTTCTAGTTTTTTTGACCATTTTAAAAAATATAATAGCAAATACTTTATCTCCAGAAAAATGACTAGAACTTCTTAGAAGGCATTTGTAGGAATCTTGCAAAAAAAGATTTATTTATAAATTTTTGCTAACATTACCACCCCTCAGTTTTCTGTCCTGGAGCTTCCCACCTTCTTCTAAAGCAGGGATTCCAAACCATGAAGCATCCATGGATATATTTCAGGATGTTCATGAAATTGGATGGGAAAAATCACTGTAACAAGGTGTGGCCTTGTCTATACCTTCCATACTGTTCTCATCATGGGATCTCCTGTCAAAAGAGTAATTCTGTGGTTCTTAGTTAGTCTACCCCTGCCTTCTACAGACTGACAGCTACTCCAGACACTATTCACCCCTACTCTGAGTTGGCCATGGAGTTAAGGCATAATCCTGGTAAATCTTCAGATGAAAGGAATTCATAGGTGAGTTCATACAGCTGGGGATAAAAATAAACACATACCATGTGAATATAATGAAGGATATTTTCATTGAAGAAAACAATTTTTTAATCACTTCTATACTGATGTATTAAGGCCTGATCTCAGACTTCACCTCTTAAGATCCCTTCGGGTTTTGCTGTGGTATTGGTTTTGATTCTGTTTTTGTTTGTACAGGCTTACTGCTTTGCACCCTTCAGTTCTTAGACTTATATTTCATGCAATTGATGTCATAAGGTAAATGTGTTATATTACCTGAATGTTAGATTCCTATGTAGGATCCTCTCTTACCTGGGCGCCTCAAAGAAGGAAGTCTTTGGTCAGTACTTGTAGCACTAATGCAATATTCACAGAACTCAAAATCACTCTAGATATGCCTACATGGTGCTCAATTGCAAAATATAACAGACTCTCCACATAGAAGACAGAAGCAAAACATTTATTCTTACATCAGAAAACTGAATCCCCAAACTGATAAGCCAATTCCATCATAGTAGCAAAGAAGTTAATAAGCCATAATAGCACAGAGAGCCACACCATCCTTTAGCCTTCCCACAGACCAACACAAGAACAATATTTACTCACAAGCCTATCTGTCTCCCTCAGAACCATGCTCTCCTCCCAACCATCTAGCTGGCTCTGACTCCCAGCTTCCTGTGGGCTCTTCTCCACCCTTCAACAAACTCTTCTCACCACAGGCTCCATGTGACTACATTCAGCCTATTAGGGGGTAGAATATATTTTCAA
Source organism: Pseudochirops cupreus (assembly GCA_028627135.1). NCBI lineage: Eukaryota > Metazoa > Chordata > Mammalia > Diprotodontia > Pseudocheiridae > Pseudochirops > Pseudochirops cupreus. The sequence continues at coordinate 117,525,814 of CM053580.1, read as the reverse complement.
AGAAGGAAAGGTCTTCAAATTCCCTTAAGCTTATTAAGGGGCAGGGAAGATCTTTAAATTACCATTACCATTACAGTACCATGTGAAGGGAGAGATTCTTCTCACAATTTAGATTCCATAGCATGTTATACTCTTCTTATATTCTTATTATTGAATATATCAGTGAAATTTTGACTTTATCCATGTGGTTAACCATTCCACTGAAGCCTTCCATGTCTGTCCTTCAACAGAGGATGAAATCATGCTCAACTCTCTCTTAATATGCAGTGTTACTAATGGACCATATGAGTTTTCACTATTTGACTAGCAACTCTTATCAACAGCTCAAGTACAATGGAGTGATGAATGGTGAGTCTGAGTGGGCTACAACTTATCACAAATGAGGAATTATTAAAGAAAAGGGATAGGAAAGATGTCTTCAAAGAAACATGTACCTGGGAATTCAGACTTGCTCTGATTTTTATATAGACCTATTCAGACTGATCCTCCTGCTGAGAAGAAGAAGTGTGCAAAATGTAGCTGAGAATCTTGGGCACTGTAGTTCTGGAAGGATGATATTCTCTCACAGCACTGAAAGACATTGGGAATGTAGTGAATTTTTGAGCTGGAAGGGTTCACATTAGTCATATAACGCTTTGAACTAGAGGGAATGAAGTAGAGAGAGGTTAGATGGAGTGAGAGGAAAGATATTGAAAGGAGAGTGTTGTTATAGAAAGAACAATATCAACAGGAGAGGTGGTGCCAGAGATGGAAGATCAAAAAGGGAGAAAGATGCCTTTGTAGACACTTATGATTCAAGTTCCAAGGCTAGAGACTGCTTAGCTATGCTTTACCCTTTTGAATGACTATAAGAACTAACTTTCCCTGTTTTCCTCTCTTATGCTTTTTTTTTTTACCACAAATGCTTGCATATTTTTTTCCTATTTCTTTACATTGTTATCTCTCTCTGATTTTTCTTTTAAATAAAAATCCATGATTGACTATGACTGCTTTGTGCTATGTGTTCAAATATTTCATTCCTAGCTAGGTAAATACAAAATGAGGATGCCAGTGACTTTCTGGACATACACAATATTTCACTTGGATATCTAGATCTGCCTATGTCAAGCATTTTTCCCTGTGTGAGAGGATTTTGTAGTGATTTTTAACAATCACTTTTATTAAAGATTGCTACTATAATAGCAATACAAAGCAACCAGCTCAATCCTAGGCTGAAGATGAGCTAGTTATGTGTTATAACTCAACTCAGATTTCTATAATGCAGGGTTTTCAAACAAGCCTCTTATTTCCAAGAGATGGGTTTGGTGGAGTTAGGGACCAAATTGTGGTCACAACATGGGCCACTTAGTGAGTGTCAGGGAATGATACAGTCTGAAAAGAATCAGCTTCTTTGTTCAGTTGGGAAGAGGCAGTAAAAAAGAATGACTTTTGCTAAAGAGACCTTTGCTAAGTAGGAAAACCTGCTGGTTACAAATATATACCCAAAATTAAGCGGGTGAGCTGATCACATGGAAAAAAACTCATGTGTTCCATCAGTATCATTGAAATGGTTATGAGGGAGAGGGAGAGCCAAGATGTCAGGGTAAAGGGAGAGCCTCTCCTGAGCTCTTCCCCAAGCTCTTCCAGATATCTTAAAATAATGACTCTAAACACAGTGAAAAAAAAACAGCAAAAATTTCTTCCAGCCAAAGAAAACTCAAAAGTTCAGTAATAAAGGTCTGTTGTACCAGGGTGAGAGAAGAGTATAGTCAAGTACAGGCCACACCAGCATAGACCAGGCCCCAGCAAATCAGGAGCAGACCCCAGGGTGACTGAATCAGTGGCAGCAGTGGAGGTTTCTAGGCCTCCGACACATAATTACAAAGACAACTTAGAAGTTGAATAAGAAAGGTTTGTCACATCTGAGTGAGAGTGGAACACAGTCCAGTGAAGACCTGGCACCAAGACCAGGAGTGGGCTTGAGATCCACTGAATCAGCAGCAGCAGAACCTGCTTCCAGAACTCTCAGCCCATAGATGCTAAGAAGTTTAAACAATGGATCAAAAGAAGATCATAGGGATTTCTTTGCTAGCACTGAGGCAGGATTCTGTTGCTTTGCCCATGCTTGGATCCACATTGCAGCCCTGGGTGGCAGTCCCAGGTGAGGAGGATCAGTGGTACACCAGAACTTGTGGTTGCCATGCAGCAGGGGCCCTCCTTACAATTCCAGGGTTGAAGAGATTACATGTGGTCACTCACAGAGCAGAGCAAAGGCCAGGAGAGGAGTAAACACACCTCTCCTTAGATTATACGACCTTGGAAGAACCAAAAACTTGCAGGTCCCTAAAAGTATCTCTGGAAACAGCTGCATAGAATCCTTGAAACTTGGGACAGTGTACCCTCAACCCTGGAAGCAGAATTCTACTGTAACAAGAGTTAAAAGTCAAGTAATTGCCTGGGAAATGAAAAAAAAAACAGAAAAAAACTCTGACCATGGAAAGTTACTATAGAGACAAGGAAGATCAAAATACACACAAAGAAAATGATAACAAAGTCAAATCCCATACATTTAAAGCATCCAAGAAAAACAGAAATTGGTCTCAGGTAATGAAAGAGATCACAAAGGATTCCCAAAATTGAGATCACAAAGGATTCCCAAAATTAAGTTACAGAGGTAGAGGAAAAATTGGAAAGAAAAATGAGAGTGATGCAAGAAAATCATGAAAAAAAGTGTCAACAGCTTGGTAAAAGAGACACCAAACAGTATTGAAGAAAACAACACTTTAGAAAACACACTAGGCCAAATAGTAAAAGAAGCACAAAAAGCCAACAAAGAAAAAGTTCCCTAAAAAGCGGGATTGGTCAAATGTGGAAAAGGCACAAAAATTGACAGAAGAAAAAAAAATTCCTTAAAAAGTAGAATTAACCAAATGGAAAAGGAGGTTAAAAAACTCAGTGAAGAAAATGACTCCTTAAAAATTAGCATGGAGCAAATGGAAGCTAATGACTTTATGAGAAATCAAGAAAAAATAGACCAAAGCTGCAAGAATGAAAAAAAATAAAGAAGGCAATATAAATTATCTCATTGGAAAAGCTACTGGCCTGGAAAATAGATCCAAGAGAGATGATTTTAAAATTAGTCGATTGCTTGAAAGCCAAGATAAAAGAAAAGAATCTAGATAATCATCTTTTAAGAAATTATTATGGAAAACTGTCCTGATATTCTAAAACCGGAGAGTAAAAGAGCAACAGAAATTGAAAGAACTCACTGATCAGCTCCTGAAAGAGACCCCAAAATTAAAACTCCCAGGACATCATATCTAAATTCCAGAGCTCTTAGGTCAAGCAGAAAGTTGTGCAAGCAGCCAGAAAGAAACAATTCAAATATTGTGGAGCCACAGGCAGGATAACACAAGATTCAGCAGCTTCTACATTAAAGAATCAGAGAGTTTTAAATATGATGCCCTGAAAGACAAAGGAGAATGGATTATAATCAAGAGTTACCTCGGCAGCAATTGATTTCTTCAGGGGAAAAATTCAGTGAAATAGAGGATTTCCAAGCATTCTTTATGAAAAGACAGAACTGAATAGAAAATTTGACTTTCAAATGCAAGACTCAAGAGAACCATAAAAATCTAAACAGGAAAGGGAAATCATAAAGTACTTTATAAGGTTAATATGTTTACATTCTTACATGGGAAAATGATACTTGTAACTCATGAGAACTTTCTCATTATTAGGGCAGCTAGGAGTATATGTAGGCAGAGGGCACAAGTGTGAGTTGAATATGAAGGGATGATGTCTAAAAATAACATTAAGAGACAAGAGAAGAAAATACTTGGAAGAAAGGTAGAAGGGAGTAAATTGTCTCATATAAAAGAGACAATAAAAAACTTTTACAGTGGAGGGGAAAAGGGGGGAGGTAAAGGGGAAAGATGGAACCTTACTCCAATCAGAATTGGTTCATAGAGGGAAAAACACACACTCAATTGGGTATAGTAATCTATCTTACCCTTTAAGGAAGTAGAAGGAGAAGGGGATAAGTGGAGGGGGTGTTTCTAGAAGGGAGAACAGATTGGGGGAGGGGGTAGTCAGAAGCAAAACACTTTTGAGGAGGGATAGGGTGAAAGGAGGGAGAGAATAGAATAAATAGCAAAGGGAATAAGATAGAGAGAAAAAACAATTAGCAATAGGGAAAAAATTTTGAAGCAAGGTTCTATGATAAAGGCCTCATTTCTGTAATAGAGAACTGAATCAAATTTATAGAAATAAGAGCCATCCCACAATGATAAATGATCAAAAGTTATGACCAGTTTTCAAATGAAGTAATCAAAGCTACCTCTAGCCATATGTATAAATGCTTTAATTCACTATTAATTGGAGAAATGCAAATTAAAACAATTCTTAGGTAGCTTCTCAAATATACTAGACTGACCAATAGGACAGAAAAGGAAAATGACCAGTGTTGGAGGGAATGTGGCAAAAATGAGAAAAGAATGTACTGTTGGTGGAGTTCTGAACTGATTCAACCATTCGTATTCTTTTTTTTATTTCCTCCTCCATGTCTTGTAACTTTTGTTTATTTTTAGTTCATGTCATTCATTTCCATGAGATTTTGATTTACAAATTTTCTCCCTATCTTTCCCCTATACACCCTCCTAAAACAGTAATCCTACTGTATACCCCCTCCCCCAGTCTGCTCTCTCCTATGCTCTCCCGCATCACCCCTCTGACTTTCCGGTAGGGCAAGATGGATCTCCCTACCCCAGTACCTGTATATTTCCCTCCTTCCTATTCCACTCCTCACTTGTCCTATTCTTTGTCCCTATTTCTTTACAAAAGTGTAAACTCTTCTAACAACCCTCCCCCGAAACCTGCTCTCCCTTCCATCCTCCCCCCTTTCATTCCCTTCCCCCATTTTCTCCTGTAGGCCAAGATGCCCAATTTAGAGTGTATGTCATTCCTTCCCGAAGTCAAATTCAATGAGAGTAACGTTGACCCATTCCCTTTTGCCTTCCTGTTCTTCCCCTCCATTGTAACAATTATCCCTTGCCTCTTCTATATGAGAGGATTAACCCTGTCTCTCCCTGTCCCTTCTCATACTATTCCTTTCCCAACTCTCAGTTTCACCTTTTAAAATATTATCCCATCCAATTCAATTGATCCTGTACCCTCTCTCTATGTACACATATATATACATACTCATATATGTATTCATATACACATACACACATACCCTCTATATAGATGTATGTGTATGTATGCAATATATAATATATATATATATATATATACATATATATATATATTATATTCCCTTCAACTATCCTCATACTGAGAAAAGTTTCATAAGTTATAATTATCATTTCTCCATGTTGGCATGTAAATAGTTCAACTTTGATAAGTTTCTTGTGAGTTCTTTTCCATCTTTACCTTCTCATGCCTCTTGTATTTGAATGTCAAATTTTCTGTTCAGTTCTGGTTTTTTCAGCAAGAATGCTTGAAAATCCTCCACCTCATTGAATGACCATATTTTCCCCTGGAACATTATACTCAGTTTTGGTAGGTGATTCTTGGTTTTAATCCCAGCTCCCTTGATCTCTGGAATATCCTATTCCAGGCCCTTTGATCCCTTAATGTAGAAACTGCTAGATCCTGGGTTTTCCTAATTGTGTTTCCACAGTATTCAAATTGTTTCCTCTTGGCTGCTTATAATATTTTCTCCTTGATCTGGGAACTCTGGAACCTGGCTATAATATTCCTAGGAGTTTTCTTTTTGGGATCTTTTTCAAGAAGTGATTGGTGAATTCTTTCAATTTCTATTTTCCCCTCTGCTTCTAAAATATCAGGGGAATTATCCTTGAGAATTTCTTGATGGATGCTTTCTAGGTTCTTTTTCTGATCATGGCTTTCAGGTAGTCAAATAATTTTTAAATTGTGTCTCCTGGATCAATTTTCCAGGTCAGTGTTTTTATCAAGGAGATGTTTCACATTGCCTTCTATTTTTTTCATTTGTTTAGATCTGTTTAATAGTATCTTGATTTGTCATAAAGCCATTTGCTTCCATTTGCTCCACTCTAATTCTGAAGGAATTATTTTCTTCAGAAAGCTTTTGAGATTCTTTTTCCATCTGGCAAATTCGACTTTTTAAGGCATTCTTCTCCTCATTGGCTTTTTGGGCCTCTTTTGCCATTTCAGTTAATCTGTTTTTTAAGGTATTATTTTCTTCAGTCAGGTTATTGACTCTCTTTTCATGATTTTCTTGCGTCATTCTCATTTCTCTTCCCAATTTTTCCTCCACTTCTCTTATTTGGTTTTCAATATCCTTCTTAAGCTGCTCTATGGCTTGTAACCACTCTACATTTTTCTTGGAAGCTTTTGGTATGGGAGTTCTGACTGTGTTGTCTTCTTCCCATTCCATGCTTTTATCCTTTTTGTCCCCCCAAAAGGAATCTAAACTTGCATTGCTGGGTTTACTTTGCTTCCTTTGCCTACTCATGTTGCCAGTCAGTTACTTGACTTTTAGGTTCAGTAGAACTCTGATTTCAGAAGGGAGAGCTTTGTCCCAAATGGCTGGGGTTTTCACAACTGCCAGAGCTATTTGGAGGCCACCATTTCTGCAGCCCCCACCAGCTTGGGCTCACTGAAAACACACCTCAGGACCACCACCCAAGACTGTGATCCAGATCCAGGTAGTTCAAGGCAAGAGCACTTAGCCTCTGAATGATCACTTGTCCCCCCTGCAATCTGCAGGCCTGGAGCTTCTAAATCCACCAGGTGGAGGTGGCTGCAGGGCAGCTGCTTCTGCTGCTTCTAGCCCTGAGGCAGTTGGCTGGATGCTCTCCCCTGAATTTATCTGAGTTCCACTGACCTTTCACTTAGTCCTTGTTTCTTATGGGTTGGTAATTCTGGAAAACACCACAGCTGCTAGTGATTCACACTCCCCCCATAGTTTGTTCTGGTGGCCCTAGGGCTCCAGTCATGGTTTCATTCGGTACTGGTCTGGGCTCTGAGCATGCTGCGATGAACCTCTTCCCATCTGCCTGCCAGGTTGCCTTCAGCAGGAGCTTTTTTACTCTGTCATTTTGTGAGTTCTGGAGCTTTAAAATTGGTTTATAGTCACATTTTTTATGTATTTGAAGTGATTTTGGGGAGGGCAGCATAGTTTTGCTGCTTCTATGCCACCATCTTGACTCCAAGCCCCCAGAATTTTTCTTTATTATCTTCATGATTCAACCATTCTTTGGAACAATTTGGAACTAAACCCAAAGGGCTGTAAAACCATGCAATACCACTACCAGTTCTCTATCCCAAAAGAGATTAAAAAATGTAAAAGGACCTATATGTACAAAAATATATAAAGCAGTTCTTTTCTGGTGGCAACAAAATGGAAATTAAGGGGATGCCCATCAAGTGGGGAATGATTGAACAAATTCTGACATGTGATCATGATGGAATACTATTTGACTGTAAGAAATGATGAGCAGAATACTCTCAGAAAACCCTGAAATGACTTACATAAGCTGATGCAAAGTGAAATATACTGTGTATAAAGTAACAGCAATATTGTAAGATCATCAACTGTGAATGACTTAGCTCTTCTCAGCAATACAACGATCTGAGACAACTATGAAAGATTTGTCTTAAATGTTGTCCGCAAGGGGATGCCCATCAATTGCGGAATGGCTGAACAAGTTGTGGTATATGAAAGTAATGGAATACTACTGTGCTATAAGATATGGGAAGCAGACAGACACTTATATAAACTGATGCTGAGCAAGAAGAGCACAACCAGAAGAAATTTGTACACAATCACATACACAATATATGTGTGACGGCTAACTTCCATAGGCTGACCTCCTCTCAACAATAAAAGGTTATAGGACAACTCCAAAAGACTCATGATTGAAGAAGGTATCCACATCCAAAGAAGGAGATGAAGAATCTGAGTGCAGGTTGAAACAAACTACTTCCTCTGTTTCTTTTTCTTGTTTTCTTTTGTTTCCTCTTTCCCACTGATCATTCCATCAGTTACAATCCTTCTTCACAACCTGACTAATGATTAATGGGAAGATATTTGTAGATCCTGTATCAGAATGCATGCTGCAATGATGGGGGAAGAGGTAGAAAGAGGAGGAGAAAATCTGAAACTCAAGGGACTGTGGAACTGAATGTTGTAAACTAAAAGTAAATAAACCAATTTAATTTTAAAAAGATGTTATCCATCACCAGAGAGAGAAATGATAGGTTCTGAATACAGATCGAAACATGTTTTTAACTCCATTTTTCTTGAAGGTTCTTTTTCTTGGGAGGGGTGGCGTCTATCTTTTCTTTCCCAACATGAGTATTAAGGGAATTTTTTTGACTACATATATATAACCAATATCAAATCGTTTGTCTTCTCAGTGTTGAGGACGGAGAGAATTTGGAGCTCAAAGTTTTAAAAATAATTGTTAATTGTTTCTACATGTAACTGGGAAAAATAAAATATAAAATACAAAAGTTAAAGAAATCGTTATAGGAGTTTGAATGCTTTAATTTGGAATTTACCATTTAGTGTTATAATAACTTCCTCTTACGCCTGAGAGTAATTTGAATGGGGGTACTCAGAGTCTTGAGTTGTGCCTAGAAAAAATGGATCTGAGACTCTACTAATTGAGCAGTAGTGGCAATGGGGAAGATGACAACCTCTCCTCTTCTTAGGACTTAATGAGCTGAACTAGAGAGAAGCAATAACAATGGACACAAAGGAGAGATGAAAGTGGCTTGTCAGGTCCCTTCAGGCATCTTAAAATAAAGAATTTAGACAGATACTAATAAATGTAATCTCCTTTTTGAGGAGTAAAAAAAAAATTCTGAAAGGTTTACTCTTCCCTGAGCCTCCCCTCCCCGTGGTTTTCTAGTAACAAGTACTATTATATACTCTTTTAGATTCTTTTCTCTTAGCATTTCTTGTGCCTTGACTTTGTGTTATACATAAAGAAACCTGGGTACAGTCATAAAGGCTAGTGTTATACACTTACTTTGTACCAAAAAAGGAAGCAAGCAGAAGTCAAGGGTTATTTGGAAATACACAAGATTCAAATTAAGACATAGTGGCAAACTTCAGTCCACATGTTAAGAATTTAGGAATTAATATTCCTAGGAATATTAAGAATATTCCTAGCTAGCCTGAGCTATTATAACAATATTAATAACTTTTCAGTGAATATAAACATCACAAAATAGTAGATAAAGAGACATGAACTTCAGGCAATTGTATTCCTTCTTAGGCCAAATCATACTAATTGTTTTAATGAGGTATGAATGGGTATTTCTCTAGCGGATGATATTAAAATGAAATATAGCTATGCTTGGGAGGACTTTCAGAAGTAAAAGAGGGAATAAAAGGGATTGAGTACTAACTGGCTGCCTTCCACAGACACACCCATTGCATTACTCAATTTTAATAGAAATTGAGGAAGACCCCTGATAGTTAACAGGGGATATTCTGGAAATGAACTTTCAACTTAATCCTCTCTGATTCTTAGTTTCTCAGTTTCTGTTAAACTGTTTTTCTATTTTTAGGAATATTTTTCTTTTCCCCTTTAGATCTCTCTATTCAAACTTTTGGAGAAGGGAAAAAAAATCTACCTTGATAATCCATATGATTTCCATAAATCTGTTGTCACCAATTAGGTAGTGGCCATCCACTGACGCGCTGCCTTCCTTGCCACGACTTCTTGTTCCATCATTTCTTTTGCTTACCTTTAAGATCTCTTCTGAAAAATAAATACGCAAGACTCTTAATTTAATAACAAAAATAAGAAAAGATCCCATTTTCTTCTGGACAACAATCTCGCTCTGCCCCCTCTCATCTTCCAAACAAAAACACAGGTTTCTGCAGAATAGCTATCCACTGGGGCACTGGATTGCTACCTCACAAAACAGTATGACTCTCCCATTATCCCCTAAAAAAAGCTGCCATAATACTGGAACAAATAGACAGAAAGGAACATGTCTTTGAGCACTGAGAGCAAAAGTTGAAAATAATACATGGATCTATAGCACCTCAGGATTGCTTCGTTATTCTTCACTAGAAGGGCACACATATTACATGCTAGAAGAATGGAGAGGAACATGAAGGTTCTATCATTTTATCAAAAATACCCCAAGCCTAAGATTATGGAGAGACGTCTGGCCAAATTCCCTGCCCTTCAATAAAGGAAAACATCTAAGTTACCGAGAAAAAAATTCTATTTCTTAAAAAAAAATATTCAGAAAGAGCAATCCTCATGTTTGCTTGGAAACTTCTTTCCAAGTCTTAATGATTTTGATTAAGAACTTCTTCCAACAGAAATCCCTCTAGCTTTCACTTAAATTTCTCTTGTCTTTGTGCCAACATTCTTGTCCTAACACCTACTCATACAGTTTAAGAGTGAAGTAATGCACAACTTAGCCTTCTCTTCTTCTAGTAAAGTAAGTCTAATTCATTTAATATTTCCATAGGGATGTTTTTCAGTTATTTTTCATTTGTGTCTGACTATTTGTGACCCCATTTGGGGTTTTCTTGGCAAAGACACTGGAAGTGTTTGCCTTTTTTCCTTTTCCAGCTCATTTTCCAGCTCAGGAAACTGAAGCAAATAGGGTTAAGTGACTTGCCCAGGCTCATACTGCTAGTCTGAAGTGTCTGAGGTCAGATTTGAGTTCAGGAAGATGAGTTTTTCTGATTCCAGATCCCAGCATTCTATTCACTGAGTCACGTAGCTGCTATTCCTTTGGGATAGCAATTATATTTGTTGGCATGCATTTCCTTAGATATTGCAAATGCAGGTAGACCCTGCAGCCATACTCAGTCACAGTGTTTATGAAACTTCAAAGGCTGTTTTCTACAGCTTGCTTTTTCAATAAACAGGCTAAGTGGGATGAAAAGTAGCCTGAGGCTGCATTGGTCTTTCTTTCTCTAGTTGTATTTCTGAATCCCAAATCCAGTGTGGGTGTGTATTACTAATATTCTGTACTGCTGGGTTCTGTCTGTAGGATTTTTTTTCAGGGAATAAAGTAATAGAAAAAAATAGAATTTAGAGAAAATGGTGAAGGATTCTGTATGGTTACTAGAGGATTAAGAATTTTTAGAATAAATGTGATTTGACCTTCCTTTGATTTTTCATTGTATGCTATCTGTCCTTTCATGCATTTATCATACTCTGTTTTATTTTCTAGTGTTTTATAGAATTCATCCATTTGGAATAGCCTCAGAAGTCACGTAGTCCAACATACGTAATATACCAAACTAATGGTCTATGTATTGATTTCTCTCCCATTGTTGCTGTTGTTGTTCAGTCATTTTGGTTGTGTCTGACTCTTCACAATCCCATTTGGGGTTTTCTTGGCAAAGCTACTGGAGTGGTTTGCCATTTCCTTCTCCAGGTCATTTCACAGATGAGAAATCTGGGTGATACAGGGTTAAGTGATTTGCCCAGTGTCACATAGGTTATGGCTGAGGTCAAATATGAACTCCCATCTTCCTGACTCCGGGCTTGCTACTCTAGGCACTATGCCACATAGCTGCCCTTCTTTCCCCTACTAGACCGTAATTTATATGAGTAGTGAGTCTTATTCATTGTTTCCCAAATGCCTTGGACAGTGATATGCTAAATTTTATCAATTTACTTTCTCCTGGACCTCAACATCATTCCAATGGTGTTGAGAACTTCTGGGCAGGAACGTTCCTCTTTCAATGTAGACTCGTGCTTCTTATGACTTGTGTGACAAGGTCATATAGCCAATATATGTCAAAGGCAGGACCTGGATCCAGGTCTTCCACATATCAAGAGTAGATCTCTATTCACTATACTATCCTGCCTTTTGCACATAATAAAATATTAAATGAGTGTTTCATGAACTGAATTTGGTTGGGTATTATTAACCTAATCAAGGTTTTTAGGACAATAGTTTTAGAGTTGACTCAGTGAACTTCTGGTTCAAAATCTTTTTTTTCTAGGCAAAGCAACTGATATTTAGGGAGACATGATATGAGAATAGTGAGTGGCATCTCATACAATAGTATATTTAACCTTTAGGTTATAAACATCTGATTTGAATCTTAAGGATGAGGAACTCAGGGCAATAGAGTTTAAAACAACAGATAGATAGATAGATAGATAGATAGATAGATAGATGGATGAAATGGATAGAGATAGAGATAGATAGTGATAGAGACAGGGATAGAGACAAGGATAGAGAAAGAGAGAGAGAAAGAGAGACAGAGAGAGATAGAGATAGAGATAGATAGAGATAGGGATAGGGATAGGGATAGAGAAAGAAGTAGAGGTAGAGGTAGAGGCAGATGTAGAGGTAGAGATAGATGCAGATATGGGAATGCAGATGGGTATGGATATAGATATAGATATAGATGTAGATATACATACAGATATAGATATAGAGATGGATATGGATATAGATATAGATATATATTTACATACACATATACATACACATATACATACACATATATATATATAGATAGATAGATAGATAGATAGATAGATAGATAGATAGATAGATGGACTTGAGGAGAAGTGATGTGGCAAGGAGAATAAAGTCCTAGGCCTGAAGTCAGGAGGATTCATCTTTTTTTTTTTTCTTATTTGAATTCTGCCTGGACCTTTAGGTTTCTTTTTTTTTTTTTAATAAATTAATTAATTTATTTTCTTGTTTACATCATTCATTTCCATGAGATTTTGAGTTACAAATTTTCTCCCCATCTTTCCCCTACCCGACACCTCAAAACAACCATCCCACTGTATAACCCTTCCCCCAATCTGCTCTCTCCTATGTGCTCCCCCTCACCCCTCTGACTTTCCAGTGGGGCAGGATGGATCTCCCTGCCATAGCGCCTGTGTATCTTATTTCCCAGTTGGATGTAGTTAATAATAATAATAATGATATATAATATTTGTAACATTTGATTATAGAACTTTAAATTCTAGATTCTTTCCCTTCTTCCCTTGTCACCCACCCCCACTGGAAGGACAAGCAATTAAATACAGGCTGTGCATGTGTAATTACACAGAACCTCTCCAAAGTGGACATATTGTGAGAGACTGATTATATGTCCCTCCTTCCTATCCCACCCCCCCCCC
>CM053580.1:117502478-117512611 GCA_028627135.1 Pseudochirops cupreus | reverse complement strand
TTCAATGAGAGTAAGGTTGACCCTTTCCCTTTTGCTTTCCTGTTCTTCCCCTCCATTGTAACAATTATCCTTTGCCTCTTCTATATGAGATAATTAACCCCATTCTGTCTCTCCCTATCTCCTGTCATTCTAATCCTCCCCCACCTCAGAATTTCACCTTTTAGAGTATTGTCCCTTCCTATTTAGTGATCTTGTATCCTCTATGTACTCATATATACACATACTCAGATATGTATTCATATGCATATATATACCCTCCTATATAGACATATGTGTATGTATACATATACATATATACACACACATATATATATACATTTGTATTCCCTTTACCTATCCTCATACTGAGAAAAGTTTCATAAGTTACAATTATCATTTTTTCATGTTGGTATGTAAATAGTTCAACTTTATGATTCTCTTTTCCATGTTCACCTTCTCATGCTTTTTGTATTTGAATGTCAAACTTTCTTTTCAGTTCTGGTTTTTTCAGGAAGAATGTTTGAAAGTCCTCCACCTCACTGAATGACCATATTTTCACCTGGAACAGTTTACTCAATTTTGCTGGGTGGGTGAGATTCTTTGTCCATCTGGCAAATTTGACTTTTGAAGGCATTCTTCTCCTTGTTGGCTTTTTGGGCCTCTTTTGAAATTTCATTTAATCTGTTTTTTGAGGTGTTATTCTCTTCAGTCAGGAGAATGGTGTCCAACACACGCGCACACACACAAACATACAAACACATACATACATATATATACACATAAATATACACACAAGGTCAATGTCTCCCCATCAGCAGCAGCTGAGAGAAAAGGCTGGTAGAGCAGGAGTCAGGAGAATGGTGTCCAACACACACATATGCAAACATGCAAACACATGCATACATATACACACATATACATACACACAAGTTCAATGCCTCCCCATCGGCAGCAGGTAGAGCAGGAGTCATGAGAATGGTGTCCAAAACTCACACATGCACATATACACACACATATATTAGGTTTAGGGATAGGGTTAGGGTTAGGATGAAGCTTACAGTTAGGTTTAGGGCTACGGGTTAGGGTTTGGGTTAGGGTTAGATTTAGAATCTTTGCAAGGACGCGAGTTAAGGTTAGTGTTAGGGTTAAGCTTAGTGTTAGGGTTAGGGTTTGTGCAGGGTTAGTGCAGGGACACAAATTAGGGTTAGGGTTTGGATTAGCGTAGGGATGCAAATTAGGTTTAGGGTTAGGGTTAAGGTTAGGGTTAGGGTTAGGGTTAGTGCAGGTACGTGAATTAGGGTTAGGATTAGGGGTAGTACAGGGTTAGGGTTAGGGTTAGTTCAGGGTTAGTGTTATGTTTAGGGTTAGTGTTAGTGCAAGACGCGAATTAACATTTGGCTTAGGGTCAGGATTAGGGTCAGTGCAGGGAAGCGAATTAGGTTTAGGGTTATGGTTAGGGTTAGCATTAGGGTTTGGGTTAGGGTTAGTGCAGGATTAGTGCAGGGACACGAATTAGAGTTGGAGTTAGGGTTAATGTAGGGATGCGAATTATGGTTAGTGTTAGTGCAGGGACGTGAAATAGAGTTATGGTAAGAGTTAGTGCATGGATATGAATTTGGGTTAGGGATAGGGTTAGCACAGGAACATTAATTAGGGTTAGGGTTAGGTTAGGGCTTGTGCAGGGTTAGTGCAGGGACGCAAATTAGGGTTCGGGTTAGGTTTAGTGCAGGGACGCGAATTATGGTTTGGGTTAGGGTTAGGGTTAGTGCTGGGACGTGTATAAGGGTTAGGCTTAGGGTTAGGGTTAGGGTTAGTTAGCGTGAGTGTTAGGGTTAGTGTTAAGGTTACATTTAGTGCAGGGATGCGAATTAGGATTAGGGTTAGGGATAGGGTTAAGGTTAGGGTTAGGATTAAGTTTAGTTCAGGGTTAGGGTTAGAGTTAGGGTTAGGGTTAGGGTTAGTGTTAGGTTTTAGGGTAAGTGCAGGGACGCAAATTAGGCTTTGGCTTATGGACAGGATTAGGGTTAGGGCAAGGAAGCGAATTAGGGTTAGGGATAGGGTTAGAGTTAGGTTTAGGGTTTGTGTTAAGCTTAGTGCAGGGTTAGTGAAGGGTCACGAATTAGGGTTAGGGTTAGGGTTAGGGTTAAGGCAGCGATGTGACTTAGGGTTTCTGTTAATGCAGGTACGCATGTTATTGTTAGGGTTAGAGCAGGTATGCGAATTGGGGTTAGGGTTAGGGTAAAGGGAACTAGGGTTAGGTTTGGAGTTGGTGCATGGATGTGACTTAGGTTTTGGTTTGGAGTTACAGTTAGGGTTAGGGTTAGGGATAGGGTTAGTTTTAGGGTTAGGGTTAGGGTTAGTGTTAGGATTAGGGTTAGCGTTAGTGTAGGGATGCAAATTAGGCTTAGGTTTAGAGTCAGTCTTACGGTTAGTGCAGGGAAGAGAATTAGGGTTAGGTTTAGAGTTACGGTTAGTGTTTGGGTTAGGTTTAGTGCAGGGTTAGGGTTAGGATTAGGGTTAGGGTTAGTGTTTGTTTGGGTTAGGTTTAGTGCAGGGTTGGGGTTAGGATTAGGGTCAGGGTTAGGCTTAGTTTTAGCATTAGGATTAGGGTTATGGTTAAAGTTAGGGTTAGGGTTAATGCAGGGACACGAATTACACTTAGGGTTAGTGCAGCAATGCCAAATAGGGTTCGGGTAAGGCTTAGTGCACGGATGCAAATTAGGGTGAGGGATAGGGTTAGTGCAGGATTACGAATTAGTGTTAGGGTTAAGGTTAAGGTTAGTGCCGGGTTAGTGCAGGGACCCGAATTAGGATTAGAGTTAGGGTTAGTGTAGAGACGCGAATTAGGTTAGGGTTAGTGCAGGGACAAGAATTAAGGTTAGGGTTAGTGTTAGTGCTGAGACGTGTTAGGGTTAGGGTTAGGGTTAGGTTACCATTAGGGTAAGGTTTAGTGCAGGGACGCAAATTAAGCTTAGGGCAAAGGATAAGGTTAAGGTTAGGGTTAGGGTTAGGCTTAGTGCAGGGACATGAATTAGGGTTAGGGTTAGGATTAGTGCAAGTATGCGAATTAGGGTTAGGATTAGGGGTAGTGCAGGGTTAGGGTTAGGGTTAGGATTAGGGTTAGTGCAAGGACGCGAATTAGCATTTGGCTTAGGGTCATGATTAGGGTTAGTGCAGGGAAGCAAATTAACGTTAGGGTTGGTGTTAATGCATAGATGCGAATTATGTTTACTGTTAGTGCAGGGACGCGATACAGCATTAGGGTTTGGGTTGCTGCATGGACTCAAATTAGGGTTAGGTTTAGGGTTAGTGCAGGAACGCAAATTATGGTTAGGATTAGGGTTAATGCTGGGGTGCAAATTAAGCTTTGGCTTAGGGTCAGGAGTAGGGTTAGTGCAGGTTTAGGGTTAGGGTTAGGGTTATGGTTAGGGTTACAGTTAGTGCAGGGACGCGAATTAGGGTTAGGGTTAGAATTAGGGTTAGGATTATGGTTAGGGTTAGGGTTAGTGTAGGTTAATGCTTGTGTATGTGTATGTGTATGTATGTGTGAATGTGTATGTGTAAGTTTTTGTGCATGTTTGTGTATGTGTGTATGTGTATATATATTTATATGTGCATGTGCATGTATGTGTATGTGTATGTATTTATATGTGTATGTGTGTGCATTTGCATATGTATATGTGCATGTGTGTGTACATGTGTGTATGTTTAGATGTATGTATATGTGTATGTGTGTGTATGTGTATGTGTGTGTGTATGTGTATGTGTAAGTGTATGTGTGTGTATGTGTATGTGTAAGTGTATGTGTGTGTATATTTGTATGTGTAAGTTTAGGTGTATGTGTATGTGTGTATGTAATCCAAATACCTCCTTCAAAATTCTCATTTTCACCTTCTTCTACAAGGCCATCTAAAACAATACAAAATAGGCTCCAGTGTAAGTCAACAGAAAGAGGTAGCAGATCACAGAGTTTCCTACACAGCATTGTCTTTATTACTTCTCTTCCACTCGTGTGTTACATCCCTTTTGCTGAGCTTCGTGTTGGATTTAAAGGAATTCAATAGGAGTAGATGAAATCAACTTGAGTAGATGAAAACCTGCCTTTCCTCTCACCTTCTGCCAATGTCAAGGCATTGAAATTGTGTGTGTATAAATGAGTGTCTATGTATGTATGTCTTTGTATGTTTTAGTATGTGCATGTGTGTTGGACACCATTCTCCTGACTCCCGCTCTACCAGCCTTTCCTTCCAACTACTGCTGTTGGGGAGGCATTGAACTTATGTGTTTATATATGTATGTTTGTAAGTATGTGTTTGTATGGTTTTGTATGTGCAGGTGGGTTGGACATGATTGTCCTGACGGCTGCTCTACCTGTCCTTCCCCTCACCTGCTGCCGATTGGGAGGCATTGACCTTGTGTGTGTTTGTGTATGTGTTTATATGAATGTATGTGTTTGCATGTTTGCGTATGTGTGTGTGGGACAACATTCTCCTGACTCCCACTCTATCTGCCTTTCCTCTCACCTGCAGCTGAAGGGAGGCATAGACCTTGTGTGTGTATGTATGTATGTATGTAAGTATGTAAGTATGTATTTGTATGGTTGTATCTGTTCATGTGGGGTGGACACCTTTCTCCTGACTCCCAGACTCCCTGCCTTTCCTCTAACCTGTGGCTGATGGGGAGGCATTGACCTTGTGTGTGTATATATATGTGTATATGTATGTATGTGTTTGTATGCTTGTGTATGTGCACATGTGTTTGGACACCATTTACGTGACTGTTGCTCTATCAGGCTTTCTCTTCACCATCTGCTGATTCTGTGTCATTGACCTTGTGTGTGTATATGCGTGTTAATGTTTGGGTGTATACAAATGTATGTGTACGTATCTATGCATGCGTGTGTTTTGGACACCACTCTCCTGACTGCCACTCTACTTGCGTTTCCCCTCACTTGCTACAAATGGAGAGGCCTTAAGCTCATTTGTGTTTGACATATACACATACATACACATACGCATAGATATGTACATACACATACATTCACATACATACACATATACACACATAAACAGACCCATATACATACACATTTACATAAACATATATATTCATATACATAAACATACATATAAACATACATACACATATACATACACAAATACATATATACACATACACATAAATGTAAACACACACATATACATACACATACATACACATACACACAATACACATATACATGCATATAAACATATACATATACATATACATATACATAAACATATGCATACACACATAAACATACACATATACATAAACATACACATGTGCATATGTACATACACCCATTTACATACACATATAAATGTACATACCCCAAACACACATACATACATATACATACACATACATACCCTTGCACATACATATTTATATACACATACACATACATACACACACTCATACACACACATACACATGCCAACCCTAACCTTAACCCTAATTCCTGTCCCTGCTCTGACCCTGCACTAACCCTAATCTTGACTCTAACCCTAACCCTAACCTTACCCCTAATTTGCGTCCCTGCACTAACCCTAAACCTAACACACATTCATGCTCCAGCACTAAACCTAACCCTAACCCTAACCCTAATCCTGACCCTAATTCGTCTCTGCACCAACACAAACCCTAACCCTAATTCCCGTCCCTGCTCTAACCCTGCACTAACCCTAATACTAATTGTAACCCTAACCCTAACCCTAACCCTAATTCGTGTCTGGGCACTAACCCTAACCCGAACCTTAAATCTAACCCAAACCTGAATTCGTACAAACCCTACCCCTAACCCTAACCCTAACTCTAACAATAACTCTAACCCAAATCCTGACCCAAACTGAAACCCTAACCCTATCCCCAACACTAAACCTAATTCCCATCCCTGCACTAACTCTAACCCTCACCCTAGCAATGACCGTAACCCAAATCCTGACCCAAACCCTAACCCTAACCCTAACCCTAATTCCCTATCCCTAACTCCAACCTGAACCCGAACCCGAACCTGAACCCTAAACCCAATTCACTTCTCAGAACCTACCCTAATCCTGACACTAACCCTAAGGCTAACCCTAAGCCTAACCCTAACCCTAACCCTTACCCTAACCCTAACCCTAATTCACGTCCCTGCACAAACCCTAACCCTAACCCTAACCCTCACCCCAACCATAACACTTACCCTAATCCTAAACCAAACACTAATTCACACTAACCCTAACCCTAACCCTAATTCTCACTAACCAAACCCAAACCCTAACCCTAACCCTTACCCTATCCATAACTCATCCCTGCAATAACCTTAACCCTAACCCTAATTCGCGTCCCTGCACTAACCCTAATCCTAATTTGCGTCCCTGGATTAAACTTGACCCTAACCCTAATTCATGTCAGTGTACTAATGCTGCACTTACCCTAACACTAACCCTAACCCTAAGCCCATATTTGCTTCCCTGCACTACCCCTAATCCAAACCCTAATCCTAACTCTAACCCTAACCCTAAACCTAACTCTAACCCTAACCCTGCACTAACCTTAACCTTATTCGCGTAGCTGCACTAATTCACGTCCCTCCACTAACCGTAACCCCAACTCTAACCCTTGACCCTAACTCTAACACTCACTCTAACTATAATCCTTACCCTAATCCTAATGCTGACTCTAGTTCACACTAACCCTAACCCTAACTCTAATTCACATTAATCTAACCCAAACCCTAACCCTAACCCTAACTCGAGTCCTAACCCTTACCTTAATCATAACCCTGAACCTAAACCTACCTGTAACCCTAACCCTAACTCTAAACCTAACCCTAACCCTAAACCTAAAGCCTAATCCTAACCCATTCCCTAACCCTAACCCTAACCTGACCCTATCACAACTGCTAACCCTAATCCTAAAGCCTAACCCTAACCCAAACCCTAACCCTAACCTTAACCCTAATTCATCCCTGCACTAACCCTAACCCTAAACCTAATTCATGTCCCTGTTCTCACCCTGTACTAACCCTAACCCTAACCCTAATGCTAACCCCATATTCGCTTCCCTGCACTACCCATAATCCAAAGCCTAAACCAAACCCTAACCCTAACCCTAACCCTAGCCCTAACCCTAACCCTGCACTGACCCTAACCCTAATTCATGTCCCTGCATGAGCCCTAACCCTAACCCTAAACCTTGACCCTAACCCTAACCCTTGCCCCAATGATAACACTTGCCCTAATCCTTTGGGGAGGGCCTTCTCCCCCTTCTCCCCAAACCCTAATCCGCACTAAACCTAACCCTAACCCAAAATTTGCACTAACCCTAACGCTAACCCTAAACTTAACCTGACACTAAACCTAAAGCCTAACCCTTACCCTAATGCTAGCAGTATCCCTAGTTAGTCCCTAACTCTAATCCTAATTCACGTCCCTGCACTAATTCTAATCCTAATTTGCGTCCCTGGACTAACCCTAACCCTAACCCTAACTCACATCGCTGCACTAACCCTGCACTTACCCTAACCCTAACTGTAACCCTAACTCTAACCCTTATTTGTGTCCCTTCCCATCACTAACCCTAACTCTATTCCTAATTTCTGGCACAAATCCTGACCCTAAACCTAATTCGGGTTCTGGCTCTAACCCTAACCATATCCCTAACCTGATCCCTAATCCTGCACTAACCCTAACTCTACCCCTAACCCTCTTAAACCTAACCCTAGTCTTAACCCTTACCCTAACCATAAACCTGAACCTACCCCTACCCCTACCCCTACCCCTAACCCTAACCCTAAGCCTAACGCTATCCCCAATGCTAAATCTAATTCCTGTCCCTGCACTAACCCTAACCCTAAACCTAATTTGTGTCCCTGTTCTCACCCTGCACTAACCCTAACCCTAACCCTAACCCTAACCCTAACAATAACCCTAACCTTAATCCTGAACCAAACCCTAAACCTAAAGCTAACACTAACCCTAACCTTAATGCTAAGCCTGACCCTAACCCTAACACTAACCTTCCACTAACCTGAACCCTAATTGGCATCCCTGCACTAATTCGTGTCCCTGCACTAACCATAAACCTAATTCTCATCCCTGCACTAAACCTAACCCTAACCCTTATTCGTGTCCCTGCAGTAACCCTGCACTTACCCTAACCCTAACACTAACCCTATCCCCAATCCTAAATCTAATTCTTGTCCCTGCACTAACCCTAAACCTAACCCTAAAAGTAACCCTAACCCTAACCCTTAAGCCTAACCCTAACTGTAACTCTAACCCTAACCCTAAAAGTAACCTAACTCAAACCTGAACCCTAACCCTAACCCTAACCCTAACCCTTAAACCTAACCCTAACCG
This sequence comes from Pseudochirops cupreus, assembly GCA_028627135.1. Classification (NCBI taxonomy): domain Eukaryota; kingdom Metazoa; phylum Chordata; class Mammalia; order Diprotodontia; family Pseudocheiridae; genus Pseudochirops; species Pseudochirops cupreus. Next base: position 117,504,239 of record CM053580.1, on the reverse strand, counting down.
TAACTCTAACCCTAACCTTAATTCTTCCCTGCACTAAACCTAACCCTAACCCTAACCCTGCACCAACACTAACGCTAATTCGCATCCCTGCACTAACCCTGCACTTACCCTAACCCTAACCCTAATCCTAACCCCAATCCTAACCCCAATTTGCTTCTCTGCCCTAACCTTAATCCTGACCCTAACCCTAACCCTAACCGTATTCTAACCCTAACCCTAACCCTAAATCTAACCCTAACCCTAACCCTAACCCTAACCGTATTCTAACCCTAACGCTAACCCTAAATCTAACCCTAACCCTAACCCTAACCTGTTCACCACCAAACTGCTTCCAAACTCAGGTGACTAGTGTCCTTAATCCACCTGTCTTATCTCAAAAGGGCAACACTGCCTTCTTTGATTGTGAAATTTATTGGTGACTTGACATTGGAAAATAAAATGGGACCCAAGGCAACTAATATCAAAGGCAGAAAGATCTTCCCAAGAACCCAGAGGCCGAGAAGCAAATGAAAACAGATACAGTCCACTAACCCAAGAGACAAGTCTTGAGGTGAAGTTTGTAGTTACTCTCTCTATGAAGTCTTTTCTTTCTTACTGTTGTCTTCTTAAGAGCAATATGGATGTTCTGTCTTCTCACTTTTGTGGAATTCTTCCTTTCATTTTCATGCTGTTCTTTTCTCAAATCAGTATGGCTTATGATATTTATTGTGGTCTTATGTCCCTTGCTCTGATCAACAGGCTTAAATTCCTCACCTCACCCTGAATCACACAATCAGAAGTCCAATGAAAACCTTCCCTAAAACACTCACTTTAACTAACTTTCAGTAAGCTAGCCCTTCAACCATTAGCCATTAAATCCATTTCCTCCATAATAGAAAGCTGGATCATGACCCCAATGGGAGGATCCTATTTTATTGACTGAAACAGAACGTTTCAAAAACTCCTGTTCTTGCTTAGGAGTCTCTAGAAAATCAGATGCCATCTTGCAACCTCAGTAGAAGTGCCAACCGAGGCCCCCAACATTTTAAAAATTAATGTATTTATTACTTTTTGTTTGCAACATTTCAGGTCCACGATCTCTTGAGTTTCAAATTTTCTCCCCTCCCATTTCTTCTCCCCAAAGGGAGATGCCACAAAGGGTATCCCTTTGATTTCCATTTTCTTTTCACCACAAAAGGAGATGGTCTGAATAATTTTGTACATATGGGACCTCTTCCTACTTCTATGATCTCTTTGGGATACAATTCCAGAAGTGGTTTTGCTGGGTCAAAGGGTATGCACTTATTTATTTTTGGGGCACAGTTCTCCAGGTTGCTCTCCAGAAAGGTTGAATCAGTTCACAACTCCAGTAACAATGCAATAGTGTTTCTATTTTTCCACACTCTCTCTTCCATTTATCACTTCCCTGTATTGTCATCTTAGTCAATCTGACCAGGGAAATGTGGTATCTCAGAGTTGTTTTGATTTGCGTTTCTCTAATCAATAGTGATTTAGAGAAATTTTTATATGCCTATAGATTTTTCCTACTCTGAAAACTGCAATTTCATAACCTTTGACTGTTTTTCAATTGAGGAATGACTTGTATTCCTATAGATTTGACGCAATTCTTTGTATATTTTATTTTATTTTATTATTATTTTTTTCTCTTTTTTTTAAATTAAAAAAAATTTTATTATAGTTTGCATCATTCATTTCCACAAGATTTTGAGTTACATGTTTTCTCCCCATCTTTCCCCCACCCACCGCCCCAAAACAGCCATC
>CM053580.1:117445175-117501978 GCA_028627135.1 Pseudochirops cupreus | reverse complement strand
GGGGGGGGGTAGTTAGAAGAGAGGGAAATAGTAGTAAGGGGAAAACGGAGGTAAAGAGGGGGAGGTCACAGGGAGGGAATACTGAGGGATGCAGTGGTCAAAAGTAAAACTCTTAAAGAGGGAAAGGGAGAAAGATGAAACAAAAACATAAACAGGGGAGGGAATAGGATGGAGGGAAAGACACAGACAGTAATCCTAACTTTGAATGTGAATGGGATGAAATCTCCAATAAAATGGAGCCAGATAGCAGAATGGATTAAAAACCACAATCCTACAATATGCTGTCTACAGGAAACACATTTGAAATAAGGTGATAAGCACAGGGTAAAGGTAAAAGGCTGGAGTAGAATATATTATGCTTCAGCTAAAGTTAAAAAAAAAAGTAGGGTAGCAATCCTTATCTCAGATAAAGCAAAAGGAAAAATAGATCTACTTAAAAGAGATAGCGAAGGAAATTATATCCTGCTAAAAGGCACCATCAAGAATGAAGCAGTATCACTACTTAACATCTATGCACCAAGCTGTATAGCATCCAGATTCTTAGAGGAGAAGTTAAGGGAGTTAGAGGATGACAGGGATAGCAAAAATATACTAATGGGGGACCTCAATCACCCCCTTTCTGAACTTGATAAATCTAACCTCAAAATAAACAAGAAAGAAGTTAAGGAGGTCAATAGAATTTTAGAGAGGCTAGATATGATAGATCTCTGGAGAAAACTGAATGGGGATAAAAAGGAATATACCTTCTTCTCATGGTATATGACACATATACAAAAACTGATCATGTACTAGGGCATAAAAAGCTCACAATTCAGTGCAGAAAAACAGAAATATTAAATGCATCATTCTCAGATCATGATGCAATAAAAATCATATTCAATAAAGGGCCATGGAAAGATAAACAAAAAAACTAATTGGCAAGTAAATAATTTAATCCTAAAGAATGAGTGGGTCAAACAAGAAATTATAGAAACAATCAGTAACTTCATTCAAAAGAATGACAATAATGAGACAGCATACCAAAACTTGTGGGATGCAGCAAAGGCAGTTCTCAGCAGAAGTTTTATATCCCTGAGTGCATACATGAATAAATTAGAGAAAATGGAGGTCAATGAATTGAGCATGCAATTGAAAAAGCTAGAAAAAGAACAAATTGAAAATCTCCAATTAAATACTAAATTAAAAATAATGTAAAACAAAGGAGAAATTAATAAAATTGAAATTAAGAAAACTATTGAATTAATAAATAAAACTAAGAGCTGGTTTTATGAAATAACTTATAAAATTGATAGTCCCTTAGTCAATATGATAAAGAAAAGAAAGAAGAAAACGAAATTACAAGTATCAAAAATAAAAAGGGTGAATCTACCTCCAACAAAGAGTAAATTAAAACAATAATTAGGAATTATTTTGCCAAATTGCGTGCATAGAAATTTGACAATCTTAGTGAAAAGGATGAATATTGATAAAAATATAAATTTCCCAGGTTAACTGAAGAGGAAGTAGAATCCTTAAATAGCCCCATCTCAGAAAAAGAAATTGAATAAGCTATCAGAGAACTCCCTAGGAAAAATTCTCCCAAACCAGATGGATTTGCAAGCAAATTCTATCACACATTTAAAGAACAATTGATTCCAATACTCCACAAACTATTTGGGAAAATTAGTGAAAAAGGAGTCCTACCAAATTCATTTTATGACACAAATATGGTACTGATACCTAAATCAAGAAGAGATAAAACAGAGAAAGAAAATTATAGACCAATTTCCCTCATGAATATAGATGGAAAAATTTTAAATAAAATACTAGCAAAAAGACTACAGCAACTTATCACAAGAATAATACACTTTTATCAGGTAGGATTTATTACAGGAATGCAAAGATGGTTTAATATTAGGAAAACCATGAGTATAATTGATCATATCAACCAAAAAACTAGCAGAAACTACATAATTATCTCAATAGATGCAGAAAAAGCTTTTGACAAAATACAATTTCTTCCTTAAAATAATAGGTAGCATCTATTTAAAGCCATCAGCAAGTATTATATGTAATGGGGATAAGCTAGAAGCATTTCCAGTAACATCAGGGATGAAACAAGTATGTCCACTATCACCCCTCTTCTTCAATCTGGTACTAGAAATATTAGCAGTAGCAATTACAGAAGAAAAAGGAATTAAATTAGACAAAGAGGAGACTAAGCTATCACTATTTGCAGATGATATGATGACATACTTAGAGAATTCTAGAGAATCAAGTAAAAAACTACTTGAGACAATAAATAAATTTGGCAAAGTTGCAGGTTATAAAATAAACCCACATATATCCTCAGCATTCTTATATATTTCTAATGAAATCCAACAGCAAGAGATAGAAAGAGAAATCCCATTTAAAGTTACTGTAGACATTATAAAAAATTTGGGAATCTACCTGACAAAACAACCCCAGGGACAATATGAACACAATTACAAAACACTTTTCACACAAATAAAGTCAGATCTAACTAATTGGAAAAACATAAATTGCTCATGGCTGGGTCTAGCTAATATAATAAAAATGTCAATTTTCCCTAAATTAAATTATATAGGGCCATACCAATCAATCTACCAAAAAATTATTTTATAGAAGTAGAAAAAAAATAGTAACAAAATTCATTTGGAAGAACAAAAGGTCCAGAATATCAAGGGAATTAATGAAAAGAAATAGGGAAGGTGGGCTATCCATACCAGATTTTAATCTGTGTTATAAAGCAGCAATCATCAAAACTACTTGGTACTGGCTGAGGAATAGAGTAATGCATCAATGGAATGGATTTGGTACAGGAGACTCAGCAGTCAATGACTATAGTAATCTACTGTTTGATAAACCCAAAGACCCCAGTTTTGGTGATAAGAACTCACTATTTGACAAAAACTGCTGGGAGAACTGCAATATAATATGGACAAAACTTCCTATTGCTAATTTCCCAACCATTGTCACTTTTAATCACTTCCTATTTTCCAAAATAAAGCTTCTTTGTACATATTTGATTGAATGTTGTCACTGCCATTGGGTTGTGAGCTCTTTGAGAGACAGAACTGTCTTTTAACTCTTTTTTTTTTATTTCCCAGCATTTAACCTAGCTCCTGTCATCTACTAGGCACTTGATAAATGTTTATTGACTGGTTGTATGGTCCTGGGACAGTCACTAAAACTCTCTCAGCCTCAGTTTCCTCAGTTATAAAATGAGGGTAGTAGTGAAAGCACTTACTTTACAGAGGTTTTGTGGAGATATAAAGAGATAATATAAATAAAGCACTTGGCAAACCTTCAAGTGCTACGTATTATTTGTGGGGATTGTTCTGGGGAAAGCACTTTTTAAACTTTGAAGATAAATGGGAATGAAAGTTACATAAATATGAGTCACAAACAGAAAGGGGTGGCATTGGCAAATGTAGGGGAACCAGTTCTAGATTCAATATTCTGGATATGCTTTGAGTTTGTTTTATTGGAATTGGTTTTTATTTTTTTCAATTACATGTGAATATAGTTTTCAACACTCATTTTTTAAAATAAAATTTTGAGTTCCAAACTTTTTCTCTCTGTCTTCCTCCCTTTGACTCTCCCCAAGAGAGCGAGCAATCTGATACAGGTTGTATGTGAGTAATCCTGTAAAGATATTTCCACATTAGTAATGTGAAAGAGGAAACAGAACAAAAGGGAAAAGCCATGAAAAACAAAAAATAAAAGTGAAAATGATATGCTTTTATATGCATTCAGATTCCATAGCTATTTCTTTGGATGTGGTTAGCATTTTCCATCATGAGTCTTTTGAAATTGTCTTGAATCATCATCATATTGCTCAGAAGAGCTAAGCCAATCATAGTCCATTGTCAAAAAATATCGCTGTTAGATGTTCAATGTTTTCTTGATTATGCTCATTTCACTCAGCATCAGTTCAGGTAAGTCTTTCCATTTTTTTTTTCTGAAATCTGCCTGCTCATCATTTCTTATAGGACAACAGTATTCTATGACATTCATACACCACAACGTGTTCACCCATTCCCCAATTGATGAGCATCCTCTCAATTTCCAATATTTTACCACCGTGAAAGGGGTAGGTATAAATATTTCTGTATTTGTAGGTCCTTTCCCCTTTTTTATATCATGGGATATAGACCTAGCAGTGGTATCACTTGATCAAAGGGTATGCACAGTTTGATTGTCCTTTAGGTATAGTTCCCAATAGTTCTGCAGAATGGTTGGATCAGTTTACAATTTCACCAAAAATGCATTAGACCTCTTCTCCAACATTTATAATTTTCCTTTTATGTCATATTAGCCAATCTGATTGGTGTGAGGCAGTACCTCACATGTCTCATTAGAGACATGCATGTTTCTGACAGTTATTTAGAGTGGTTTTTTATATTACTATGAATAGCTTTAATTTCTTCATCTGGACATTGCCTGTTCATATCCTTTGATCATTTATCCATTTGGGAATGGGAATCTTCACAATTTGACTCAGTTCACTATATCTTTGATAAATGAGGTCTTTGTCAGAAACACTGACTGAAAAAAATGATTTCCCATCTTTCTGCTTTCCTTCTCATCTTTGTTGCATGGATTTTGCCTGCCCAAAACCTTTTTTTAATTTAATGTAATCAAAATGATCCATTTTGTATTTTAAAATGTTCTCCATCTTTTGTCATATATTTTTCTGTTTTCCATTGCTCTGACAAGGTAAACTATTTCTTGCTCTTCTAATTTGCTTATATCATCACCCTTTATGTATGTGGTTTGATCTTATTTTTGTATAAAATGTCAGTTATTGATCTATGTGCAGTTTCTGCCATAATATTTTCCAGTTTTTCCTGTCATTTTTGTCAAATAATGAGTTCTTATCACAGAGTGGAGTCTTTGGACTTATCAATGAGTAGCTTGTATTGCAGAGTACTTGTCATTTCCTACTGTATCTTTTGTGTCTAACCTATTCCATTGATTTCCCACTGCATTTCTTAGTCAGTACCAAGTAGTTTTGAAGACTGTCATGTTATAATATAGTTTTAGAAATGGTATAGCTAGTCTACCTTCCTTTCCATTTTTTCCATTAGTTCTCTTGCCATTACTTTTTTTCCTTCCATATGAATATTTTTATTATCTTTTCTAGCTCAATAAAATATATTTTGGTAATTTGATTGGTATGGCACTGGACTGATTAATTAATTTTGGTACAATTTTCATTCTTATTGTTACCTTGATGTACTCTTGAATAAATGATATTTTTCCAGTTGTTTAGATGTGATTTTATTTGTGAGAAAAAAGTTTTAAATTCTGTTCATATAGTTTCTGGGTTTCTCTTGGTAGGTAGACTCCTAAATATTTTATATTGTCTGCAATTATTTTAAATGACGTTTCTCTTTTCACCTCTTGTTGCTGGGCTTTTTTGCTGGTATATAGAAATGCTGATGAGTTATGTGGGTTTACTATACATCCTCAAGCTTTGCTAAAGTAAATTATTTCAAGTAGTTTTGTCATTGAAACTCTAGGATTCTCTAAGTATATCATATCATCTGCAAAGACTTTTGTTTCCTCATTGCTTATTCTAATACTTTTAATTTCTTTTTCTACTCTTATTGGTAAAACTACTACTTCTAGTATAATATTGAGTAATAGTGGTAATAATAAGTATCCTTTTTCACCCCAGATTTTATGGAAAGACTTCTAACTTGTTCCCAATTTACAGATAATACTTTTTGATTACTTAAGGTAGATATTACACATCATTTTAAGGAAATCCCCATTTATTCCTATGCTCTCTATTTTGTTTTTTATATGAATGGGTCCTGTATTTTCTCAAAAGCCTTTTCTGCATCTCTTGAGATATATCGTCAGTTATGTTGATAGCTTTATATTACTGAACCAGCCTTGAATTCCTGTTATAAAGCCCATCTGGCCATACTATTTTATCCTGGTGAAAAACTACTGTAATTTCTTTGCTAACTTTTGTTAAATTTTTGCATTAATAGCCATTAAGGAAATTTGTCTATACTTTATCTGATTTGGCTCTGCTTTGTTTGTATAGTATTGGAATTAATTGTTCATTAAATATTTGGTAATATTCATTTTAAAATCCTTCTCTCCCGGGAGATTTTTTTTTCATTGGAAGTTCATTGATGGCTTCTTCATTTTTTTTTTCTAAAATGGGATTATTTCCTCTTCTGTTAATCTGGGCAGTTTGTAATTATGTAAATACACATTCATTTCACTTAGATTGTCTGATTTATTGGCATACAGTTAGGCAAAATAGCTTCTAAATTCTCTTAATTTCTTTGTCATTGGTGGTGAAGTTACCTTTTTTTTGGTACTGATAATTCAGTTTTCTCTTTTCTAATCTAAGTGACCAAATAATTATCTATTTAATTTTTTTCCATAAAACTAGTTATTCATTTTATTTTTTAGTTCAGTAGATTTCTTATTTCCAATTTTATTCATCTCCCCTTTGACCTTGAGATTTCCAATTTGGTGCTCAATTTGGGATTTTTTTTTTTTTTGGAAGGGGTAAGAACAGGGGATTGTGCCCATGGTCACACAACTGTTAAGTATCTAGTGTCTCAGGTCTGATTTAAACTTAGGTCCTCCTGACTCCAGGGTCGGTGCTCTGTTCACTGTGCCACCTAGCTGCTCCAATTTTAAATTTTGGCTTAATTTCTGTACTCAACTGAGGGTATATGTTATTTCCTTGTTGAGCAAAATCCTATGAGAGTAAGGTTCAAAGTATTCTCATCTCTTCCCTTATTCCCCTGTATTATAATTGGTTTTTCATGCCTCTTCATGTGATATAATTAACCCATTCTGACTTTCCCTTTCCTCTTCTCCCAGTACCATTCTTTTTTCCCCCTAATTTTTTTTTAATATTATCACATCAAAGTCAACTTATAACCGCACCCTCTTTCTATTTATACTCCTTCAAACAACCCTAACAGAGACACAGTTCTTAAGAGTTACAAGTATTGTCTTCCCATGTAGGTATGTGCAGTTTAACCTTTTTGAATAACGTTATTTTTTTTCTTTCCTGTTGACCTTTTTATGCTTTACTTCAGTCTTATATTTGGAGATTGAATTTTCTGTTCAGGTCTAGTGTTTTCATCAGGATAATCTGAAAGTTTCTGACTTCTTTGATCTGCATTCAGACTCCATAGTTATTTTTCTGGATTTAGATAGCATTTTTTTAAAATGAGTCTTTTGCAATTGTTAAGGCAATCAAGATCGCTGTAAAGATCATTGCATTGCTGAAGAACTGAGTGTAGCAAAGTTGGTCATTGCACAATGTTGCTGTTACTGTGCACAACATTTTCCTCGTTCTACTCACTTCACTCAGCATTGGTTTATATAAGTCTTTCTAGATTTTTCAGAAGTCTGACTGCTCATCATTTCTTATGGAAAAATAGAATTCCATTACATGCATACACCACAATTTGACCCAAATGAAGAGCATCCCCTCAATTTCCAATTCTTTGCCACCACAAAAAGAGCTACTAAAAACATTTTTGTTCATGTGGGTCTGTTTTGCATTGTTAGTGATCTCTTTGGGATATAGGCCTAGATATGGCATTTCTTGGTGAAAGGACATAAGTTTTACAGCCCTGTGGGCATAGTTCCAAATTGTTCTCCATAATGATTGATTTAGATCACAACTCCACCAACAAATGCTCTAGGGTTTCAATTTTTCCACATCCCCAACCTTTATCATTTTTCTGTTTTGTCATTTTCACCAATCTGGTAGGCATGACGTGGTACCTCAAAGTTGTCTTTAATATGCATTTCTCTAATCAAGAGTATTTTAAAGCATTTTTTCTTAAGACTATAGAGAATTTTAATTTCTTTATCTGAAAACTACTTGTCCATATCCTTTGATCATTTGTTGATTGGGGAATGATTTGTATTCTTAAAAATTTGATTCAGTCCTCAATATATTTTGAATATGAGGCCTTTATGAGAGACACTGGTTGTAAATTTTTTCCCCAGTTTTCTGCTTCCCTTCTTATCTTGGTTACTTTATCTTAGTTGGACAAAAATTTCTTTTTTCTGCTTTTGTATTTTATTTTTCTCAGTTACATGTAAAAACAATTTTAACGTTTGTTTTCAAAATTTTGACTTCCAAATTCTCTCCCTTCCTTCTTCTCCACCCCCCTCATTGAGAAGACAAATGATTCAATATAACTTATACATGTATAGTCACGCAAAACATTTCCATGATAGTCTTGTTGTTAAAAGACTATTTCACTTCATCTTCTCTCCCATCACCAATTTATTCTCTTCTATCTCTTCACCTCATCCTTTCACAATAGTGTTTTGCTTCTTACTACCCTCTCCCCTAATCTGTCCTCCTTTCAATCATCAGCCAACCTTCTCTTATCTTTTTTCCTGTCTACTTTCCAATAGGGTAAGATAGATTTCTATAACCAATTGAATGTGTATGTTATTTCCTCTTTGAGACAATTCTGATGAGAATAAGGTACACACATTCCTCCTCAGCTCCCCCCTCTTCCACTCCACTGCAAATGCTTTCAGTTGTCTCTTTTATGTGAGATATTTTCCCCTATTCTATCTCTTCTTTCTATTGTCTTCCAGTATATTCCTCACTCTCACCTTAATTTTATTTTTTATATCATTCCTTTATATTCAAATCACACCTCTGCCCTCTTTCTATGTATACTCCTTCTAACTGCCCTAAATGAGAAAGTTCTTGTGAGTAACAAATAACATCTTCCCTTGTAGAAATGTAAACAATTTAACTTAAGTCCCTTATGCTTTCTCTTTCCTGTGAAGCTTTTTCATGTTTCTCTTGAGTCTTCTATTTGAAAGTCGAATTTTTGTATTTAACTCTAGTCTTTTCTCAAGAATATTTGAAATGCCTCTATCTCATTGAATGTCCATTTATCCCCATGATTTTACTAAATTTTGCCAGGTAGGTGATCCTTAGTTATAATCTCAGCTCCTTTGACCTATGGAATATTGTATTCCATGTCCTTTAATGTTGAAGCTGCTAAATCTTTTGTTATCCTAATTGTGGCTCCATGATTCTTTAATTGTTTCTTTCTGGCTGCTTACAATACTTTGTCCTTAACCTGGAAATTCTGGAATTTGGCTTTAATATTCCTTGGAGTTTTCATTTTGGGATTTTACTCAGGACATGATTAGTGGATACTTTCTATTTTTATTTTACCCTCTGATTCCACAATAACAGGACTGTTACTCCTGATAATTTTTTGAAAGATCAACTCTAGGCTATATTTTTTTATCATAACTTTAAGGTAGCCCCACAATTTTTAAATAATCTCTGCTGCATCTACTTTCCAAATCATTTGTTTTTCCAGTGAGATATTCCACAATGTCTTCCATTTTTCAAATTTTTGTTTTTGTTCTATGATTTCTTGATTTCTCATAAAGCCATTAGCTTCCATTATCTCCGTTCTCGTTTTTAAGGAATAATTTTCCTTACTGAGTTTTTTGACGTTCTTTTCCATGTGGTCAATTCTGCTTTTTAGGGCATTTTTCTTCTCATTGGCTTTTTGGACCTCTTTCGACATTGAGCCTAATCTGTTTTATAAGACATTATTGTCTTCAGTATTTGTGTGTGTGTGTGTGTGTGTGTGTGTGTTTGTCTCCTTTCTCAAGTTTTTGACATGTTTTTCATGATTTTGTTGCATCATTCTCTATCTTCTTCCCAATTTTTCCTCTACATTTCTTACTTGATTTTTAAAATCCTTTTTTTAGCTCTTCCATGTCCTGAGACCAACTCATTTTTCTTGGAGGCTTTGGATGTAGGAGCTTTGACTTTGTTGTCTTCTTCTGAGAGTATATTTTGATCTTCTTTGTCACCAAAATTAGTTTCTATTGTCAGGTTTTTTATTGTTCATTTTCCCAGCCTATTATTTAACTTTTTAGCTCTTTGTTAGAGTATGACCCTGCTTCTTGGATGGAGTGTGAACTGTCCCAAGCTTTAGGGGTTTTGCGTAGCTGTTTTCAGAGATACTTCTAGGCCCTGTAAATTTTCAGTTCTTCCAAATTGGTATGAGCTAAGAAGAGGTATTTACACATCTCCTGGTCTGTGTTGTGGTCTGTGAGTGACCACAAACACACTTTTCTGCCCTTGAACTGTGAGGATTGTCCCCTCTCCACTCTTACCACAAGTTCTGCTATGCTAGTTCTCTTCTTTGCCCTGAGACTACCACCTAGGACTGAAACCCAGATCCAAGTATGGGCAAAGCAATGGAGTCCTGATTAGCACTAGCACTGAGTCCTCATTAATCTCCTTCTGACCAGTTGTTTGACTCCCTTACAATCTGTGCCCTGAAAGCTCTGGAAGCAAACCCAAGTGCTGCTGATTCAGTCACTCCTGTGACCTGCTCTTGTTTGCTAGCGGCAGGGCTGTGCTAGTGCAGCCTATGCTGGACTGCACTCCACTCTCAATCAGGTCCAATAGACCTTTCCTGCTGAACTTTTAATTTTCCTTTAACATCACTGGGCTGAGAAGTCTTGAAACCTCCTCTTCTGCCAGTGTTTCAGTCACCTAGAGGCCAGCTCCAAGTTTCCTTGGGCCCAGTCTGTGCTGGCTTAGCCTGCTCTAGAATGCTCTTCTCTCTTTCACTGGTGCAACAGACCTTCCTTGTTGACTTTCCAGGCTGTCTTAGGCTGGAAATTTGTTTCACTCTATCTTATTATGAGTTCTGCTGCTCTAGAATTCATTTAGAGTTATTTTTAAAGGTATTTGGGGGATATTTTAAAGGGGTTTGGGGGAAATCTCAGGTGAGTCCCTCCCTTCACTTACTCTGCCATGTTGGCACCACCCCAGAACCTATATGTTCTAAAAATATTTGTCGTAGCTCTCTTTGTGGTGGCAAATAACTGGAAAGTGCAAGTATACCCATCAATAGGGAAATGGCTGAACAAATTGTGGTATATGATTATGATGGAATAGTACTGTGCTATAAGAAATGATAGCTCAATGATCTTAGAAAAACATGAAGAGACTTACACAAAATAATGAAGAGGGAAGTGAGAAGAACCAAGAGACCTTGTACACAGTAACAATAAAATTGTTTTCAGAATGATTTTGGCAAAATAAGTTATTTTTTATGTTACAAACACTCAAATAAAGTATAAAGAACATATGAAGAAAGACAACTATCTACATCTAGAGAAATAACTGATACATAAGGGCTATGCATAGAATAATTTTAAATATCCATTTTTGTCTAATGGTGGCCATTTATTGGGTGAGGGTGGAAGAAAGAGGAAAAAGGAGATTTATACGATAATTTTGTTGTGTATTTGAAAGAAATAGCAAGTACATGATAGACTTGCAGTTTCAAGCACAATAAACTTTTTGTTTATTATACTATGTTATGGAAATGCTTGTTTTATTGCATAAATAAAAAATACAATGGAAATGTTTGGTGAATTAATCTAATCATACTGTTTTGGTCTTCTTGATTTCTTTTGTTTTACTTTCATAATGGCTTTAAGGAATTTGTGTTCGTGTGTGTGTGTGTGTGTGTGTGTGTGTGTGTGTGTGTGTGTGTACATGAAAATGAAGCAAAGAACTTGGAAAAAGGAGAACTTGTTTTTGTTTCAAATATATAGTTTCACTTTAATAACATGGAGCTGGAGGGAATGAGGATGCAGGGATGGAAACTGAAGTTATTTGGGTTCTCCTACAATAGAACTACCTCCACCCACGGGGATCACAACATGTCTTTAACGTAATCTTATTTTCACATGACACACAACCCACTTGTGTGAGTGACTGAATGAAAGCCTAGGTGTTTGTGACTCTACTGAAATTTGACTCTCTCATCATTACGTCAAGCTGCCTCTCAATTATTGGTGGATTTCAACAACAAAAAGAAAAACAAAAATGAAAACAATTGTATCTCAGAATAGACTGAGAGCTTAATGTTCTCAAGAGAATATGTAGTAAAGCCTCAGTAATTTGGAATAATTTGTGAGAAGGGCAGTCTGACTTAAGTGAAAAGAATTGTGAAATATTTTTAAAAATATTTAATTTTATTTCATTTAATTATAGACAATAACAATAACTCAAATGAACAAAGCACTAACAAGTTGAGGGCTTTTAGGATGGGTTCTAATGAATAGAGAGGAATTAGTTTGTCATTAGCTACATGCAAATAAATGATACTAAAGTTACTTTGAAAGCTTTGAAAACAATTGTGTTTTCTCAATCAGCCTAATATCCCTCCTGCCAGTTGTAATTATACTACTAATTTTCTTCATGCACCAACCCCATAGAATTGTTATGGGAATCAAAAGAGAAATAAGAAACAAGTTAATGAATGCTAAGTGTTTTTCAAACCATAAAGAACTAGGTAAATAGCAGTCATGTGCAATATTAATAATCATACCCAGATTAGTTAAAAAATAAAGAAAAGAACAACAACAACAAAAACCTTTGCCTTACCACAATGTTTGGAATTTGGCTTTACTGCTGTTCAACCATTCAGTCATATCCCACTCTTTATGACCCCATGGGCCATAGCACGCCAGCTCCTCTTGTTCTCCATATTGTCCATGAGGTTTTCTTCACAAAGACAATGGAATCATTTGCTGTTTCCTTCTCCAGTAGATCTCCTTTTGTCAGAATTCTCCACTATGACCTCTCCATCTTGAGTAACCGTGAGGGCATAGCTCACAGTTTCACTGAGTTATGAAAGCCACTCTGCCATGACAAGGTAATGATTGAGGAGGGGAATAAAAAAATCAGAATTCATACGGAAACTTCAAAAATTAATAAAATTTTATTATGCTTTAACTTCCAAGTTTACATATATTAATTTTTGTCATCATTTCTTTCACTTTTTCTTCCTGTCTTTTTCTTTTTCCCTCCTTTTCTTTCTTTTTCTTCCTCATTTTGTTTTCCTCTCTTTTGAATCTTTTTTCTTTCTTCCTTTCTGCCTTTTTCTTTTTTCTTCTCTTTTCTCTTATTCTTTTTCTCTTCATTTTAGTTCCTTTCTTTCTCTCTCCCTCTCTCCCTTCCTTCTCTTTCCTTTGCTCCTTTTTCTCTCTGTCTCTCTCTCTCTCTCTGTTTCTCTCTCCCTCTCTCTGTCTCTGTCTCTTTCTCTCTGTCTTTCTCTCTCCCTGCCTTTCCTTCTCCCTCTTCCTCTGTCTTTCTCTCCCAGAAAATCAAGGTGACATCTCAAGTCAGTATTCCTGACTAGTTGTGGCCAGGCCAGAATCAGGTGTTTTCAGAGGTGGGAAAATATCCAGGAATGTAGAGTTAGAATTATGCCAGGTGCAAAACTGTATAATTTCTCTCTTTTCCAATGAATTACATTCATTATTACTCACATTAATATAACATGTAACAATTTTTAAGTGCTTCTATCATAAGAACCTTATGAAGTAGGTAACATAATTTTATTTTTAGGGCTCTGAACCTGTCATTTTATTGATGTGATGAATTCTCAATGTGGAAACTCTTTCCTTAGATACAAATCATTAACTCTCCCATAATCCATAGGCTCAGAGAACTGACTGTGCCACTGAAGTTGAAAAATATTGCCAATGGTCATATAGCTAATATGTGTCAGAAGCAGAACTAGAACCCAGATCTTTTGACTCCAAAGTCAGTCTTCTATCTACTCTGCCACATTGCTACTTTGTTGATGTAAATATTATTATTCCCATTTTGCAAATGAGGTAACTGTGGTTAGAGAGGCCAAATGATTTTCCTACATTCTTATAGCAAGCAAATGACAGATTGATAACTTAAGCCTGAGCCTCTTGGTTCTTTTTTTTTTCCTTTTTTTTTGGAGCAGGGAAGGCAGGACAACTGGGGTTAAGTGACTTGCCAAAGATCATACAGCTAGTAAGTGTTAAGTGTCTGAGGCCGGATTTGCACCCAGTTCCTCCCAACTCCAGGGCCCGTGCTCTACTCATTGTGCTACCTAGCCACTGTTGACTCTCTAAACTCCTAACTCCATGTTTTTTTGAACACACTGCACTGCCTAACTTTTTTTCTTTACTTTTCCTCTTTTATAGTGCAAGAGGAAAGTTTAATGTAACAGGATTCCTCCCCCCCCCCCCCCCCAGGTATTTATGTCTGTATGGGATCAAGCAGGGGAAGAATAGAAGGATGCCAATGAAAGTAAATAACAGTCAAATTGAAGCTATATGATGCATCAAGAGTCACTTAAGCAAAACATGAAGATTGAAAAATTAGAAGAAAGTGTAAAGTATTTCACTGGAAAAACAACTGACCTGGAGAACAGATACAAGAGAGATAACCTAAGAAAAGCCATGATGTAAGAAAACAGCCTGGATGACATCCTCCAAGAGACTGTCAAAGAAAACTGTCCTGAAGTCCTACAATCAGAGGGTAAAATACTTATTGAAATAATTCACCAGACTCCTCCTGAAAGAGATCCCAAATTGAAAACTCTAAGAAATATTGTACCTAAATTCCAGAATTGCAAGTCAAGGAGAAAATACTGAAGTGGCCAAAAAGAAACAATTCAAATATCGTGGAACTATTACAAAGGACCTAACAGCTTTTACTTTAAGAGATCAGAGAGATTGGAATTTGGTATTTTGTAAGGCAAAAGAGCTAAGACTGTAACCAAGGATCAACTACCTGGCAAAACTGAGCATAATCTTTCTGGTAAGGATCTGATCATTTAACAAAATAAGTGACTTCAAGACTTTCCTGATGAAAAAGCCAGAGCTCAATAGAAAATCTGATCTACAATTACAAGACTCAAGAAAGACATAAAAAGGTAAACAAGGAAAACACTCTCTCTCTCTCTCTCTCTCTCTCTCTCTCTCTCTCTCTCTCTCTCTTTCTCTTTCTCTCTCTCTCTCTCTCTCTCACACACACACACACACAGACACACAGACACACAGACACATGCACACATGCACATAACTTAGGGTTCAGTAGAAGCAAATTGTTTACATCTAGATATGAGAAGCTGATACCTGTCAATGCTGAAATTTATATGATTATTGCAACCTTTAAAAGGGATATACATAAACAGAGGGTGTGGATATAAATGAAGTAATCTGATGATTAAAAAAAAACCCTCATTATGGGGTTCAAAGGGACTGTAATGGGAGAAAAGGAAAGGATGAGGCAGAAAAAGGTAAATTATGCCACACACAGAGGCTGAAAACATACTATAGTAGAGCGGAAGGAGGGAAGGAGATGAACATCATATGAACTTTATTCTCATTGGTTCTGGTTCAAAGAAGGATCAACATAATCAGCTAAGTTTAAGATTCTAACATGATACAGCACAAAAACTCATTATAATAGAGGGAAAGGAGGCAGGGAGAGGAGCACTGTATGGAATTTACTTTCATTGGTTTGGGGTCAAAGAGAGAATAACATATTCTAAGTATAAAAATCCATTGTGCCCTATAAACACTAGGAGGGGTAAGGGAGGGATAAAAAGGGGTGGAGGTTAGAAGGCAGGGAAATACTAGGAAGGAGAAAGGGCAGGTAAAGAAGGGGGAGTCATGGGGAGGGAATACTGGGAGAGGTGGTAGTCAAAAGGAAAATTCTTAAGGAGGGGAAGGGAGAAGGAGGAAACAAAAACATAAACAGGGGAGGGAAGAGAATGGAGGGAAAGACACAGATAGTAATCATAACTGTGAATGTGAATGAGATGAACTCTCCCATGAAATGGAGGCAGATAGAAGAATGGATTAAAAGCCATAATCCTACAATATACTGTCTACAAGAAAGACATTTGAAACAAGGGGATACAAAGAGGGTAAAGGTAAAAGGCTGGAGTAGAATATATTATGCTTCAGCTAAAGTTATAAAAAAAAGCAGGAGTAGCAATCTGGATCTCAGATAAAGCAAAAGCAAAAATAGATGTAATTAAAAGAGATGAGGAAGGAAACTAGGTCTTGCTAAAAGTCAACATTGAGAATGAAGCAATCTCATTACTTAATACATATGCACCAAGTGGTATAGCATCCAAATTCCTATAGGAGAAGTTAAGGCAGTTAGAGGAAGAAATAGATAGCAAAACTCTACTAATGGAGGACCTCATTCTCCCCCTCTCTGAACTTGATAAATCTAACCTCAAAATAAACAAGAAAGAAGCTAAGGAGGTGAACAGAATTTTAGAGAGGCTAGATATGATAGATCTCTGGAGAAAACTGAATGGGGATAAAAAGGAATATACCTTCTTCTCAGTGGTACATGGCACATACACAAAAATCAACCATGCACTAGGGCCTAAAAACCTCAAAATTTGGTGCAGTAAGGCAGAAATATTTAGTGCATCCTTCTCAGATCATGTTGCAATAAAAATCATATGCAATAAAGGGCCACAGAAAGATAGACTAAAAACTAATTGGAAATTAAATAATTAATCCTAAAGAGTGAGAGGGTCAAACAAGAAATTATAGAAACAGTAACTTCATTCATGAGAATGGCAATAATGAGACAAAATACTAAAACTTGTGGGATGCAGCAAAGGCAGTTCTTAGGGAAATTTTATATCCTAAGTGCATACATGAATAAATTAGAGAAATTAGAGATCAATGAACTGGGCATGCAATTGAAGAAGCTAGAAAAAGAAAAAAATTGAAACTTCCCAATTAAATACTAAATTAGAAATAAAGCAAACCAAAGGAGAAATTAATAAAATTGAAATTAAGAATACTATTGAATTAATAAATAAAATTAAGAGCTGGTTTTGTAAAAAAATCAATAAAACTGATAGACCCTTAGACAATATATTAAAAAAAGATGAAAACCAAATTATGAGTGTCAAAAATGAAAAGGGTGATTCTATTTCCAATGAAGAGGATTAACTGAAAAGGAAGTAAATTACTCAAATAAACCCATATCAGAAAAAAGAAATTGAAAATGCTACCAAGGAACTCCTTAGGAAAAAATCTCCAGGGCCAGTTGGATTTGCTAGTGAATTTTATCATACATTTAAAGAACAATTGATTCCAATACTTTACAAACTATTTGGGGAAATCAGTAAAGAAGGAGTCCTATCGAATTATTTTTATGACACAAATATGGTATTGATACCTAAATCAGGAAGAGATAAAACAGAGAAAAAAAATTATAGACCAATTTCCCTCATGATACAGATGTAAAACTTTTACATAAAGTATTAGCAAAAAGACTACAGCAACTTATCACAAGAATAATATACTTTTATCTGGTTAGATTTTTTCCAGGAATGCAAGGATGGTTTAACATTAGGAAAATCATCAGTACAATTGATCAGATCAACAAAAAACCCAGCAGAATCCACAGAATTATCTCAATAGATGCAGAAAAGGCTTTTGACAAAATACAACATCCATTCCTATTACAAACATTAGAAAGTATAAGAATAAACGGGGTCTTCCTTAAAATAACAGGTAGCGTCTATTTAAAGCCATCAGCAATTATTATATGTAATGGGAATAAGCTAGAAGTATTTCCAATAAGATCACCCCTCTTATTTAATCTGGTACTAGAAATGTTAACAGTAGCAATTAGAGAAGAAAAGGAAATCAACAGAATCAAATTAAGGCAAAGAAGAGACTAAACTATCACTCTTTGCAGATAAGAGGATATACTTAGAGAATCCTAAGGAATCAAGTTAAAAAACTACTTGAGACAATGAATAAATTTGGCAAAGTTGCAGGATATAAAATAAACCCACATAAATCCTTGACATTCCTATATATTTCTAACAAAATCCAACAGAAAGAGATAGAAAGAAAAATCCCATTTAAAGTTACTGTAACTATTATAAAATATTTGGGAATTTACCTGCCAAAACAAACTCTAGACCTATATGAACACAACTACAAACCACTTTTCACACTAATAAAGTCAGATCTAACTAACTGGAAAAACATCAATTGCTTGTGGCCAAGTCTAGCTAATATAATAAAAATGACAATTTTATTAAAATTAAATTATATATTTAGTGTCATACCAAACAATCTACCAAAAATTACTTCATAGAGCTAGAAAAAATAGTAACAAAATTCATTTGGAAGAATAAAAGGTCCAAAATACCAAGGGAAAGAATGAAAAGAAAAAGGGAAGGTGGCCTAGCCATACCAGATTTTAATCTGTGTTTATAAAGCCGCAGTCTTAAAGAACTACTTGGTACTGGCAGAATAATAGAGTAGTGGAAAAATGGAATAGATTGGGTACATGACACTCAGCAGTCCATGATTATAGTAAACTACTGTTTGATAAACACAAAGATCCCAGTTTTTGGTATAAGAGCTTACTATTTGACAAAAACTACTGTGAAAACTGGAATATAGTATGACAGAAACTGAGTATAGACCATCATCTAACACCAAATACCAAAATCAAGTCTAAATGGGTGCATGATCTAGGTATAAAGGCTGATACTGTAGTAGTCTAGGAAAGCAATGAATAGTCTACCTGTCAGATTTATGGAGATGGGAAGACTTTATGCCCAAATAAGAATTAGCATTATAAAATGCAAAATGGATATTTTTGATTACAGTAAATCAAAAAGTTTGTGTACAAACAAAGCCAATGTAACCAAGATTAAGAGGGAAGTGGAAAATTGGGAAATAATTTTTACAACCAATATCTCTGATAAAGTCCTTATTTCTAAAATATACAGGGATTTGAGTCAAATCTATAAGAATACAAGTCATTCCCTAATTGATAAATGGTCAAAGGATATGAACAGGCAGTTTTCATGGGAAGAAATTAAAGATCTCTATAAGCATATGAAAAAATGCTCTAAATCCCTATTGATTAGAGAAATGCAAGTGAAAACAGTTCTGAGCTACTAAATCTCACCAGTCAGATTGGCTAAGATGATAAACAGGAAAATGACAAATGCTGGAGAGGATGTGGAAAAATTGGAACCCTAATGCATTGTTAGTGGAGCTTTGAATTGATTCAACCACTCTGGAGAGCAATATAGAACTATGCCCAAAGGGCTAGCAATAATTTCATACCCTTTGACCCAGCAATACCATTTCTAGGGTTGTATCACAAAGAGATCATAGAAATGGGAGGAAGACCCAGATGTACAAAAATATTTATAGCTGCTTTTTTTGTGGTGGCAAGGGATGGGGAATTAAGGAAATGCCCATCAATTGGGGAATGGCTAAACATTCATATGGTATGTTAATGTAATGGAATGCTATTGTGCTATAAGAAATAAGGAGCAGATAGACTTTATATTGTTCTGGAGAGGCTCATATGAACTGATGCTGAGTGAGAAGAGCAGAATGAGAAATCTGTACACAATTACAGTCACAACATGTGTGTGACAACCAACTTTGACAGTCTGGACTCTTCTCAGCAATGCAGGGTTATAAGACAGCTGCAAAAGACTCATGATGGAGGAAGATGTCTACATTCAGAGAAAAAAACTAGAAAGAGCAGAGTTTGAATACAGATTGAAACAAACTAGCTGCTCCCTTTCTTTTTCTTGTCTGGTTTCATTTCTTCTTTCCTGTTGTTCATTCCATGTGTTACAATCCTTATTTATAACCCGACTAATGTCTAAGTAGTTACAGATACTATACTTGATTGTATGCTGCCATGGAGATGGGGAGGAGAAGGACAGGAAGAAAATTTAAAACTCAAGGGATTGTGGAACTGAATCTTGTAAACAAAAATTAAACAATTAAATTAATAAAGACAAAAAAAGTGGAAAAAATCATCCAGGAAAACTGCTCTGATATCTTAGAAGTAGGGAATAAGATAGTCATCAAAATAATCTACCTATCCCCTCCCTAAAAAGAGCCCAACATGGAAACTCTGGGGGTTATTGTAGCAAAATTCCTGAATTATTAGGTTGAGGAGAGAATACTGTAAGCAGCCAGAAAGAAATGATTCAAATACCAAGGAACCACAGTCAGGATTACACAGGACTTAGTAGCTTCCATATTAAAGTACTGCAGGTCTTGGAAAATGATATTCCAGAAGGCAAAGGAGCTTGGATTACAACTAAGAATCAATAATCAAGCAAAATTGAGCACAATCTTCCAGAGTAAAAGATGGATAGTCAATGAAATAAAGGACTTTCAAACTTTCCTGAGAAAAGATCAGAGCCGAGGTGGCGATACAATATGGCAGAGTAAAAGCTTCAACTTGCTTGATCTCTCCCCCAAACCCCTTAAAATCCCTGTAAAAATGACTCTAAACAAATCCTAGAGCTGAAGAACCCACAAATGACAGAGTGAAACACATCTCCAGTCCAAGAGAGCCTGGAAGGCTGACAGGAAGGGTATATTGCATCAGTCTGGGAGCAGAGCACACAGCGTGGGCCATGCCAGCATAAACAGGGCCAGAGCAGGTTTCAAAGGACTGAATCACTGCAGCTGTGGCAGTTTCCAGGCTTTTCAACCCACAAATGTCAAAGACAGTATAGAAGGTCAGTGAGAAAACTCTGTGGGACCTGAGTGAAAGAGAAGTGTAGTCTGACTAGTGTCTGGCCCCATCAGTGGTCATGGAGATGGTTGTGCCAGGAGCAGCAGCAGCAGCAACAGTTGCTTCCAGAGCTCTGGGCCCACAGATTGTGGGGGATCCATCAGCTTATACAAAACCCCTGAATCCCAGGACAGTATACTCAGTCCAATTCCCCCCTCTCCACTGGAAGTAGAGTCCTACCCTGACAAAGAGCTAGAAAGTCAAGTATCTGGCTGGGAAGATGAGCAAACAGTGTAAAAAAAAAGTTAGACTATAGAATCTTACTTTGCTGATTTAAAAAAAAGGTCAAAACATTCAACCAGAAGAAGAAAATGAAGCCAAAGCTGCTACATCCAAAGTCTCCAAGAAAAAATATGAATTAGTCACAGGACATGGAAGAGTTCAAAAAGGATTTTGGAAATCAAATAAAAGAAATAAAGGAAAAATTGGGAAAAGAAATGAGAATGATGCAAAATAATCATGAAAAACAAGTCGACAACTTGCTAAAGGAGACCCAAAAATAGTGAAGAAAATAACATCTTAAAAAATAGACTAACCCAAATTTCAAAAAAGATCCAAAAAGCCAAGGAAGAGAAAATTGCCTTAAAAAGCAGAATTGAATGATGCAATGGGGCCTGTGTAGGGCGGCAGGATTTCTAGATTGCAGGAGAAAATGGTGGTCTCCACAGACAAACTATGAAAAAAGAATATACAGTGTGAAAGTAGAGGGTGAATCTAAATAGCCTAAGAACCTCCAACATTTAGATTTGTAACAAAAATTAATATGAATGGGATTAATAATTTCAATGGAATGATGGATGCACTGTGCATACCAGTGTTATCAAAATGGCAAAATGGCTATATCATTAAAGTTATACTTCAAGAGCTAAGGCATCTAATGACATCCAAAGAAAACATGAAACTTCCACAACCTCCAGAAGAACAAACATACAGCAATTAGTTTTGACAAATCTCATACAAAGCAGATTTGGCCAAATGGAAAAGGAGGTCCAAAAGCTCACTGAAGAAAAGAAATCCTTCAAGATTAGAATGGATCAAATGGAAGCTAATAATTTTATGAAAAATCAAGAAATTATAAAACAGAACCAAAAGAATGAAAAATAGAAGACAATGTGAAATATCTCATTGGAAAAATCACTGACGTGGAAAATAGATCCAGGGCAGATAATTTAAAAATAACTGAACTACTTGAAAGCCATGATAAAAAAAAATCCTAAATATCATCTTTCAAGAACTTATCAAGGAAAACTGCCCCGACATTCTAAAACCAGAGGGTATAATAGAAATTGTAAGATTCCACCAATTGTCTCTTGAAAGAGATTCCAAAAGGAAAACTCCTAGAAATATCGTAGCCAAATTCCAGAGTTCCAAAGGCAAGGAGAAAGTATTGTAAGCAGCAAGAAACAATTTGAGGATTATGTAAATACAATAAATATAACACAAGACCTAGCAGCTTCTACATGAAGGAATCAAAGTACTTGGAATATGATATTCCAGAGGTCAGACGAGCTAGGATTAAAACCAAGAAT
This sequence comes from Pseudochirops cupreus, assembly GCA_028627135.1. Taxonomy (NCBI): domain Eukaryota; kingdom Metazoa; phylum Chordata; class Mammalia; order Diprotodontia; family Pseudocheiridae; genus Pseudochirops; species Pseudochirops cupreus. The sequence continues at coordinate 117,479,988 of CM053580.1, read as the reverse complement.
CAGCTACCCAGCACAACTGAGTATAATACTTCAGGGGGAAAATGGATATTCAATGAAATAGAGGACTTTCAAGCATTCTTGCTGAAAAGACCAGATCTGAATAGAAAATTTGACTTTCGAATACAGGACTCAAGAGAAGCATGAAAATGTAAATAGGAGAGAGAAATCATAAGAGAGTTATTAAAGTTGAACTGTTTACATTCTTACATGGAAAGATGATATTTTTAACTCATGAGACCTTTCTCAATATTAGGGTAGTTGGAGGAAATAGCTAGCTAGCTAGATAAATAGATAGATAAACAGATGACACAGGGTGAGCTGAATATGAAGGAATGATATCTAAAAATAAAGTTAAGGTAAGGTGTGAAAGAGGAGTATATTGGGAGAAGGAGAAAGGGAGGGATAAGAATTATTTATAAATTATCTTACATACAAGAAGCAAGGAAAAAGAGCCACAATGGAGGGAAAGAGAGGGGATGTGAGAAGGGATGAGTGAACTTTACTCTCATTGTATATGACTTAAGGAAGGAATAACATACATACTCATTTGGGTATCTTACCCTACAGGAAAGTAAGGTGGGAAAGAAATAAGGGTAAGATGATAGAAGTGAGGGAAGATTGGGGAAGTGGGTGATTAGAAGCAACCACTTTTGAAAAAAGACAGGGTCAAATAAGAAAATAGAGTAAGTGGGGAGCAGAATATGTTGGAGGGAAATACAGTTATTCTTTGACAACATGACTATTATGGAAGTGTTTTGCATAACTACACATATATAAGCAATATTGCTTTTTTTGCCTTTTCAATGAAGGTGGTTGGGGAGGGAAGAAGGGAGAGAATTTGTAGCTCAAAGTTTTAAAAACAAATGTCAAAATTTGTTTTTACATGCAACTGGGAAATAAGTCATACGGACAATGGGGTTTAGAAATCTATCTTGCCCTCCAAGAAAATAAGGGGGAAAGGGACAAGAGGTGGGTGTATGTGTGTAGCACCAGTGCAATATTTACAATGCCTTAGATCACGATAAAGACAATGACTATAAGTAACACATGATGTTTGATTGCAAAATATGTCAGACTCTCCAGAAAGAGGATAAAGTTGAAGGATTTATTTAGACACCAGAAAACCAAATCCCAAAATCAGTGAGCTAAAGTACCAAAGATATTTAAAAGCCATAAAACGCTGAGAGCCACATCATCCTTTAGCCTTCCCACAAACCAATGTAAGATCAAGATTTACTCACAAAACTATCCGACTCCTTACCTAAGCTCCTCTGTCCTCAACTGTCTCCACTGTCAGACATGCTTTCTACCAGCTTTTTCTCTGTGGGTTCTACTTCTCCTCAGCAAACTCCTCCCACCACTGGCTCCATGTGATTACATTCAGCCTATCAGGTGGCAGAGTTTATCTTCATAGCAGGGAATGTCTTCAAATCCCCCCCCCCCAGGTCTATTAAGGGGCAGGGAAGATATTAAAATTCCCATTCCCATTACATTTGGCCCCAAGATCTTTCATGTCACTTACATAGCAAAAAGACCTTAACAATAAATGAGAGTTTAGGGATAATTGGTGGAAAAACTTGTGTCAACAGAACTTTGCAACAATATAACAGGGATAATAGAAAAACTACACATAAAACAACAGCTTAGGGTGGGGGCTTGGGCACAAGCACCCCATTCTCCCCCCTCGAACAAATGGGGCTCAAAATCTTGGGGTAAAGGACAAAGATCCCTTCTCCAAAGCTACTTCAAGCTGGAATTGGACATAGGGCTGCCCCTGCCTCAAAAGGTCCCATTCAAGAGGTTGGTTCTCTAGTTGCCACCTGGAACTTGGTAGATACCAGGTCCAGAAGTGGCACATCACAGTCATGAACAGGGGGTGACATCTGGCTTAAGCAATCAGACATCTGCAGATGGAGGGTACCAAACCTGCAGAAAACAAATCTCACAAACAAGTTTAACAGACAAAAAGCCAAAAAGAGACACGTATAAGGTCAGCCATGCTTTTGGAGTCTATGGACTCACTATCATAACTTCTTTCATGGTAGAATACATGAGTTAAGGGGACAATTTGGCAATCATCTTCTCCTGAATAAACAACAGGTACAGTATTGTCTTTCCTATGTGCTATAATCTCTGCAGCCTTTGCAACATTATCTAGTTTCCGCTTTACCCATACTTTGGCTCCTAATTTTATTCTATTTGTGGAATGGAATTCTTTAGTTCCTCTGATAATTACTTCAGAAGGAGGGTCAATTTTCACAAGTGGTATTGTTTCACAAGGAATAATAATCACTTGAACTATTCTATCATTTTTACAAAGCTGTATGAGTTCTTCACCCAAATTCTTCAATGTTATACTAATTTCTCCTTGATAATTAGAATCTAGTACTCCTGCCAATATATGTATACCTGTAGCTGCTACAGCTGATATAGGTCATATCTGTCTGATTTTTAGGTATTCTCATACATACTTCCTTACTTCAAATTGGTATCTTCCTTCAGGTAAATTCAGAGTCATATCTCTCAACATATCTATTCCAATGATGTATTCAGGAATGGGTACAATGAACACAGTATATTCTTTCTTAGGTAATTGTCTAATTTTTATCGTTAGTTTGACTTGTCTGACTGATATTTCAGCCCTTCCTAGTCCTTTGATGGTAATAGGAGTTCCATGCTTAAACTTATCAGAGTTCCCATAAATGAGAGAGGCCTCTACCCCAGTATCTAATAAGGCCCTGGTTACAGTATTTGTTCCATTTTTCCAACATATATAGTCAGATTAATATGGGGTCTGCAATCTTTTCTGTGTATTTCTTTAATCTGTGCTGGGGATTGGCTAATTTCTTATTCTCCCTGAAGGGGTAATGAGCTTGAATACAGTGGTTCAGGAGCGTCTGTAGGGGCAGTTCTCACTTCTCTATTATGTCTGACATTAAGCCCCTTACCATAGTACATTTTATGTAGTTCATTAGGTGGAATACCATCAATTTTTCTAAAATCAACCCCTGCTCTCAACAGAGCAGTAAACAATTCTTTTCTTGGCAATCTCTTCTGACTTTGAATCTGCTGGCCATTTACTTTTCTCTCATAAGGAAATTTATCATTTTCCCATTCTTCTAAGTCACTTAGCTATGAAATCTTATCCAGCACCTCTGAAAGAGGGTTTCCCTATTTCACCAATTAGTAGAGACAGAAGTAGGTTCTTATAAGCAGGAGGAGCTGTCTTCATCATGACATTACCACGAGGAACTACTAAGGGGATTTCATGATACATATCTGCATTTCTAACCATGATAGTAGTTTTCATTACTTCTTTCAACTTTCTCATGCAGTCTCTACGTACCAGGGTCTGTCTTCATTAGGCCACATAGAAATAATGGGATATGTTCTATTGCATCCAGCAGCAGCTAAAGCTAACAGATTGGTTGTATCATTACCTCCTGCCAAATGAAAATCTCTAAAAGCTTGCTGGACTAAAGGATTCTGGCAAATACTTATAAATTTCAAGCACTGCAGTTTATCTAGTACTATCCCAGTAGCTCCATCATCAGTAATTCTTACCATCAGAGACACTGAGGATTCTCCCACGCTTTGGGTGAATCTGCTCAAAATATCAGTAATCTCCTGTTGACTGAAATCCTTAAGTATCTCCTTAAACACGGCTAGTCCTCCCTGACTCTCCTGCCTTCTCACTATGGGGCCCTTGTAAAAGCTTTCCCATGAAACAATGTATTGCTTAACATTGCATCATTCTGTATAACACATGTACTTTCTTGGGAGTCATTGTCATAGCAACTAGGTTCAGCCTCTACCAAAGCTGTATGAACTTTCCTCCTGTTACTTTTTTGCATCTTTTACTGAGCCACATTTACAACAGCTCTCTCTTCTTTCAACTGAGATTCAGCTTGCCCTTCTGAAGGAGATCTTGAATTCTGGCACTTAGCCAACTCTTGTAATAGCTTGTCTCTGATTTTGCACACAATATGGTAGCCTGTCAGCAAAATCCAGCCTCTTCTACTCATGGCCTCTAGCTCTCTCCCAGTCTTTATTGGTATTCTTTGTGAACATGTTTCTAAATCTCTAGCTTCTCCCTGCTGCAGTCTCTGATCCCAGTTTTCACAGAGCCCTGAACTTTTAGAGCACTCTCTTGCTAGGGAGGCATAATGCAAATCCTCCATCCTGGGATAGCCATTTCTTCTTCTAAATCCCTTCTGCCTCCAACTAGCGGTCTGATATTTCGCGATCCCATTCTCGCCACTAAATATAGTGCCAATGCAATATTTACAGTGGCCACAATCATGATAAAGACACTATAGCAGTGGTTCTCAACCTTCCTAATGCCATGACCCTTTAATAGTCATATATGGGTGTGTCTACATGTGGGCAGACCACCTGGAGATGGATAGAGGAGATTCCTAAGATCATTGGAAATATGTGTTTTCTGATGGTCTTAGGTGACCTCTGTGACCCCCGTCAAAGGGTCGTTCGATGCCCAAAGGGTTCACAACCCACAAGTTGAGAACCACTGTCCTATAGCATGATGTTTGATTGAAAAATATGTCTGACTCTTCAGAAAGAGGATAAATTTGAAGGATTTATTTAGACACCAGAAAACCGTATCCCAAAACCAGTAAGCCAAAGTACCAAAGATATTTAAAAGCCGTAATAATGCTTAGAGCCACAGCATCCTTTAGCCTTCCCACAAACCAAGATCAAGATTTATTCACAAAACTCTCTGACTCCTTACCTAAGCTCCTTTGTCCCCAGCTGTCCCCAACTGTCTCCAACTGTCAGACATGCTCTCTACCAGCTTCTCTGCGGGCTCTGCTTCTCTTCAGCAAACTCCTCCCACCACAGGCTCCATGTGACTATATTCAGCCTTATCAGGGGGCAGAGTTTATCTTCACAGTAGGGGAGGTCTTCAAACTCTACCCTAGTCTATTAAGGGGCAGGGAAGATCTTCAAATTCCCATTCCCATTACAGTGTGATAGAAGAGAGGGCAAACTGGGGGATGGGGTAAACAGAATGCATGCCATCTTGGAGTAGGGGGGAGGGGAAAGATGGAGAGAAAATTTGGAACTCAAAATCTTGTGGAAATTAATGTTGAAAACTAATAATAAATAAATTGATTTAAAAAAAAAAAGAACAGATCAGAGCTGAACAGAAAATTTGTTCTTCAAATATAAGACTTAAGAGAAATGTGAAAAAGTAAACAGGAGAGAAAAAAAATATCGTATTCAATAATTTTAAATTATTTACAACCTTTTGTGGAAAGATGTTACTTGTAATTCTTAAGAATTGTATATTTAATTTTGGTCATGTAAATTTTAAAAAAATTTTTGCACAAACAAAATTAATGCAACAAAATAATAAAGAAAGCAGAAAACTGGTGGGAAAATTTGTAACAAGTAACTCTGATAAGGGCCTCATTTCTCAAGTATATAGAGAACTGAGTCAAATTAATAAGAATATAAGGCATTCCCTAATTGATAAATGATCTGAGGATATGAATAGGCAGTTTTCAGAGGAGGAAATTAAAGCTACCTACAGTCACATGAAAAAAATACTTTAAATAATTGTTGATTAAAGAAATGCAAATTAAAAAAAAACAACTCTGAGATACCACTTCACATCTATCAGATTAGCTAATAAGATGGAAAAGGAAAATGATAAATGTTGGAGGAGATGTGGGGAAATTGGAACACTAATGCATTGTTGCTGAAGTTTTGAACTGATACAACCATTCTAGAGAGCAATCTGGAACCATACCTAAAGGGCCATCAAACTGTACGTACCCGTTGATCCAGCAATACTACTACTAAGACTATATCCCAAAGGTAGAATTAAAAAAAGGAAAGAGACGTACATATATGAAAATATTTATAGCAGCTCCTAACTTGTTGGCAAGGAGTTGGAAATTGAATGAATGCCCATCAATTGGGGAATGACTGAACAAGTTGTGGTATATGAATGTAATGGAATACTATTTTGCTATAAGAAATGATGAACAAGCAGAATTTAGAAAAATGTGGAAAGACTTCCAAGAAGTGATGCTGAGTGAAGTGAGCAGAAGGATTTATTACATGCCTCTAATGTGCCATGAATTCTACTAAGAGCGGGGGATGAAAATTAAAAAATGAGACACTACTTGCCCTTAAGGAATTCACAAGAGAGCATATAGCATTTCAATTACCTTCCCAGTCCTAAGTAATATATATCTTTTATGGTAGCCTGGGACTTTAATAGCTCTTTTTGGCTGGCTTATCAAAGTATTGACTCATATTAAGTTTTTAGACCACTAAAATTTCATCTTATACTAGAGTATTTGAGTAATAGATTTTTCTATGTCCCGTCTTATCTCAAAAACCCTTTTAAAATTATATATTTTTAAATGTCATTTGCTTAAAATTTCTTTCATTTCTAGTTTTCTTTCTCCATATCAATTTAATGAGCCAATCCTTGCCTAACTGAACATGTTTTGTGGATATACAAAATGAAGTCTCAACTAAGGACTTCAAATGTTGTGCAGCAAAACTCCCTTATGAAAACACATGCATGCCTCCTACTCCCCCTTTATCAACAAGCCCATCCATAGTTCCAAAAAGTGAGCACATATGCTTCTCATGTTCAATTTGCCTCCTTCTCTTCTTATTTCTTTGAATGAAGAGGTGTGAGGTGGAGGAGAGGATACAGTTGGAACAATTACAGTTGGTTCTGAAAACAGCAGACTTCACATTTCATCTGCTAGAAAGCCAGGAAGAATGTGAAGGCGCAACACTTTCAATATGCATCCCATAGTTGGAGTCCCATTGTTTCTTCTGTAAATGCAAATAGTTTTGACTAATCTGTTCTGTGTAACCCAACCCAGCCTCCTTTCTACTGAATGTGAGAGTTCCATTTCCCCTGCTGGGAGAAGACCCTCTCTGCAAGAGAACGTTTGGAATAATCAAGGAAAAGAGTCATTTGAACACCAAATCTCCTTTTATTCCAAGTTGTTGAAAGAATTGTCAAAGTACCATTTTATTTATAATTAACTCTCTTAAAAAATACCACAAAATCCATTTTGAATGCTTACTCCCACTCTCTATCATAACACAGTCTTACACTATAATCATGGTGAGACTTTGACCTCTTATAGAGATATTAGAAAGAAATAAGGAGTGGAGAAGAATCAGGGGGAGGGGAAAAGTCTGCCAGTCTCTTGGCATGCCATTTTCCTGTTACTAATTTTCAGGCACTCAATAGAAGACACTTAAAATATGAAGAGATCATGTTGTTGAGGTACTGGGAAAGGAAATAATTTTTTTAATCTATAGATTTTCATTTTGTTTTTTCTTTGTAATTACTTTATTTTAAGTTTTCAACATTCATTTCCACAAGATTTTGAGTTACAAATTTTCTCAGCATCTCTCCCCTATCTCCACCCCAAGACAGCAATCACACTGAATACCCCTTCTCTCAATCTTCCCTCTCTTACATCTCTCCCCTTACTTTCTTGTAGGGCAAGATGGAAAATGAAATCATTTTTAAAGAATAACAACAAAGAGCATAAAGTATTATGTAGGAGGAGAATCTGGTCTTAAATCTCTTCCCTTCTAAAGAATTTTTTTTTTCACCCCAGACTCCTGGTATCACTTTCTGGAATACTTCAAGGAACAAATTACTGTATTTTTAACTGGAAACTATGAGACTACATAGCCACCTAAATTTAATTGTAAATAAAGAAAGTTACAGTGATACTGTTTAATGACCTCACCTGGGTTAGTCTCTACTAGCAGAATTCTACTGAAATCATCCTGGCGTCTTAGATGGGATAAAGTAATTCAGTGAAGATTTTTTCATTTATGGTTAATCATTTTTTTCATGCCCTTCTCCCTTGTTCCTGTGGTGTTTTATGGTTGAGGTAGGCTTGTTGGTGCTTTTAATAGCGTCATCTTTATTTGTAGCCTGAAATGTGATTCTTGACTGGAATATTAGCTCACATAGTGTCTCAACCCTGGGGATTCTACTTCCACATCAGAAACCCAGAGGAGAGTTCAGCTGTATGCACATTTCAGAATAGGTGTACTGGATGAAATTTTATTTTGTTTTCACTGACCTCTCCATTCTGGTACATGCTGTATGAAGTGAGTATGAGTATCAGTAGATAGATGACAAGCCCAAACCCATACTATTTTATATTATCAGTCTACCTCACTCTCAGTCTATTCCCACAATGCACTTTAGTGATTTAACTCTTTATCTTCACACTCATTCTCAGGAACTCCATCTGTTTCCATGGTGAATCCCAGAAAGCACTACTACCACAATTTGCTGAGGCCCATTCCTACGTAGTAGAGGCAGGGCCAAATCACAGAGTTATTACAATTCAGTAGAAGGCATCATTCAGATGGCAGCAAAAAATAGCAGAGGACCCAAAGAAAGCTGCCCAGTAAAGACACCATCAGATGACAATGAAGGAAGAGAATCAGCAAATGGTACTGAGATAGTCAATGTGAGCAACTTATGGCTGATCATCCTGTACCAGAGACAAAGAAGGCTTCCAGCTGGGATAAAGCACTGTGAGGAGGATGAGTTGCCCTGATGACATGTGTACCCTACCTGTACCCCTTGCCTCTGTATGTCATACCTCACAGAGTCTCAATGGTATCTATGAAGCCAAGTTCAAAGTCCTTATATGAAGATCTTGTTTGTCAGTGGAGTTTCATATTTTTGCATATAGCCATCTGAGGTCATGAATTTAATTCCTGGCTTTTCTTTATATTTTGTTTTCTATGACTATCTAGGTATCTCTGCTGCTACAGTGTATCTAATAATCAACAAACAGTTATTAAATGATTACTAATAAACCTCTTTTCTATTGCTGGAGGGGAGAGAGGACTTGCTTTTAGAATGATTCTGCTATTTCCCAACTGGGTGACTTTGGATTAGTTACACTACGTGTCTAGACTTCACCCTCCTTTGTAAAATGAGCATGTTGGACATAAAGTCTCTCTCAATACTAAATCTATGATGTCTATGTTTCTTATATTTATATTTAATCCCTGTATTTGTATTCATATTCAATTTCATGTGTATACATTTAAATACATATAAATGTGTACTGTGTATACATTTCTGCCTCCCCTTTCCTTTTCAGTTTAAGGCCCTTTTGATTAGATTTGTGAAACTTCCTACGAATATATCCTAAGAAGTTTCAAACCATTTCTGGAAACAAGGCAATCACTACTATATTTTAAGGAATGGTCCAAAAATCAGAATCCCATTCTTGAACATTAACTTTTTTTGGATACCTATTCATGCTTAGTAGCGGGCATTTAATAAATGCTTTCTTTCCTTCCTCCCTTCTTTCTTCTTTTCCTCCTTCCAACTCTCCTTTCTTTCCTCTCCTTCCTTCTTTCTCTCCTTCTCTTCTCAATCTTTTTCTTTTATCCCTCCCTCTTTCCTTCCTTTCCTCCTTCCTTCCTTGTTCCTCCCTTCTCTAATTCTCTTCCTCCTCCCTACCTTACATCCCATTTTATCTCCTTCTTTCCTTCTCTTTCTCCATTCTTATTACCTACTTCCTTCCCTACCTCTTTCCTTCCTTCATTCTCCTCTTCTTCCTTTTCTCACTCTCTTCCTTCTTCCTTCTCTTCATCCTTCCTATCTTTCTTCTTCCCTCTCTCCTTTCTTCCTTCTTTCCTTAATTGTCACTCAAATGAATATGCTTTACAAAATAATCTTTTATTTCACCATTAAACTCTCTTCTAAATATTTCAGTATGAACTTCTTCCCAACTAACTATAGCTGATAACTCTAAAATATATTGCTAAGGTAAATAACTGTTAACCCACTTTTCATATTCTTAACATCAAAGATTCATTGTCACATTAAAGGTAATAAGATGCAGCTAAAAACTCATGCTAAAGGTGGCTATACTATGCCAACAGGGGGCTCCAATCTTTTGTCATGGGAACTGCCTAATCAAGCACAATGCCTCCTATTTTGCCTAGTGCAAAAGTGAATTTGTTTGATTTGTCTAGAATGTTTGACATTGTATCTTGAAGTCTAATTTACGCTGGTCCAAATAGGTCAATTTTTCTTTTCTCTGAATCTTGAAGAATCTTTCAACTTTGAACCAATAAATGATCACCAGGTCCACGTGTAATAGAAACTAAAAGAAAGAGACACAGATAGATTAAGACAGAAATAGAAGGAACCATTACTACTTTACTAAATATTAACATGCTTTCAAAGTATGGTTTTCAATGTATTTTGCAGAAATTAACTCACTTGATCCCCACAAAAACTCTGTGAGTTATTATTACACACATTTTATCAGTGAGGAAACTAAGAATGGAAGAGATTAAATGACTTGACTAAGTCACATAGATAGTATCTGAAGCAGGGTTCAAAGTCAGGTTTTCTTGAACCCAATCCTAGTCCTCTGACCATCATCGTATCTAGCTACTTACCGAGAGCTTGAAAATACTATCAGGTATGTATCCCACTCCATGTTATCCACCCTACTCACATGAATATCTTTAAAGAATTAAGGAGTGACTAGGTGGTGCAGTGGATAGAACACCAGCCCTGGAGTCAGGAAGACCTGAGTTCAAATCCAGCCTCAGAAACTTAACATTTGATAGTTGTGTGACCTTGGGCAAGTCACTTAACCCCAATTGTCCTGCCTTGCCCCTGCCAACAAGCAAAAAAAAAAAAAAAGATTAGGAACACATGATAGAGAAGAGAGATTGTAGAACACTTCATAGTTTCAAAAGTACTTATTTGTATATTAAGTATACTATTCAAAGTATATTATTCAAAAGCATGTTATTCAAAAGTGCATTATTTCATTGGATCTTCACAATAAGCTTGTGAGGTAGGCAGGAAAAAATTACTATTCCCATTCTCCAGATAAGGAAATGGATGGCACTAGGTGAATGACTTGCCCAATGTCATGCAGGGAGAAAGGTGATACTCAGGCTCTAGTCTTACAGCTTTAAATCCAGTGTTTCTATTACAATATCTATCTCTAAAGTACTTAGAGTTTTTAAAAAGTTGTCATAGCTTTGCAATTAAAAAAATCAAAACTGAAAGATATCCATTAGAGACCAGAAAGGAGTAGAAAGATGTACAATATATTTCCCCCAATGGTGGTGCAGAAATTGTAACAGGCACCACTTTTCTTCCTCCCCTAAGCATGTGGAACCACTTAAGAAGATCTCATAAGAGTGGGGCTAGGGCTAGGATGGGGGGTGGGACAAGCTTTAATAATTTGATAGGAGAAGTGAAGGGATTTTCGAACTGAGAGAGCACTGGAGAGATATTGGACTTTAGGGTCTCTTTGAAATGGGGGAGGGTTAGGGTATTTGGAAAGTTTCTGAGATGTGGGTGCTTTGTTTTGGGAATGTTTTTTCTTTGTCACAGACATACTTCTTCCCCTATGCCTAGAACTCAGTAGACTGAAAATTGAGGGACACAAAACACCATAAAGAGAAGCAGGAATCAGTCTTTAAATGCTCATGTATTTATGGATATTGTAAAGAAAAGGATGGAGAAGATCTGTACCATCTCAATATTTTGGTCCATATGAGGACTTCAAGGGCCTCTCCTGATTGCCAGTCCTTGCCAAAAGAGCCAAGGGAGAAGCATGGATGCAGCTGCTTAAGGCTTCAATCTAAAGAGACAATATCTCTCCACTTTAATTCATCCTTTACTCAGCTGAACAATTGATTTGACCTAAAGCATGGGTGTGAATATGTCATCCGCTTATTCAATAAACTTTACTGGCTTCCCATTAACTCCAGGATCAAATATGAAATCCTCTCTTTGGTTCTTCAAACTCTTTATAGCCTGGCTACTTTTTAAATTTCCAGTGTTTTTTGGTTTTTTTTTTAATCCCTTATTTCCCTGAATGCACTGTGTGATCCAGTAATGCTTTTTTTCCCCCTTTAAATGCATGACAATCCATTTTTCACCTCTGAGCATTCTTAATGGCCAGTCTCCATTATTGGAACTCCCTCCCTCCTCATCCCCATCTCCTGGCTTCCTTCAAGTCTCAGCTAAAACCCCACGTTCTACAAGAAGCTTTTCTAAGTTCTCTTTAACTGTAGTGCCTTCTTTTTGAAACTAACTTTCACTGGCCCTGTAGGTACATTGGTATTTGTACATAGTTGTTTGAATGTTGTTTCCACTATTAGACTGTGAATTCTTGAGAGCAGAGGCTGCTTAATTTTTGGTTTTATTTTGGTTTCTTTCTTTGTTTTTGCCTTTCTCTATATCTTGGTGCTTACCACAGTGTCTGGCACGTCATAGGCACTCATTAAATGTTCATTGACTGCCTAAGTGTGGTTTTTGGTGTCAAGATTTGCTCTAAGATTTTAGCTCTTTCCAGTTAAATAGAAAAAGAGAAAATTAGACTCTATCCCAATGAAATAATTTAAAATCATACAGGAGGTTGAAGAACTCTTAAAATTTTACTTCTTTATACCTTTCATGTACCATGCACTTACTGAGACTCTAAAATATTTGTTACATACACGATCACCATTCATCCTTAAGCAAAGTACACTTAGGGGACTCAGAACTATGCAACAAAGTGCAGGTCAGGGATTTGCCTCCACAGAATTATCTGGAATCAGCCAAGCACCAAGTAGCACCATACTTTTGCCTCTATGTCTAGAACTCAGTAGACTGAAAATTGAGGGACATAAAACACCATAAAGAGAAGCAGGAATCAGTCTTTAAATGCTCATGTATTTATTGATATTATAAAGAAAGGGATGGAGAAGATCTGTACTGTCTCAATATTCTGGTCCATATGAGGACTTCGAGGGCCTCTCCTGATTGCCAATCTCCATTTTCATACACTAAAAGAAGAAAGGAAGAGGGTCAGATGAGATAAACTGTGCTTGACGTAGTTGGTTAATGGCAAAGGCAATGATGAAGTCATACATTACTGAAATTTTAAAAAGAAAATGCAACACAATTTAGAGAGAGACCCTGGGCAGGGCTAGGGATAAGTAGTATAAAGGAGAGGAAGAAAAGAATAGGTGAAGTTTGCTCTTTCTCTCTCTCTCTCTCTCTCTCTCTCTCTCTCTCTCTCTCTCTCTCTCTCTCTCTCTTTCTCTCTCTCTTTCTCTCTCTCTTTCCCTTTCTCTATGTCTCCATCTCTCACTTCCTCTGCCTCTGTCTCTCTCTCTCTCTGTCTCTATCAAAGAGAATGGTGCAGAGATAAGGAAAAGTGAGCAAATAGTTGAGAGAAAAGAAGAGAGATGAAGAGTCAGACTAATAGAACAGGGGAAAGGGCTATAAAAAATTTTGAGGACTAATATGATGTGAGTTGACAATCAATATATATTCAAACATGGACATTGGTTTGCTGAGAAGAAAATGAAATACCTTGGGAGTACAGGAACTGGACCGCTTCCTTACTGGTCATTTGGATATCCTGGCCAGCCACCTCTATGGTCTTCTTGCCAGCCAACTACTCGGCCTCCTTGCAAGCGACCTGGATAACCCCCTAACCATCCATTTGGCCGGCCCCCTTGCCAACCACCTGGATGACCCCCTTCCCAGTCATCTTGACGACCTTCTTGCCAGCCACCTAGATGACCACCTTGCCAATTACCTGGAACACCTCCTAGCTGGCCACCTAAGCGACCACCTTGCCAGCCACCTGGACGGCCTCCTTGCCAGCTACCTGTATAACCCCCTTGCCAGTCACCTTGATGACCCCCTTGACCAGCACCTGGAAAACCTCCTAGCTGGCCACGTGGAAAACCTCCTTGTCTGCCACTTGGACGATTTCCTTGTGGGCCACCAGGATGACCTCCTTGGTGATGACCTGGTGGAATACCTGAGTATTAACTTCCTGTACATCATCTCCAGGGGGAACCACATTTTTGGTAACCCCCTTGATACTTGCCTAAGTGCGTATTGCCTTGTTTCTCTTCGGAGTCCTGATCATCTGATTTGGAGTCAGATGGTGCTAGTACCTCTGTTGATTCTTCCGAATTTTGTACATCCTCTGAGAGAAGACAGCATGAGTAAAGAAAAATCAGATGAAGGAAGAGACCTGATAAGCACTGAAGGTGGATAAAATGGTTGGTATTATAGGCTAATAATCCAAAGGATGGAACCCTTGCTACCTTCTTAGTACTGTTGAATGAGGGTGACCCAGGTGTATCTAATAAGGATCTAAGAGATCCAGGCTTATCCCAGGCTCAAGGTAAGCATGGTTGAGATTATGTGATGGCAGATCATATAAGTGATTGGCAGGGAATAGGCTTAGCCTAGGCTCATATAATGACATCAGTAAAAGACACTGGCAACTTGCTATATCAAAAGCATGAGTTATCACTTTATCTGTGGCCTTGTCACATGTGTTTATTACATATGCATCCCCTCATTTGTGGTTATCTACACGTTCACCTTGTTCACCTCCTACATATTTCTTATAAAGTTCCACTCTATGTGAAGAAAAATAAATTCAAGCTTCATGAAACTGTGAAAATATTTACTTTATATAATTTTTTTTGATGGGTATGAACTGTGTCCATCAGTCAATATCTACTAAGTTTCTAAAATGTGTCAGTTCCTCTGAATGCCTGGTACAAAGTAAAACATCTTAGTGTGGTCCCTTGGCCTATGGTTTAATCAAGGTTTGGTCACTTGAAATTCCTAGAACTTAGGGCAATCAAATGGTGCTCTAGAGTGAGACAAATCTTATGTGGTATGGTAGGGAAGAATGAAGTGGGGGGAAAAGGGAATGAAGAAAAGAGAAGGAAAGATTGAATTTAAGTGCTGGTAGCCTGCCTCCCAAAGATTTGTTATTATCACCAATTGAAATATTATTGACCTCTTACCTTCTACTTATTTAAGAAGGTGAAAGTGAAGAAAATGAGGTTTCTAGAATTATGTGGGGATAGGAGAAATGGTTGCTTGTTTTTTTTTCCAAAAAATTGGGGCAGAATTTCTCATGAATTGCCTCATCCTGTGACATAGAACACATCCAAAAGGGCTGCTTCTTTAAATGACAGATGCATTAAAAGTGATACATTAAGATACATTAAAAGGTCATCAAAAGAGAGACTCAACCACTACCCTACCTAATTTATCATATGAAAGCCCTTGGAAGGTTCTACATTATGATGCACAGGGAGACAATTTCAATGGAAAAGTCAAAGTGAAGTCCAGCTGCATGTCAGAATGTTTTCTACCCTACAGTCTAACCTGTATTCTGTACAGAGTTTTCTTCTGGGTACTCTATGGGGGAAAATATGAAATGACAAGAAAGAACAAACTTTTCTACATCTTCAATTCAATCCACAAGTTTTTGTTTTGTTTTTCCACACCCTGGGTCAATATGACTTTAAACCTGGATAAAGTCTTCTTGGAACTTATACCTCCAGTGCCAAAGGGAAGGAAAAATCCCCTTTTCACACTGTTAAAATTTCAATAGAATTAAATGTCCTCATGTTGAAAAAAATTTAGTCTATCAGAATACATGTTTTGCACATAAGATTTAAGATGATTGAATTTCCAACTAGAGGATACCTTAAAGATCATTTAATACAACTCTCTCATTTTCTAAGGAAAAACTGGAGGAATTCAAGGAAGATTGTCAAGTCAACAGGCTTTATTAAGCCAGGAACCATGTGCCTGGCACTCTGAGTTCTCCAAGTTTATACTGGCAAAGGCAGAATTTTAATCTAGGTTTTTTGACTCCAAATAATTTTCTTTTAATTCAATATGTTGCCTTTCCCTGGAGTACTAGACTAAGAGTCAAGCGATGGGAGTTCATGTTGTGGTTTTCAAACTACTAGCCAACTATGCCAGGGGAAATTCATTTAACCTCTCTGACCCTGAGTTTCTTCATCTGGAAAACAGTGATAATAGTCTCACTGAGAATCAAATGGCATAGAGGATAGAAAGGCGACGTCAGAGCCAAGCAATCCTGGCTTCAAATTCTACCTCTGACACCTATTGACCATATGAACACGGGCAAGTTGCTGGGTATTCCAAGAAACTCTCTAAGACACTAACTTGTTGAACAGGTGCAGATAGATATGCATTGGGAGATGGAGTTTCAGCTTTATTCCCTGCTGAACTATCATTCCATCTTTGGATTACAGCAATATCTAAGACAGGTACAACACCCATATAACTTAAGAATCCTGAGATCCCATATGTTGGACATTATTATGTTTCTGAACTTATGCTAAATATATATGATGCCAACCTTTCTGTAAAAAAAAAAAATCATTCCAACACCCTAATTTTATTGGCCAGAATGCCCAGTTTTGGCATTTTTGTAAATATTAGATGAGTTTTGAACATGAAGATCCCTTTTCAATTAAAAAAAAATTTCTCGTAGAAATGTCAGGCATATAAAGGCAGAAACTGTTTTGCTCTGATTTTGTTTCACAATCTTGTTTTGAATCCCCAGGAATAAAGGCTTGTTTGTTGATTGATTATTATTTTTTTCCTTTTTTTTTTTGAGGTGGAAGGTATGACAATCGGGGTTAAGTGACTTGCCCAATGTCAGATGGCTAGTTTTTTTATGTTAAGAGCCTGAGACTGGATTTCAACTCAGGCCCTCCTGACTCCAGGGCCAGTGTTCTAATTACTGTACCACCTAGCTGCCCTTTGATTATTGATATTGTGAAGATGTAGCTTCCTCTTCACACAGAATAAAGGACCTGATGACTGACAAGGAATTCACAACTCTTTAGTGGATAGTTTAGTCTCTGAGCAGACTCATCTGAGAGAGATCCTCTGTATGTTGGACAAATTGGATAAACATATTGACAAGAAGGAGTCCATGAAGTAAATGGAAGAATTGAACTGAATGTCTATGTAGTGTCAAAATTTGAATGGAAAAATGAAAAATTAAGTCATTTATATATTTTGAAATGTATTGACATTGTTCTGGTAATGGAAATGTTTTATTAGACATATACATATTTTACTTTTATTATCAATGTTTTATGCTAGTTAATTCAATTCATTAAGATGTTATTATTATATGTCAGTCTCTTTGTTATATGCTAGATATATATGGGAACAAGAAATACTCCCTGATATTGAGGAATTCAATGTGTATTTGGGAAAACAACTTGCAAACAGAAAATAAAATGTAAAATATATATTTTTAAATAATCATTTCTTAGGTGAAGGCAATATCTTAACAGGGAATAAGCCAGGGAATCAAGATAAGATTCCTCTAGGAGTTGACAAACACAACCTTAACAGAAACTAGGAATTCTAAGATGTAGAGATGAGTGGCAAATAGACTTCAACTAGTGGGAACAATCAGATAAAATATGGGAAGATGAAATGTTGTGCATTAGGAACAGTAAGGAGCATAGATTACTGAAGAAAAGAATAAATAGAGCTTAAAGCATAGGTTGGGTTTGGCTCCAAACCCAGGGCTGAAAAGAGGTTTGAGGAGTCATCAGAATATGGAAAATAAGAATACCACTTCCTATTTCTCTAATTCTAGGAAGGCAAAAGTATTTGAATCACTGAGGATGGACAATTCCAAATGACCTTATTTGAATTAGATCCTGACACCTTCCCCCCCAAAAAATCTCCTAACCTTATCATAGATTCTCTTTGTACCCCTCTTACCCTCATCAGTAGATTGAGTGGAGCTCAAGTCCAACAGGGTCACTGAGAAAAGGAGCAGTAGCCACTTCATTGCAAGTATGGTATAGATGTTACCTCTGCTGCATGGACTGAGGGCAACTGTTCTTAAAAGGACCTGAGAGAACAAAATCCCCTTTGAAATATCACACTCAGTCACTAATTTGAATGCATTATTCATGTCCAGATACCTCTCAACCCTAAGTTTTGGTTGGATTGATTCTGAGGACTGGCAAAAGTTCTTGCCCCAAAAGTCACGACCACATATAAATTTGCCAAACCCTTAGAAGCCACCTTGCCTGGAAACCCCACATGTAATGTTTTGATTACAATAATAAACTGTCTTTTAGGAAGTCATATGACTTCCCTCCCATACAGAAACCTGGACTCTTTGAGAGTATTTTGATATCCTGTGTTGCACAAGTCATTTAAATGTCATTGACTCAGGTCCTTTCATGAGCTTTCTTCCAGTTCATGGAATTAGCTAGTGAGGTCAATATACAATGGAAGGAAAAAAACAACAGAAATTAAATCACTAGATACAATAATTGCTCAGGCAAGCTCCTGCTCCATAGCCTCCAATTAAAAGCTACATAAACATAAACAACTGTACTCTTTGGTCACCTGAGGATACCAGCCTTTAAGACACCAAGCTATTGTACCTCTCTTCATTATTCCTTCTTCACCAATATCTTAAATTAGATTTCCCAAAACTTAATTATACTAACTTTTAGCTAAATATTTGATGTTCACAACCCATTTTTCCCCAGAACTAATGTCTTCCTCCATTATTCTTCCAAATATTCTGCCCACCAAATCTGTCTAATCATGAACTACTATTCAAGGTGAAGAGTTTTCCCTCTGTAATTTCCCTTTGACAGCCCATTTCCATTACACTCAGACCTTTCAATTCCCAGATTCATAGGCTTATAGGAACTAGATCATAGACTAAGATTGCGGAGTGATTTTAGAGGCCATATAGTCTAAATTTCTCATTTTCCAAATAAAGAACATGAAGCCAAGCAGGTGAAATGACTTGTCCACAGTCAGAAAGCAGGTAGCAGAGCCAGGGTGAAAACTATTACCTATCAGCTTTTCTGTTGATGGAGAAATGATTAATCATTTATTATGCAGGACTGAGATTGGTTATTAAAATTAATTGTAATTGAGATTTATTTGCATTACTGTAGTCATTATACGTATTGTTCTCCTAATTCAGCTTATTTCACTCAAAGTAAGTTTGCAAAATTTTTCCTGATTCTCTGAATTTGTCATATCATTCATGTTTGATACTTCAATAAATAGCTCATGGCATTTATATGACAATAATTTGCTCAGTCATCCTCTAGTAGATGGGCATTTATGTCATTTAAAGTTTTGTTTTCTAAAATTTCTTCCTTCCTTCCTTCCTTCCTTCCTTCCTTCCTTCCTTCTTTCCTTCTTCCTTCTTTCCTTCCTTCCTTCCTCCCTTCCTTTCTTTCTTCCTTCCTTCCTTCCTTCCTCACTTCTTTTCTTCCTTTCTTCCTGATCAAGAGATCAGACTTGAATTCAAGTCTTCCTGACTCCAGGGCCAGTGCTCTATTCCCTGCACCTCCTAGCCACCTCACATGTCAATGATTTTAAAATACCAGGTAAATGATTGTAATCATTGGACATCTATTGAAAACCCCATGGTGTTAGCAGGCTTTATGCTGCTTCTGATTTTGCCCTCTCATATTTGAGGGAAAGGGCTAGTTTTCCAAGTGTAACTAGTCTTGCATTCTGCATAAATATCCTGAAAAGGAAGTCTCTCAGGGAGACTACCCTTCACTTAGTGTTCAATCTTAAATATTATTAAAAACTATTTCTCATTATCTACCAAATTCACCTATAGAAGCAATAAGTGGTCTAATATTTTCCTAGACATTTATCTGTTTGACTTAAAGTTATTTCTGTAGATTTTATTTAATATTATATAGCATTCATTTTAATCTATTTGCTCAATAAACCAGATTAAATAAAAAAAAAAGACAGAGGGGTGGTGAGAAGTAAGGATACCTCTTCATTTGAGACAGCAGTGAAGGAGAAGAGAGTGGTAGAAGGCATGTGAGTGATGCGAAATGAAGAAGAGGGGATAATATGGAGCTCATGGCAAATAACCTCAATTTTATTCTATAAAATATGAGGCAAAGTTTTCAGTTAAGAGAGTTGTTGTAAGGGAGGGCCATGGGAAGTTCTAAGTAGGAAGAAAAAAAACATTTGAAATTGGTGGAGATTCCCATGGAATGTGAGATAGTGACCTGTTGAGTGAGGTAGAGTAAGATTGTCTAGGAGCATAGAAAACTCATTTGAGGTTGTGTAACATAAATCAGTAATGTACCCAGTCAGAATGATTAAATGATTTTCCCCATCTAAACTCAGCAGCACTTGTGTAGGAGTAAAGGCGGTAGGAGTCATCCAAGGTTGATGCTTGGCAGGACACAATCAGATTAAGGGATGAGGGACTCAGGGGAAAAGAGTTCCCGGATTAAATAGGTCCTTTGTCATACTGCCCTGCAATCACAAACTTCACTATTTCATTCCTTTGTGTTAAAGTATGGTCACTTGTTAAAATTTAAAAAGAAGGAATTGAATTCAATAGTCCCTAAGGTCCTTCTTATCTTTAAATCTATGATCCAGTGAAAATGTATATAACATTGGGACAGCAGAAACATGGATATCAGTCATTAACTTCTCAGTCTGAATTAATGAAGAGAAGCTGACTTGGGAGAAGGAGCATAGGGTCAAAAGTCAGGAAGTCCAGCTGCCAAATCTGATCAAATCATTTAACCTCTCAGGGTCCTCTAGGCCCATTCCCTAAGGTCATTACAGAATATTACCTCATCTGCACTGGTACAGACAGATTTTTCCCTCAGAAATTCTTATACCAACAAAATCAGGAATCTAGTCCAAATATAAACCTTAGGACACCCTGATTCGAGTATGACCTAGGACTTCTTAAGGAAGCTTTCTGGACCCCAATTTCTTCATCTATAAAATGACCATGAACTGAGATGGGAAAAATAACTACATCTCTATTTTAATATAATTGGTTTCCTTTTCAATCCTGTGTATTTTCTTGTGTTCTATGTTTGCATTTAAAAACATGAGGAAAATTTTTACTTAAGATTTTACCAGACTGCTGAAGGGGTCCATGGGAGAAATAAAACAGGTTAAGAACCCCTGTACTAGGTGGACTGTAGATTTTCTTCCACCTCTAAAAGAGGATGGTCCCGTTATCTTTTGGTATTTGAGAAGTAGCTGAGACATCCCTGTGAGAATGAGATAAAAGACAGTTAAATTTTGATGGGGAATGGGAAGGAGACAATATGTAGAAGAGCTAGGTTAACAGTATAATATGATATCCAGGGTGGAAAGGCCTGAATGAGGTGCTGACATTGGGAACTATAAAAGAAGAGATGGGAAGCAGCCCAAGAGCCATGAATACTCTACAGATTAGGATTACTGCTATGAAAAAGAAATGTGTGCCAACAGCTTATCCTTTTTTTCTCTTCATTGAAAGAACAGCTACTGGTATCACCTGTGTAGAAATTCTACCACTCATTCAGATTTGTTTTTCTACTGAGGATAGAGTTAGGCACCATATTGATAACAAAGTCCAGTGGTTCTCGAGTCAAAATTATAGTTATGAAGAAGCAACAAAGATAATGTTATGGTTGGGGATCACCACAACATGAGAAACTGTATTAAAGGGTCATAGCATTAGGAAGGTGGAGAACCACTGTCCCTTCTAATTGAATGTCTTCCCCACTAATAAAATTTTAGAGCCATTTTCAGCCTGATCCTACTGACAGAGGAGGGTGAAAATGACATAAGGATATTTAAGAGTAATGTGAGGGATAATTTATAGTGAAGTTTCCCTATTCTGAAAAATTAAATCAGGATGGCTTCAGTATTCACTAGGCCACCTAGTCTGCTAGGTCACCTGACCTTCCAGCAATCTGGGGCTTAGAGCAATGGAGACCCTCCCCAGTGTCACCTCAGCACAAGATATGCCAAATAAGGTTAAGACTACTTTCATTGGACACACACATGTTTCTGGGTTCTTTGTCTCAGAGATAGATTCCCCCACTTAGGTTGTGGGACAGCCCCTCTACCAATGAGAGTGAAGGCCAGTTGGGGGGTTGGGTTTCTGCATTAGAAGATTATATAACCATAGGCTGGCTTCTACCTGTTGTTCTCTCCCTGGAAGACGACATGTGGGCAACAGGGCCAGAGTCCTTTCTCATGAGAAAGAATAAAGACCTTTTCTGAACTCAGATTCAGACTCTAAACTCTTTCATCTCACATAGTAATATCATTGTTTTTTTTTAAATTTAATGTATTTTATTTTTTTCAATTACATATCAAGACAATTTTTAGCATTCAATTTTACAAGATTTTGAATTCCATTTTTTTCTCCTCCTCCCCTTCTCTTTGACTCTTTTGAAAATTGTAGGCAATTTGATATAGGTTACCTATATGTTATCATGTAAAACATATTTCTATATTAGTCTAAATTATAAAAGGAGAAACGGATCAAAAGGAAAATAAAAACAACAAAAAAGTATAAAGGAAGTGAAAAAATTAGTTTGCTTCAATCTACATTCAGAGTCCATCAGTTCTTTATCTGGATGTGGATAGTATTTTCCTTCAAGAGTCCTTTGCACTTTCTTTGATCACTGTTTCTGAGAAGAGCTGAGTCATTCATAGTTGGTCATACCACAATGTTTTTGATATTATGTACAGTGTTTTCCTGGTTCTGCTTATAACACTTTGCATCAGTTTTTACAAGTCTTTCCAGGTTCCTCTGAAATTTCCTGCTCATCACATCTTACAGTGGTTCTTAACCTGTGGGTCATGACCCCTTTGGGGGTCAAAGGACCCTTTCACAGGGGCTGCCTAAGATGATTGGAAAACAAAATTACAGGTATAAAGTAGCAATGAAAATAATTTTATGGTTGGGGGTCACGACAACATGAGGAACTGTATGAAAGGGCTGTGGCATTAGGAAGGTTGAGAACCACTGTCAATCTCACTATATTAAAGATAGAACAAAACTATTCTATTACATTCATATACTATAACTTGTCCAAACATCTCCCAACTTATGGGCATCCCCACAATTTCCAATTCTTTATCACTACTGAAAGAGCCACTATAAATATTTTTGTACATGTGCATAAATTACTTCCATTCTTATAAATTTGACTTGTTTGTCTATACATTTGAGAAATGAAACCTTTATCAGAAACTCTCCCTATAAAGATTGTTTCCCACATTTATCCTTTTCTTCTAATCTTGGTTGCATCGATTTGGTTTGTGCAATTAAAAAAAAAATTAATATAACCCAAATGATCTATTTTATGTTTTATAATGGTCTGTATCTCTTATTTTGTCATGAACCTGTAACTGATTTAACTTCTTTAGGAATTTGGATGATATCTCACTAGGTTCATATATATTTAATTTAATACCAACATTAAGTCAATGTCTATTACACCTTTTATCAAGATGTACTTTCCTGTGTTACCTCTTTTAATTAAGTCCAATTTTGTTTTTGTTTTGTCTTAGATCAGGATTGTTACACTTGCTTTTCTTTTCTTTTTACTTCAATTGAAGCATAATAGATTATGCTTCAGCCCCTTACCTTTTCTCTGTGTGTGTTTCTCTTTGTCTCAGATGTGATTCTTATAAACCACGTGTTGCAGGAATCTGATTTTGATCTACTCTGCTATCCATTTCTTTTTAATGGGAGATTTCATTCCATTCACATTCATAGTTATGATTACTAATTGTGTATTTCCCTGCATCCTATTTTTTCTCTTGTTTGTCCTCTGCCCCCTTCCATCATTTCTGACAGTGATAGAGTTTTGTTTCTATCTACCACCTCTCCCTTCCTACCCCTCCCCATCTGCCCTCTGTTCTTAAAGTTTCCCCTCCCCTCTTCCCACCTTTACTTAATCTCCTCCCTTCATAATTTCCTTTCTGGGAAGACAGATTTCTATGATAAACAAACTGTGTATCTTTCACCCAATTTGAGCCTTTTTGAGCCAATGCTGATGAAAGCAAGTTTCAAGTGATGCCCATCGTCCACTCTCCCATCTTTCCCTCCACTTTAACAGGTCTTTGAGCCTCATGTGAAATGATTTACCCCATTCTATCTCTCACTTCCTTTTGCATCCTATCTTCTCTTTCTCATGCCTTAATTATTTTTATGCCATTGCTTCAAATTCACCTTATATCAGTCTATGTATATTTTGTCTAGCTGTACTATTAGTGGTACATTTTTAAGAATTATAGATATCATCTTCCCATGTAGGGGTTTATACAGTTCAGTTCCCTTGAATCCTTTATGTTTTCTTTTCTCTTTTTTACTTTTTTTAGGCTTCCCTTGTATTGATATTAGAAATATCATCATTTTTCTTCCTCCCCTAAGCATCTAATACCACCTAAGAAAAAGATCTCATAAAACTGGGTCTGGGACAGGGATGGGGGTGGTGGATCCTTCTGTACTTTGGCAGGCAAAATGAAGAGATTCTAGAACTGAGAGAGTGCTGGAGAAATATCAGGGTCTCTTTGAAATGGGGGAGGGTTTGGGGTATTTGGAAAGTTTCTGAGATATGGGTGCTTTGTTTTGGGAACATATTTTTTTCTTTGCCACAGAGATTTAAAGGAGGCTGGGGAGAAGCATGGATGCAGCTGCTTAAGGCTTGCTCCAATCTAAAGAGACAATATCTCTCTTCTTTAATCCATCCTTCACTCAGCTGAACAATTGATTTGACCTAAAGCATGGGTGTGAATATGCCATCCACTTATTCAATAAACTTTAGTGGCTTCCCATTAACTCCAGGATCAAATATGAAATCCTCTCTTTGGTTCTTCAAACTTTTTATAGCCTGGCTACTTTTTAAATTTCCGGTTTTTTTAAATCCCTTATTTCCCTGAATGCACTGTGTGATCCATTAATGCTTTTTTTTTCCCCTTTAAATACATGACAATACATTTTTCACCTCTGAGCATTTTTAATGGTCAGTCTCTATTACTGGAACTCCCTCCCTCCTCATCCCCATCTCTTGGCTTCCTTCAAGTCTCAGCTAAAACCCCACTTTCTACAAGAAGACTTTTTAAGTTCTCTTTAACCTTAGTAGCTTCTTTTTGAGACTAACTTTCATTGGCCCTGTAGGTACATTGTTGTTTGTATATAGTTGTTTGAATGCTGTCTCCGCTATTAGACTGTGAGCTTGTTGAGAGCAGAGATCACTTAATTTTGGTTTCATTGCTTTCTTTGTTTTTGCCTTTCACTTTACCTTGGTGCTTACCATGGTGTCTGGCACATCATAGGCACTCACTAAATGCTTGTTGACTGCCTAAGTGTGGTTTGGGGAGTCATAAGATTTGGTTTTAGATTTTAGCTCTGTCCAGTTGAATAGAAAAAGAGAGAAAATTAGACTCTATTCCAAGGAAATAATTAAAAATCATATAGGAGGTTGAAGAACTCTTAACATTTTACTTCGTTATACTCTTCAAGTACTATGCACTTTTTGGTGCTCAAAAATATTTGTTATATGCATGATCCCCATTCATCCTCAAGCAAAGTGCACTTTGGAGACTCAGAACTATGTCTCAAAAGTCCAGGTCAGGGCTATGTATCCACAGAATAATCTGGAATCAGCCAAGCACCAAGTAGCTCAGCACCATACTTCTGCCCCTATGTCTAGAACTGAATAAACTGAAAGTTGAAGGACACAAAACACCATAAAGAATAACAGGAGTCAATTTTGAATTGCTCATGTATTTATTGATATTGTAAAGAATGGAACTGAGAAGATCAAAAGATATGTCCTGTCCCAATATCCAGGTCCACATGAGGACTTCAAGGGTGCCTCCCAAGTGAATATCTTCTTTTTCATGCACTAAAAAAGAAAAGAAGAGACTTAGAAGACATGAACTGTGCTTGATGTTGTCCCTTAACCAGTGGCAATGGCAATGACAAAGTCATATGTCACTGAAGTAATAAAAAGAAAACAAAAACAAAATTTGGAGGGAGACTCTGGGCAGGGATAAGAATGAGTAGCATAAAAGAGAGGGAGAAAACAATGGGTGAAGTTTTAATCTCTCTCTCTGTCTCTCTCCCTGTCTCTGACTGTCTATTTTTCTGTATCTGTCTGCCTCTCTCCCTCTCTCTCTCTCTTTCTCTCTCTCCCTCTCTGTCAATCTCTCTCTCTCTCTGTGTCTCTATAAGGGAGAATGGTATAGAGAGAAGTAAAGGTGAGTAATTGGGGAGAATTCTAAAGAAATTTTGGGTCTCATAAGATGGCAGTTGAAAGCCAATATATATTCAAATGTGGACATTAGTTAAGTAAGAAGAAAAATGAAATACCTTGGGAGTTCAGAGACTGGACCACTTCTTTGCCAAACACCTGTATGACCCCCATTCTGGCCACCTGGAACACCTCCTTGCCAGCCACCTGGATGACCTCCTAGCAGACCACCTCCACGACCTCCCAGCAGGCCACATGCACGACCTCCTAGCAGGCCACCTGCACGACCTCCTAGCAGGCCACCTGCACGACCTCCTAGTAGATCACCTGCAGGACCTCCCAGCAGGCCACATGCATGACCTCCTAGCAGGCCACCTGCGTGACCTCCTAGCAGGCCACCTGCACGACCTCCTAGCAGGCCACCTGCACGACCTCCTAGCAGGCCACCTGCATGACCTCCTAGCAGGCCACCTGCACGACCTCCTAGAAGGCCACCTGCATGACCTCTCAGCAGGCCACCTGCATGACCTCCTAGCAGGCCACCTTGAAGACCTCCTAGCCCACCACCTTGAAGACCTCTTAGCAGGCCACCTGGAAGACCCCCTCGCAGGCTACCTGGTTGACTGCCTGGCACTGAACCTCTTGATAAATCATTACCAGGGGGACCTGGAGGACCATGTTCTTGGTTATTACCTTGATACTTGTCAAAGGGGTTTTTGCCTTGTTTATCACCAGAGTTCTGATCTTCCAGTTTGAAGTCATATGGTGCTGGTACTCCTAGTGAAGGAAGAGGCCTGATATGCAGTGAATGCAGACAGAATGGTTTATGTCATAGGCTAATTGTCCAAAAGATGGAAACCTTGCTACCTCCTTAGAACTGTTGAATGAGGTTGTCGCAGGTTTACCTGGTGGATGTCTAATAAGCATCTAAGAGATCCAGTCTTGTCCTAGGCTCAAGATAAACTTGGATGAGATTATGTGATGGGTGATCATATAAGAGACTGGCAGGGAACAGGCTTAACCTAGGCTCATATAATGACAACAGTAGAAAAGTTTGGCAGCTTGTTATATGAAAAGTGTGAATTATCCTTCTATATGTGTCTCAGTTACATGTGTTTCTTACATGTGCTTCCCCTCATTTGGGGATGCTCACATGTTCTCTATGTATTTATACCTCTTGCATATTTCTTAAAAAGTTCCACTCATTTACTTAGTATATATGTAGGAATGTAAATTCAAGCTTCATGAAACTGTTAAAGTATTTACATCAGATTTTTTCTTGTGTTTATTATTAACTATGTTCATCAGTCGATATTCGTTAAGTGCCTAAAATGTGCCAGTTCCTCTGCCTGACTGGTACGAAGTAAGACACCTTAGTGGAAACTCTTAGCCTATGGTTTAAGGAATATCGTGTTCCATGAAATTCCTAGAACTGAGAGGCAGAATGGCACAGCACATTGAAAACCAGACTTAGACTAAAAATATCCTGGTTTCAAATTATACCTCTGACACCTATTGGACATATGAACACAAATTGCTCACTGCCTCAGTACTCCAAGAAACTCTCTAAGACATTAACTTGAGTTGAGCAGGTGTAGATAGATTTGCAGTAGAAGGAGTTTCAGATTTATTCCCCACTGAACTGTGTTTCCATTTCTTGATTACAGCTATATCTGAGATAGGTACAACACTAAGGTGACTTAAGAGTCCTAAGATCCCAAATATTGGACATTATTATGTTTCCCCACTTAAGTTGGCTCTACATGATGTCAACACTTTTCATAAGGAAATAATAAAATTTCATTCCAATACCCTTATTTTATTGGGCAGGATGCCCAATATTGGTATGTTTAGAAATGTTTAGATGAGTTTTGAGTATAAGGATCCCTTTCCAATTAAAAACAATATTTATTGTGTCATCCTGGTTTGAATGTCAGCTCCATGAAGGCAGAAACTGCTTCACTCTAATTTTGTTTCACCAATTTTATTTTGAATCCACAGCATAAAAAGCTTGTTGATTTGTTGATTTTTGGTATTATGAAGAAATAGTTTCCTCTTGACCCAGAATAAAGGGCCTGATTACTGAGAGGAATTCAAACCTCTTTAGGGGATAGTTTATCCTCTGCTGGAGCAGTCCCATCTCAGTGATGATCTATACCTTGGTAGAAACATATACACATAATGACAAGAAGAAAGGAGTCCATGTAGTAAAGGGAAGACTTAAACTGAATGTCTTATACAGTGTCAAAATCGGAATGGAAAATGAAAAATCCATTCATATGTACATTTCCCAATGTACAGACTATTTTTTTTCCCTGGAATGGAAACTTTTCATTAGAGATGGATTTTTTAAAAACTTTTCAGCTCAATATTTTGTGCCAAATAATTCAATTCAATTCATTAAGAAGTTATTAAGGGCTTATTTGTGTTCTAGTCACTTTGTTGGGTGTTGGGTGTATACAGAAAGAAGAACCTATACCTGATGTTGATAAATTTAACTTTTTTTGGGGGGGAAACAACATGCATACAGAAAATAAAATGCAAACCATGTAAAAATAATAATAATTTCTTAGGTGAAGGGAACATCTGGAAAGGGAGTGGGGCAGGAAATCAAGATAGATTTCCTATAGGAGATGACAAACACAGAACTTTAATAGAAGCCAGGAATTCTAAGAGCTACAGATGAGTAGCAAATGTATTGCAGGTGGGGGGAACAGCCAGATTAAAAGATAGAAAGACGGAATCTTGTGCATGAGGAAGAGCAAGGAGCATAGATGACTGAACAAAAAGAATAAATGGAATTTAAAATTAGTTTGAGTTTGGCTCAAACTAAGGACTGGAAAGAGATTTGAGGAGTCATCAGAACATGGAAAATAAGAATACCACCTCCTACTTATGTAACTCTAGGAAAATAAAAGTACTTGAATTACTGAGGATGGCTAATTACAAATGGTCTCCCTTGAATCATATGCTGACCAATCTCCCCCCACCCCTGACTCCAAGAACCTTTTAACATGATCATAGATTCTCTGTGTCCCTCACTTACCCTCATCTGTGAATTGAGTTGAGCTCAGACCAAAGAGGGTCACTGAGAAAAGGAGCAGTGGCCGCTGAGAAAAGGAGCAGTAGCCAGCAGTAGCAGCCATGATATCTATGTTACCTGTGCAACACGGACTGAGGGCAACTGTTCTTATAAGGACCTCAAAGAACAAAATTCCCTTTGAAACATTGCACTTAGTCCCTTATCTGAATACATTGTTCTTGTCCAGATCACTCCCAACTTTGTTTTGATTGGATTGATCTTGGGGGCTGGCAAAAGGTCCTGCCCAAAATGTTGTGACCCAATATAAATTATCCAAAACCTTTGAAGCCATTTTGTCTGGAAACCACACATATAATGTTATGTTTGCCACATGATTTCCTTCCCATACAGAAACCTGGATGCGTTGAGGGTATTTTAATATCCTGTGTTGCAAAAGTCATTTAAATGTCATTGACTCAGATCCTTTCACTAGCATTCTTCCAGCTAATGAGGTCAATATACAATGGAATGATAAAATAATAGATATGAAATCACTAGATATAATAACCATGCAGGAAAGCTCCTGTTCCATCTTCTCCCGTTAGAAGCTACATAAACATCAGCAGCTGTACTATTTGGTCACCTGAGGGGGTCATACAGGTGGTTGGCAAAGAAGTGGTCCAGTCTCTGAACTCCCAAGGTATTTCATTTTTCTTGTCAGTTAACCAGTGTTCACATTTAAATATATATTGGCTTTCAACTGCCATCTTATGAGACCCAAAATTTCTTTAGAATTCTCCCCAATTACTCACCTTTACTTCTCTCTATACCATTCTCCCTTATAGAGACAGAGAGAGAGAGAGAGAGAGAGAGAGAGAGAGAGAGAGAGAGAGAGAGAGGCAGACAGATACAGAAAAATAGACAGAGACAGGGAGAGAGACAGAGAGAGAGATTAAAACTTCGCCCATTGTTTTCTCCCTCTCTTTTATGCTACTCATTCTTATTCCTGCCCAGAGTCTCCCTCCAAATTTTGTTTTTGTTTTCTTTTTATTATTTCAGTAACATATGACTTTGTCATTGCCATCGCCACTGGTTAAGGGACAACATCAAGCACAGTTCATCTCTTCTAAGGATATATATGAGGTTTATGGGATCAAGCTACCATAACTCTCTGTCACCATTTCTCTGTCATTTCTCTGTCAACAATATCTTAAATGAAATTTCCCAAAACTTAACTAAGTTAACTTTTACTAAATGTTCCATGTTCAGAACCCATTCTTTCTAAAAACCTAATGTGTCCTTCCACCCTTCTTCCAAATGTTGTGCTTACCAAATCCTTCTTATCATGAATTACTGCTCTAGGTGATGTGTTTTCCCTCTGTTATTTGTTTTTGATATCCCATTCCCATTCCACTCATTCCTTTCTCTTCCCAGATTCATAGGCTCGTAGGAACTAGTTCCTAGACTTACATTGGGAAGGGATTTTAGAGGCCATATTGTCCAAACCCCTCTTTTTTCAAATAAAGAACATGAAGTCAAGTAGGTCAGAAAGTAGCAGAGCCAGGGTACAAACTTTTCCCTATGAGTTTGTCTATTGAGGGAGAAGTGATTCATTATTTATTATCCAGGACTGACATGGGTCATTGTAGTTAATCATAATTAAGATTTTTATTTATATTACTATAGTCATTGTGCATATTGTTCTCCCAGTTCATTTTATTTCACTCTACATTAGTGCACAAAATTTTTCCTGTTTCCCTAAATTTGTCATATTATTCATTTCCTATAATTCAATAAATAGTTCTTGACATTTATATGATCATAATTTGTTCAATCATCCTCAAGTAGATGTGCATTGATGTTATTTCACGTGTTGTTTTCTACAATGAAAAATAAAGTTATAAGTAGCTATATAGCATCACTTAGATATGGTATTATATATAGGATCTTATATATAGGCTTGTTCCTTCTGTCTTTGACCTCCTTGATCTGTATGAAAAGTAGTGACATTGAGAAAAAGACACAAACAAGTTATTAACTATTCTTACTTAATTTCAAATTGTTTTGAAAAATACATGACACCACAGTTTGGCTGAAACTGTATAAATATGTCTGTCTTCTCATGGTTGTTGTTCAGACTTTCAGTCATGTCCGCCTCTTTGTGATTCCATTTGAGGTTTTCTTTGTAAAACTGCTGGATTGGTTTGGCAGTTCCTTCTCTAGCTCATTTTACACATGAAGAACTGAAGCAAATAAAGTTAAGCAACTTGCCCAGGGTCATGTGACTAGTAAGTGTCTGAGGTCAGATTTGAACTCATGAAGATGAGTCTTTCTTATTCCAGGTCCAAGCACTCTATACACTGCACCACATCATATCCTATTATTCCTCAAAAATAAAGAGAATCCATTTTAAAATAACTTTTCTAGTTGAGAGTTAAAAGGCTAAACTTTAAAGTTCTTTGAATTTATCTTACAATTTGTATTCATCTTATAATTAACAATTTGGAAAAATTTTTAAAACAGTTGTAGAGGGTTTGAAATTATTTTGAAAAAGTGTTCAATTGCTTATTCTAGGAGTCTTGAATGTGGATTATTTTTACTAACCTAATGTTTTTCTTTTTTCTTTTCCCTTTTTGATTCTCTTTTGCAAGGGATGGCCTATTGCCTAAGGTAAGGGTGATATTTATTTGGAAATTAAATTGCTGCACAATCAAAAGATATAAGTATTTTTTTTTTAAAGAAAGTTCATATTCTCCTTAGCTCTTAATTTTTGAGTAATATGTTTGGCCAATTATCAGTCTCAATCTCATAAATGACTTGGATATCAGATTATCAGGGATATTTATTGTAAATATTTTTCTACTCCTCTGTTTGTCTTCTTATCCTAGTTGCATTGATTTTATTCATGTAAAATGTTTGATTATATATTCCAATTATTTTTACCATAGTCACAATTGGAAAGTATACTCCTTCCTTCCTTCCTCCCTTCTTTCCTACTTTTACCTTCTTTGTTTCTTCTTTTTTCTTTCCCTTTCATTTCATTTCTTCCTTGCTTTTATCCTTCCTTGTATATTTCATTCCTTGTTTCCAATACATTTTATATTTTTGTTACATATTCATTTGTTCCTTATTGTTACACCTAGTGTCATATGTAGGTTTAAAACTAATTTCTTTCTAACTGCTTTCCATTTTGTGGTGAAATTCTTGTTATTGAACAAACAGTCCTTCCTGGGATGTTCATGTTCTTAGATAAATTGAATACTGAACTGTTATATTAATTTGGTTTTGTATCTGGCTTGTATAGTTTATTTCATTTCTCTATTTTTCAATTTTTAATTAATCCTGAGGAATTCTGAAGATGATTACTTACTAATATATCTTGAAATCTTATATTAGATTAACTTCATTCCTGCTTTTTATATTCATGTGATTCAATATTTTTTGTTTCTCTACACCAATGTTATGTTACTTTGATTATTTCTAACATGTAGCCTCTTAGTCTTTTAAATTTTATGTCACTAAATGTAGAAATTAACAAATGATAAAATCATTTGTATCTTATTGAGATCCCCTGATGTGAAAAAATAAACATGCCTTTAATTATTTTTCTTCATTTTTATCTGTAAAAGATATTGCTAGTGGTAGCTTTATAAGATCAAAGTATGTGTTTTTGGTCAATTTTAAAGTATCTGGTGCTTTATAGATATATTGAATGAACTTTGCTTTTTTAAAATTTCTTACTATTTTGTTATTTCTATTTAAAATGTGTATTCTGGGGTGGAGCCAAGATGGCAGTATAGAAGCAGGAAAACTCTGCAGCTCCCACATAGCCACCTCAAATACCCACAAAATATGACTCTAAACAAATTTTAGGGCTCCAGAACTGACAAAATTACAGAAAAACACACCTCTCGCTAAAGGCAGCTCAGCAGGCGGGACAGGAAGGGCTCATTTCAGGATGCTGGGAGCCAAAGCCAGCTGGGCCTGAAACCACAGCTTGGCCCCAGGGCTTCCAGGAAAAGCCACAGCTGGAGCCTTCAGTAGAGTAGATCAATGGCAGCTGTGGTGATTTCAAGAATTATCAAGCCATAAGAAATAAGGACTAAGTGAAAGATTAGTGGAACTTGGTTAAATTTTGGGGAGAGAATCTGGCGAAATTGCCTCCAGTGCAAGGAAGCAGCAGAAGTGGCACCCTGCAGCCACCTCCATGTGGTTGCTTCAGAAGGTCCTGGTCTGCAGATTGCAGGGGGGCCGAGCAATCATTCAGAGGCTAAGTGGTCTTTCCTTAAGCTGCCTGGATTGAGATTGTGGTATTGACTGGTGGTCCTGGGGTACATTTTCAGCGAGCCAAAGCTGGTGGGGGCTGTAGCAGTCTCCTAACAGCTCTGGCAGCTGTGAAAACCCCAGTGATTTGGGACAGAGCTTTCCCCTCTGGAAGCAGAGTTCCACAGAGCTAAAAAGTCAAGAAACTGACTGGC
Source organism: Pseudochirops cupreus (assembly GCA_028627135.1). Lineage (NCBI taxonomy): Eukaryota > Metazoa > Chordata > Mammalia > Diprotodontia > Pseudocheiridae > Pseudochirops > Pseudochirops cupreus. The sequence continues at coordinate 117,446,571 of CM053580.1, read as the reverse complement.
AACATAAGCAGACAAAGAAAGCAAAGTAAGAACAGCAATCCAACTTTAGATTCCTTTTTTGGAGACAAAAAAGACCAAAGCATGGAACAGGAGGAAGACAACACAGTCAGATCTCCCACACCAAAAGCTTCCAAGAAAAAGGTAGACTGATTACAAGGCATAGAGCGGCTTAAGAAGGATTTTGAAAATCAACTAAGAGAAGTGGAAGAAAAATTAGGAAGAGAAATGAGAATGATGCAAGAAAATCATGAAAAGAGAGTCAACAACCTGACTGAAGAAAATAACACTTTAAAAAATAGATTAACTCAAATGGCAAAAGAGGCCCAAAAAGCCAATGAGGAGAAAAATGCCTTAAAAACCCAAATTTGCCAGATGGAAAAAGAATCTCAAAAACTTTCTGAAGAGAATAACTCCTTCAGAATTAGAATGGAGCAAATGGAAGAAAATGACTTTATGAGAAATCAAGATGCTATTAAATAGATCCAAACAAATGAAAAAAATAGAAGACAATGTGAAATATTTCCTTGAAAAAACTACTGACTGGAAAATAGATCCAGGAGAGACAATTTTATTGGACTACCTGAAAGCCATCATCAAAACAAGAACTACAAAGCATCCTTCAAGAAATTCTTAAGGAAAATTGCCCTGATATTTTAGAACCAGAGGGAAAAATAGAACTTGAAAGAATTTACTGATTGCCTCTTGAAAAAAATTCCAAAAAGAAAACTAATAGGAATGTTATAGCCAGGTTCCAGAGTCCCCAGATCAAGGAGAAAATATTACAAGCTGGCAGAAGAAACAATTTGAATACTGTGGAAACACAATTGGGATAACTCAGAATCTAGCAGCTTCTACACTAAGGGATTGAAGGGACTGGAATATGATATTCTGGAGATCATGGTAGATAGGATTAAAACCAAGAATCATCTACCCAGCAAAACTGAGTATAAGGTTCCAGGGGAAAATATGATCATTCAATGAGGTGGAGGACTTTCAAGCACTCTTGCTGAAAAAACTGGAACTGAGAAGAAAATTTGACACTCAAATACAAGAAGCATGAGAAGGTAAACATGGAAAAGAAATCATAAGGAACTTATCAAAGTTGAACTATTTACATGCCAACGTGGAAAAATGACAATTGTAACTGATGAAACTTTTCTCAGCACGAGGATAGGTGAAGGGAATACAAATGTGTATATACATATACTGTAATAGTAATCTGTTTAGCAGGATACTTAGCACTTAGTACTAAGTGCTAAGTGTAGACAGGGCAAACCCTGTCCCACTGTTGAGAAGGCATGAACTCCCCTGTTGATGTGGAAGAAGGGGATTGGCTGAGGTGTGTATATAACCAAGAATTCCAGAGACAGACAGACAGAATTGGAATGTTGCTCTG
>CM053580.1:117422399-117444675 GCA_028627135.1 Pseudochirops cupreus | reverse complement strand
TGACTTGATGAAGACACTGGTTATGGCTTTGTTGAGCCTTGTCTCCCCAGGAACTGAGATTGCTGAGGGCTTGCCTGGAGTGAAGATGAAAAAAGGCCCTTTCCTTGGGTATTCAATGCTGAGCTTCACCTTGTTGTAATTTGTTGTAACTTAAGGGTGGATGGCCTTTTGTGTTCTCCTGCCCCTTTTGAGATTCAGGGGTGGGAAGCCTTTGAGTTTTTTTTTTGTGCTCCGTGATTGACCAAATGAATGTACTTTGTTTATGGTTGGAGACTAATCTCCATTTGAGAAGAGACTTTGATTGACTAAAAGAATGTACTGTCTAGGGGTGGAGTAATACCTGGATTGAATTGAGAATTTACTTGCTAAAGGAACAAGTTACACTGTATTTTGACTTTCTCTGTTCTGTGAATGTTTGCTGAATAAATGGGGTTTAGTATGCTGGTAATCGGCACCTTGGAAGTTGCCTTTGCTTGGCATTACACCCTCTCATTCTTCGTGATTCCCCAAAGATTGTTGTTCATGATTCAGAAATCCTATCCATAAGTTCTCATATCACCTCCATTGAGACTTTTGTTGAGATGATAAACTCCCCAAGTGAACTTTAATTCCCAAGAGAGGGAGCTTCTCTTGCTACATCCTTACTTATTCTGGATTTCAAATCTCTCTTATCCATTTTATTGCTGCTGTTAGTCTAGCCTTCCCAGTACAGAGATCAAGGGAAAGTAAAACCACGCCATAAAACCACAGAAAGGTGAAACACAGCTCAACCTACCCCCCCTCCTTTTTTCAATCTAGCTCTGAATTAGAACTGGGTATCCCTCTAATGCATTTCCTTCCCCCCAAGAAACTCAATAATTAATGGCTTTTTTGAAACCACTGCTGACAACCTGAATGTGTCTTCCCTGCAGAGTGTCACAGGGTCTTCTAGAGCAATTGGCTTTACTATGCCAGTGCCTCCTAATTAGAGAGGTTTTAAATGCCTGAATTACTCTGAAAATAGGCTTGCTCTGATGCTTCGAAGGATCAATTCCTGCACATCACAGGTGGCACCTGCACTGCCAAATAATCTGAGCTTCAGCATTCAAGTCTTGCTTTCTCAATTGCTTTTTTTTAAAGTGGAAAGCATTTTTTGAGTCCTGGCAGTAAATCAGTTTGTGTATAAGGCAGATTTCTACTCTTGGCCAAGTCCTTCACTTCAAGGACAAAATGATTGGAGCTCCTCAGGAGTTTCCCTAGACTTTAAAGTTTAAAATAGTCCAAGAGTATGGCATTTTTGAAAATTAAGAGAGAGTCTTAAAACTTAGACCTTAGGATTTAAAAAAGTATATCTGCAAAAATATTAATTTAAAGGTAAGATTTTCTTAGTTTAAGTAAGAAATTATATTCTTAAAGTAAATTCAAAAGGCAAAGAAGGCTGTTAGGAATCCATACGAATCAGCACATTCATAGAGCCTAAATTATAGGGCTAGATTACAGTTCAATTATCATCTGTTAAGACAGACTACTTAGATCAAATTAACTAGGCTTTTTCTACACCATGGAGCTCTGAAATGGTCCTAATTCTGCCTTTGCTATTAAGCAGTCTTTAGGTTACTAATATCTGTTTCTCCATTAGGAAATGAAGGCCTTCAGGCATTAATAAGAATGAGAGTCAAATATTGAATGAAAGCATAATCAAATGAGACCACCTGGACCCCATTTGCTAGGGTCAAAAGATGGGGGAGGTATTTTTTTTCCTAAAGTCTAGAAGTGGCGAATGTCCCATAGATGGAAACTGGCACTTAGAAGAGCAGAAACCCACAAAATCTACCTGTAAAATATTGCTCCAATACCTCACCCACACGTATAAGAAGCAATATTTCTGGGACACCAGAAGTGGATTGTGGATTTCATTCTATCTGTTGTATCCTGCTAGTCCAAAATAACTACTCTGACCTGAGGTCAGTATTGTAAAGTGCCAAGTGTTGGAGCCTACCTGGCAGTTTTTACATCCTGCATTTGACCTCAGTTCCTCCTTTTCTGTGAGGCAAAGTTTAATAGGAATGAGGAATGAGAAAGAGGAATGTTGTTCACTGACCACTTAGAAACTGCTAAAATCACCTTGCTTAACTGCAGAGGACAACCCTGTAATTTGATACACATGTAGAGATAGCATTTTCTCCAGGGTCTCTCCTCTTTTGAGTGGCAACAGTTGAAGTCTTTGCTTTCAATGCTCCAACAAGAAACTTCGAAGGGTTTGCATTGTCCTTCTCCTTAAATGATGAATAGGTTACAAAAGATATTGGTCTTCTTTCTTATTGCCATTCTGTCTTCTTCACCCACACTCCCTTCAATTCCAATTCTGACAGCAATTAAAGGTGCCTAATAACCTCTCATCATATCTGGCAGACAAGAATGGATGATGGAGGACAACAAGAAAAATAAGCAAAAGGCAGGCAATCTCCCTCATCCTGCTTGTTTCCTTTACAAACTTGGGAGAAATTGTCCAGAGTTGCAACAGGAGTCTGCAACCTGTTCTCAGCTCTGGTGGGTGGGGCAGAGCCAAAGTCTTAGGCTCTCAGGTCAGAGGCAACTGGGCTGGCTGCCCCCAACTTTCTGGTACTTCCCTGCCTCAGGCAGAGGCGTTACCACAGGACCCAAGTGCTGTCTAGGGGAACCAGCTATGCCGGATGCACCTGTTCAGGACATTGCCAAGCTTACAGGTAAGTTGGGCTGTCAGTGGAAGGTGGGGGTAGGACTGGGAGGAAATCCTGACTGGTGTGGGTCCCTTCAAAGCAAAGTAAACCAAGTTGTAGCAAAAGAGCTGGCCCTGAATCAGCTCAAGAAGACAGAGGGATGTAGTGGAAAAACACTGGGTTTAGGGGCAGAGAAGGGGGGTTCATGTCCCAGCTCTGCCATTTACTAGATACGACATCTTGGATGTCATTTTCCTTCTTTGGACTTCAGTTTTCATTTCCTTCTTCCCTCCCTCCCCCTTTCTTCTTCTCATCCTCCTTCCCTTTCTCTTTTCTTCCCTTCCTTTCCCCCTTACTCCTACCTTCTCTTCTTCCTTCCCCTTTTCTCTCCCTTCCTCCTCTGTTTTCTTTCCTTCCTTTACTTCCTCCTTCCTTCTTTCCCTTTTTCTTCCCTCACCCCCTCTCTTCCTTCTTTCTTTCCTTCCTTCCTTCATTCCTTTCTTCCTCCCTTCCTTCTTTCCTTCCTTCTTTCTTTCCTTTCTTTATCTAGGGTGCATGAACTTATTTTAAAATATTTTGATAACAATAGTTCAATATAATTGGTTTCCTTTAGAATTCTTTGTATTTTATGCATTTACAAACATTATTCTGATAGGATGTCCATAGATTTCACCAAACTGCCAAAGGCATCCATGGCACACAAAAAAGTTTAAGAACAACTAATCTAACTCTAAATTGACTATGATTCTTACTTCTGGGGACCCATAGTGTTGGGTTCTAAAGTTATGTTATACCTTGGTAGAACATCATTACTTGATATGAATTTGTAGCATCGGTTTTGAACCCCTATTGTGTGAGAAAGAGGTAGGTGGGACTGTTACTTGAAAATCTAAGTCAGCATTTTCATTCCTTTGGGCACTGATCCTCGTTAAAAAGAAAAAAACTCTCCTAGGGGAGGGACAATAAGCTGTTGATAAACAATAGTTTGCATCATCACAGCATCACTGATTTCCACTGAGAGTGGAAAAGGAGCTCAGGGAGCATGTAGTCTAACCTATACAAGAAAAGCAACCCTGCTATGGCATACCAGAGCAATTCTCTGTTTGACAACCTCCAAAAGGGGGGAAACTCACCACCTCAAGAAGCAGCTTCTTCCCTTTTAATGTTAGGGTGCTTTTTTTTAATTAATTTATTCCTTTCTCTTGATATGAAACTTAATCTGACTAATTGCAAATTCTGTCCATTGCTTCTGATTCTGCCCTTCAGGGACATGGGAATGGAAATGGAACAAATCTAATTCTTCATCCATAGCATAGCCTTTATCAATCCTTGATTACAACGTCTTCCTATGTATTTCAGATTCTTTTCTAAGGAAAAAATAACTGATTTGTAGGAGAGGGCGTTGGTGGAGAGACTGAAGAGTGTGAAGGGTAATCATTGAGGAAGACTGGGTGCATGGATGACAAACTTTACTTCTTTCCCAGCTTTGCCTAGAGTCAGCTCTGCTGAGGTTAATTCCTTCAAAGCCTCCTGGCCAAGAGACAAAGTTGTTATTTGAACCAAAATTTCAGGCCTGTATTTGCAACTGAAAACTAAGTAAAAGCTTTTGAGCATGAGCACTAACAAAATTTCTTCTGGAACTTCAAATGCATTTCAGTATAAGGATTTCTGAGATTTAAGCAGTATTAGATGGGTGAGGGGAGGTGGGGGGGTGCAACTATGGATTCCACACACAAATTGTACCTGAAAAGGGGCCAAGAAGAGGGAATGCAAGAAGAATAGAAGGCAAGTTCTTAGGAAATAGTTTTGGGAAAAATGGCAAAAGTTAAACCATTTTCTCCATTGCCTTGTCTTGACCATGAAGAGAAAATTTGCTTAGATAGAATTATTTGGAGAATTTATGCTAACATGTATCTGACTTCCCTGTTACACAGAGAGCTGCAGCTACACAGGATAGATTAGCTACTTCTGAAAACTAGGGGCAACAAGTTTCTGGCTTTATTAAACCCATTTGCTCAGGTTTTGGGGATGCACTTTATTTGTCTAGATAGTTACCCCACCCCCACAAGTTTTATTTTGAAATATTTTCCATGCTGTTTCCTTCTCTTGGATTTTCTTAAAATGAATTCCTTCCCAATATTATCCTAATAGAGATATTCTTCTTTCCAGCAGGCCAGACCATGCATGCCCTAATCTTAATTTCAACGGTCATCAGGGCCTAGTGGTATTTGCTTGCTCTGGACAAGGTTTGAAAATGAGGCTTTCACTCTAGCTTGTTCAACTTGAGGTCTCATAGGACAAATGCTTATGTTGCATAGAGAGGAGAAATTTCTGGCATGGAAAATAGCTGTATTTATAAGAAGTAATTCTTAAAAGCACCCTTTGGTGTATTCTCCACTTTGAATGTTAGACCTATGTCTATCCTTATTTCCAGCTATGATGGACAGATATAATAGGCAGCTTCTTTGGCTCATGGATAATAAACACATAGATTCACTAAAGAATCATAAATCTAGAGCTACCTAGTTGTGTCCAACTCTTCATGATCCTATTTGGGGTTTTCCTGGCAAAGAGACTGGAGTAATTTGTCATTTCCTTCTCCAACTTATTTTATAGATGAGGAAACTGAGGCAAACAATATTATGTGACTTGCCTAGGGTCATACAACTGGTAAGTGTTTAAGGCTAGATTTAAACTCAGGAAAACGAATCATCCTGGCTCCCAGTTTGGGCTTCTATCCAGTGTGTCACCTTGTTGTTCATCCTCCATTGTATGGATGATAAAATAAAGGCCCAGGCAACTTGCCCAAGGTCACATAACTAGTGAATTTCAAAAGTGTTATTAGGAATCAGGTCCTTTGACTCAAAATTTACTGCTTTCCACTGTAGTTGGCTAAGGTCTGGAAAGTATGATGACCCTATTAACCATTTCTTGTCCCTGCTGTATTTCACCATTTCATTTTCCTTGACTGTTGCTACCCTCTCAAGAGAGCTCCCTTGCTTGTTCCTTCAGCTAGCAATGATCATGAAGAATCAGGTTATTAGGTCCTCCATTACCTCACTGCTCACCCATTCCTTTCCTCTCTATTCTGGCTTCTGTCTCTATTATTCTGTTCACACCACTCTTCTCAAGGTAACCAACGACCTCCTAATAGGCAAATCCAGTTATGCTTGAACTCTCTGCTGTATTTCACATTTTAATCACTGCTACCTTGAAGCTTTCTCTTCCTTTGAATTCCTTGACACTCTTCTGATTCTTCTCCCACCATATGGACCATTCCTTCCTTGTTTCCCTTACTAGCTCCTTTAATTCATCCTTTGCACCAAATAGTGCTGTCTCTGTGCTTATATCATCAGCATTCTTTCTTATATTTTCTTGTAAATACCATCCATTCTTATAGGTTCAACTATGACATCTTTGTGGATGAATATACCTGTAGACCTTCCCTCTTCCCTGCTGGAAACGCATACCTTATACAGATATCTTCTGGCTACTGCTACCTGAATGTCCTGCAAACGCAACAGCATCCAAAACTCAGCTGATTATCTATGTCCCCAAAGCTGGTCTCCCTCACTTCTCTGATTTTTTTTTGAGTGGCATTATCTTTCCTCAATTCAAGCTTTGATTCTTGATTTATTTTTTAATTTCTCTGTCTTTATATACCATATTTCAAAAATATGTATCTAGTAATTTGCTAAATTGTTGGAGTTTTTTACCTCCACAATATTATTTATATCTATACCCAACTCCTACATTCTCTACATTCCCACTGCCACAACCTTAGTTTGATTATTCTTTACCTCTTGCCTTAACTCTGCTAATAGCCTCTTACTGCCCCTTTTCTGGTTCATCCTGTACATTGCTGTCATATTAATCTTCTTATAACTCAGTTCCAATCATGTCTCATTCCAGCTCAGAAACCTTCTACAATGGAAAGAAGCCCAAATCTCTTTGTCTAATACTTAAGGCCTTCCATGATTAAAAACTAACTTTCCTCAACTAACTTTCCCAGTCTCATCTCCCATGTCATACTTCAGTCAAACTCATTCTGCTCTAAATACAGACTGTATTTTTCTGCCTTGTTGCTTCTGCTTATATATTCCCTCACCCCTTTCCTACCATCCTTCTCATCCTCAGCCCTCATCTATCCAATTCTTTTCTATCCTTTCAGGACCAGGTCAAATATAGCTTCCTGAATCCTCCCCTAATCCCTCTCCTGTGAAAGTTATCTTTCCTTCCTACGAGTTCTCATTGAACTTCTTCTCTTGTACTTTTACATGGTATTTTATCTCTAGAAGTGGAATGGATCACAGAGGCTATGTATTCCAACCCCCTTATTTCATTGATTAGAACACTATGGCTCATGGAGGAGGATTGACTTGCTTATCCTATGTTGTATCAGAGTTGTGTACATATTTAATCTCCTAATATTATAACTCTACAAGGACAGGGACGGTGATTCTTCTTTGTATCCCTAAAAGTGTACGATACTGTGCCTGTGTAAAGTAAGAACCAGAGAAATATTTTTTGAATTAATAAATGCATATTGATGCTAGTTAGAATCATAGTGAAGGAACAAAATACACTGTCCTATCTTCTTACACTGTCCTCTATAACCAAGTCAAATTTGTTTGATCTCCTGTTCCTGGTACCATTGATATTTCAGAACCTCAGTTCATTTTGAATGAAACTTAGGGGAGAAGGGGTTAAGTTTTTCAGCCAGATCCTCCTCCTTAACAATAAAGTAGTTAATCATAAGTACCAAGTTAAACACCAGCCAGGTTTTGTTAAAGCTTTAGAGCAGCAAAACCTGACAAAAACCTGTCCTTTCCTGATACCACCACCTTTTGAGATTGTTTTACAACATAGCCAAGGGTTCATTTGTAAAAGACAAATTGCCGTGTTGTTTATATCTTTGGAATTCACTTCAGGAAACCAGTTCAACTACTTGAAAGTCATAGTTGCCATCTTACTGATTGGTTGACACAAGGGATATTATGCTGATATTAATACAAGTAGTTTAGAATTTAATTCCTGTCCCCATGCTCCTATACATCAAAGTAGATGACAACGAACAATGTATTTCAAGTGGTAGATAGAGACAATCCTTATTCTTGCTAGCAAATTCCTCATATTTTAGAAACAGGGGAGGCAAGCGGGTGATTTGAGGGCTCTGCTAATAGAGACTGGTCTGTGGGAACAGCTCCCTATTGCTTCTTCTATTCTACTGGTCTTGCCCAGTGATGTTCAGCTTACTAGGGTTTGTGGCTATTAATGCTTAGCAAACAATTTTGGATAATAATGATGTTGATTTAAATTTCCTAGCCTTATAGATTATTTCTTTAGGATGGCAGCATGATAGAGCAGAAAGAACCTGCCTTTGGTACCAGAATTTGGTAGCTGGATTCCAACTCTGGAATTATTAGCTGTATTACTTTTGGCAAGTCAATTCATTTGTATGGGCCTCAGTTTCCTTATGCCAAACTTGCCTTTGTTTCAAAATTTAATGAGGGAAGCACTTTCTAAACCTTACAGTGTTATATAAATATAAGCTCTTATTTGTCTGGAAAGGTATCATCCATAGCACTTTTAGGAGGGCTTAGGTAGGATTCTAATGAATATGTTTTCAGATTAAAATACATTGAATTGCATTAGGCTGGTAGAATACCCCCAAAATTCTCCCCTCTGTCACCTTTAGCCCCCACTAGACCAAGATTTTGCTTTTTTGTAGTCTTCTCAAATTCCTTTGTGAGGTTTGGGAAAAGAAGCAGAAATAGGTCTGTGTATATATACAAATGAATAAATATTTATATATACATACATACATATACACATACACACATATACACACACATACACACATACACATACACACATATCTATCTGTCTGTCTGTCTGTCTGTCTGTCTATCTATCTAATCTCTTGAGGTCATATCTAAAAATGCAACAGGATCAGGAAATAATGTATTAGAGTAAAACCTTATAAGTTAAGAGTCTACCCATGTGGAAAATGTGATAATTTGAACTAATCTAAAGTATTTTTTTAATGTATAAGAAAATAAACGTTTTTGCCTTGTAAGTTAATATGGTAGATGATGGGGGAATGTTTGACCTATTTGAGAGAACGAACTCAAACACTTTAGCAAAGAATTGAACTAATTACAAATAACTCTTTAATGAACAGTTGTTCATTAAAGCTGAAAAGGAGACCTATTTAGGGCTTTATTTCTTTAAACATATTCTCTTAGGACCTAGAATTGGAAGGAATTTTAGGGATATTATTTTCTAGGCTCATCATTTTAAAGAGAAACTGTGACCTAGAGAAGGGAAATGACTTGTCAGAGGTCACATGGGTTACACAGGGCAGAGCCAGGATTCAAATTCTCTAACCACTCTTAAGAAAAGCACACAGTTTCTGCCATTAATCACTTTTTTCTTTATTTTAGCATAAGTGTTATCTACAATGAGTCCCTTTTACTTTATCAGCATATTCCTGTTGAATCCCATCATAATAAAGATTATTACAGAGATTGATACTGTCTTTTTTTAAAGAAAAGAACGTAAGTTGGTCTCCAAAGACATACACTCCCCAACCTCTCATTTTCGATTTTTCCCATGACTAATTTTCTAATTTAGTATTTATAAGGGTTGTACCAGATGAGGCAGGCAGAGATGAATTGTAAGTCACTTCATTGGCAAGAGTTCCCCATTAATGAGAACACTGTAAGCTCCTTGAGGGCAGGGGCTATCTTTTGCCTCTTTTTGTGTCCTTAGTGCTTAGCACAGTGCCTGGAACATAGTAGGCACTTGATACATGTTTATTGAATGAATGAATGCAGGTCCTTTTGAATATTTGAACATAATTTCAAAACTACAGTTGATGGTGACTTAATCATCATTCTTATTGGAGATTTTTTTATACTGAAATGCATTTTAAATGTTTTCAGCAACCACGCTCTTGTCTTTTTTTTTTTAGATAGTCATAAGTTCTTCCATAGAATCTTATTTAAGATTAAGGAGAAATACTTAGCAAAATAGATGCTGTTTGAGCAGTTTTGTTTTAAAATCAGATCATTGTTTTCATTATCATCTTATTAATTTGGGTTTTTATTTTTCCCTTTCCAGGGAATTGCTTTCCAATATATTTTTATTGTTTGACTAAATAAATATGCTATTTTCCTAAAAGATGAAAGAAGACAACCATGAATAAGGGACCAAGCAATTTAACTAATGCTTCTGATACACATAATCATCCAGCTGCTTTTGGAAATTGCACAGACGAAAAATTCTTACTCAAGAGACACTATCTGCCTATTATTTATAGTATCATCTTTCTGGTGGGTTTCCCAGGGAATGTTATAGCCATTTCCACTTACATTTTCAAGATGAGGCCCTGGAAAAGCAGTACCATTATTATGCTGAACTTGGCTTGCACAGACTTGCTGTATTTGACCTGCCTTCCTTTCTTGATCCACTACTATGCCAATGATGAGGATTGGATCTTCGGTGACTTCATGTGCAAGTTCATCCGCTTTGGCTTCCATTTCAACTTGTCTGGCAGCATCCTCTTCCTCACCTGCTTTAGCATCTTCCGTTACTTTGTCATCATCCACCCTATGAGCTGCTTTTCCATTCATAAAACCAGGTGGGCAGTGGTTGCCTGTACTGCAGTGTGGATCATTGCCTTGGTGGTTGTCATTCCCATGAGCTTCCTGATTACATCGACTCAGAAAACAAATAAATCTGCTTGCCTTGATCTCACTAGCTCTGATGATCTCACCGCCATCAAATGGTATAATGTGATTCTAACAGTTGTCACCTTCTGTTTGCCCTTAGTGGTTGTGACTATTTGTTACATGATGATAATTTACAACCTTACTCAGGGACCTCATACCCAGAGCTCTTACAAGCAGAAAGCACGAAGACTGGCTATCCTCCTCCTTGTAGTTTTCTATATATGTTTTTTGCCCTTTCATATCTTGAGGCTCATCCGGATTGAATCCCGTCTCCTTTTAATTAGTTGCCATTTGGAGAATCAGATTCATGCTGCTTACATTGTTTCTAGGCCATTGGCAGCCTTAAACACCTTTGGTAACTTGTTGCTTTATGTTGTGATTGGGGACAACTTTCAGCAAGCTATTTGCTCTCTTGTAAGATGCAAACCAAATTGTGACCCACAGGAAAAAGGGAACAGTAATTCTGTGAATAACCCTTGAAACAACTTTGTTGTTGTCACTGGATTGTTTCAGTTGTGTCTAACTCTTTGTGACCCCATTTGGGGTTTTCTTGGCAAAGATACTTGAGTCGTTTGCTATTTCCTTCTCCAGCTCATTTTACAAATGAGGAAACTGAGGCAAACAAGGTGAAGTGACTTGGCCAGGGAGGGTCACACAGCTAGCAAGTATCTGAGACCAGATTTGAACTCAGATCTTCCTGACACCAGGCCTGGTGCTCTATCCATAGACATTCATCATTCTTAAAAGAAATGGCTGCTTTTGCTTGACTTATAACTTCAAAGAAGTCTGGCCATATTTCTGTCAATGGAACTCACAGTACACACTACGTATTCATACAACTGCACATCAAAGGCAGATGGCTCTGCTGGGACTTTTTTAGAATTTCACTAGGAATAAATTAGTGATATTTTATTGAAGTTTTATTCTGGATAAGTTAACTAAAACATGAGTTTCCATTGACAAATCCAACTACCACCATGGCACACCTTATATTTGCATAGTGCTTTATGGTCAAAAAGGACATTCACACACATACCTCATTGGATTTTTACAGTAGTGCCCTGAGGCAGGTCTTGTGAAAGTGATAATGTTCATTACTAATGAGGAAGCAGACATGCAGGTTTACAACTTGTCCTGAGTTGCAGAATTATTTAGAGAAGAAACCAGGCATAGCTTCCATATAGATTGTCTAGGAAGCAGTGTGGTCATGCACAGTTGTATTCTGGAAGTTGTAGGTTCAGACTCCATCAATCAATCAATATTTATTAAGCATTTCCTATGTGCCAGGCATTGTGTTAAGCACTGATACTTACTGGCTAGAAGAGAGTGGGTTAGTCACCTACCCTCTCCAAGGGTGAATTTCCTCCTGTGTAAAATGTGGACAATGAAGCTTGGAGTAAATGCCTCACAAGTTTATTGTGATGCACAAATGAGATAATGTATGTAAGACATTTTGCAAATTTTAATGCATCATATAAATACCAGCTATTTTTTTTAAACACTATAACCAAAAATCAAGCTTTGAATTTTCCAGACCATGGGGTTCTAGGGGTTTGAAATTTGTCTCTTCCTGTTCATGTAGCCTGACTTTGTTGATTCTAGCCTCCTAACTCCTGGAATAGGACTGACTCATCAGTCATAATTCTGTTTCTAAGTCCTTTGACTTTTTTGTTTCTACTCCCAAATTAATTGATAGATATTCATAGATTGCCTCAGAGCGCACATGTACCTGCTAGTGAGGAAATCTGGAATTTATTATAGCTCTACCATTAACTAGTTATGTGACCTTTGGCAAAGCACTTTATTTCCATAGGCCCATGTTCCATCATCTTTAAAATTAGACATTGGGACTAGATGGTCTCTAGGGAATTTTCAATCTATGACATTTAAAAATAGAATCCTCTCTTTCTCTTAAAAAAAAGAGCCTTGTTTTGAGATTATTAAAACTGGAAGTCTCAAGAAACTAGGGAAAAATGGTAGATTAAAAAACATGTTAAATGAGCATTTTGTCAGGCATTCAAGGAATGGCACTGTAAGTCACTAACAAACCTTCTCAAAGCATTAGCACTTGCGGATTTTATTTTTATTTTCATGGAGCTTGTAGAGTTTATAAAATTAGGTTTGGTATCAAGTTGTGGTTTAAATTATCAACAGACTTCTGGGGGCATTTAAAGAAAAAAGTGTTTGTAAATGCAACAAATTGTTATGTTTTGCATCAGATGAGGAATTGTTTTGATTTGTGTGGGAAGGTATTCTAGTCACCATTAATTAGTCTTCTATTTAGTTCTCTTCTTCTTTTTAGAATATCATGAAAATACTCTAACTGTTATAACAACTAAGACAATTTGTGAATTGGGTGCAAGTTTAATTACACTTAATTGTAACATCTGAAAAAAAGTGCCTAGTTTGTATATTTTTAAAAATCTCATAAAGAATGTGCAGTAGCAAATAAACTATCTCTATAGAACTGAATAGCCTACATGTCTCTGAAAATCCTGGTAAACTTCATAAGGAGAAACTACTAGAACCTGAACAGAAGACGTGATTGACTAGCATAACAAATGGCTGCTGTTGTGAGCCCCAAACAGCATATGTCTATAAGTAGATATGGGTCTACAAGGAAGGATTATTTACTGGTGGACCTTGTTTTTTTAAAATGAATTCTGTTTTTTTTTTTCCTGTTGACTAGTAAATAAACCAGTTCATTCTATGAAGCTCACGGACTATGTGGTTTCAAGGTGAGATTTTGAATATATACATAATATACCATGATACATTGGATGGTGCCAAATAAGTAGTTCTCAGATTATCAGAGTGAGAGCATTGACCCAGAAAAGTAAGAAATCCACTAAAATTTGTAGTGGTCCCATGAGAGTGTCTTACAGAAATGTTGTACTTCAGTGTCCAATTCATCCATCAGGAAATAGATCTCTTTCAGGAGAATCTTTTCTCTAGATTTTAGTGAAAGTACTCTGTTGTGGTTAACTTCTTTGTGTTAGCTAGGTGGCACAGGAGATAGAATGCTGGACCCAGAGTCAAGAAGAACTAACTGAGTTCAAGTCTGGCCTTAGGCATGCTTACTAACTGTATGACTCTAGGCAAGTCACCTTATCCTCTGCCTGCTTCAGGTTCTTGAATAGGAAAATGGGGATAATAACAGCACCTTCCTCAAAGGTTTGTTGTGAGGATTAGATAATATTTGTAGGGTTTAGCACATAGTAGTGCCTGCACATAGAAGGTACTATATAAATGTTTATTACTTCCTTCCCTCCCTTCCCCTATCAGACTGATCCAGTTGATCAGCTATGTCTTATACCCTATGCATGGCTATGAACTACTGTAATTTGTCTTGGGCTTCCTCTATTCCATCTCAATAATCTCATCAGTTCCCAAAAGTTTAACTCTCCTCTCTTTTCAAATGACTCTCAAATCTACACAACTAGTCCATATTGCCTTCCTGATGTCTAATTTCATAACTATAACTACCTACTTGACATCACCACTTCAATTTCCTATAGACATTTCCACCTCAGAACGTCCAAAATATATCACATGATCTCCCTCCCACCTCAAACGACAACAACAACAACAAACCAAACCAGACAAAATCTCTTCTAACTTCTCTGTGTCTATCAGGGACCACCATTCTTCCAGTTACCCATGTTTACAATCCAGTCATTCTTGACTTTTTACTCTCACCTCCCACATTCAATTCTAAGCCTACTTGATTCTATCTCTTTATCATTTCTTATCTGTGCCATTCTCTCCAATTATACCATAACCACTCTAGTCAAGGCCCTCATCACATTTAACTCGGACTATTATAATAGCCTCCTGATTGGTTCCTCTTTGACTAGTCTTGTCTCCAATCTGTCCTTTACACAGCTTCCAAATTGATATTCCTAAAGTATTGGTCCCATCATGTTTTTCCCCTGCTCAAGGAGCTTCCATGGCTCCCCATTCCTTGCCTTTAGCTTAAAATGCAAACTCCTCTTTTTGGCATTTAGATGCTTTTATAATTTGGGTCAGTCTGTCTTTCCAGATTGATTATACATTCATTACTTTCTTTCATAAACTCCAAGTTGTAGTCAAACTGGTGGCCTTGCTATTTTCCACAAACAGCATTTCATCTCCCATACCTTTGTTTATACTGCAGTGGTTCTCAACCTTCCTAATGCTGCGACCCTTTAACACAGTTCATCATGTTGTGGTGACCCCCCAACCATAAAATTATTTTCATTGCTACTTCATAACTTCATATGTGTTTTCCGATGGTCTTAGGTGACCCCTGTGAAAGAGTTGTTTGACCACCAAAGGGGTCACGACCCACAGGTTGAGAACCACTGGTTTATAGACTGTCTTCCATGGCTATAATGCTCTATATTTTCACTTGTGTTACTAGGAACTCCTATCTTTCTTCAAAACTCAGGTACCAATTCTTTTAAGAGATCTTTCATAATCTCCCAGTTATTAATGCTTTCCTAATCAATATGAATGATATAGACATACACAAACAAATCCTATATTTACTTATCTGCAGACTTGTTGTTTCCCCCTTGTAGAATATAAGCTCCCTGAGGGTAGGGACTATCTGTTTAACCTTTACATTCTCATTGTCAACCTTGACAATAGTAGGCACTTGATATTTTTTGTGTTGATTGAATGATTGAAATTTACCAACCATCATTCACCCACCAGGGTATAGTGTTACATCCTGGGAAACTCTTGTACAAATTCACAGAGATGGAAGTTAGAAAGATGGAGTTGGAAAATAAAAAATGAAGGGGAAGAAAGAATACATATACAATTACTTAACACACACACAAAACGCAAACAATTTTTGTTTTATAAAAAGAACATTAGGATTGAACTAATTAAGTTTTTGAGTCAGCAAAAAACAAAACGACAACAACAAAGCTGAATCCTTGTTTGGATTTTTTATCTATGCCCACATAACATTGAGCAAGTGTTTTGAGGGAAATGAACAGATGTACATAATCATGGGATATGTTTTAAGTGGGACCAGAATGTTAGACTGAGATGTTTTAAGATATCGAAAGTCATAGTGCTCTTTGGCACTCGCTTTGGATTTTGTACAAACTATTTGGAATGGTCTCAAGAATCTTGTACTCTAATGAACAACACTCTTCTGGGCCCATTCTTGAAGATGATTATTCATGATATCATCCAAAAAGTAATTAAAACTGCTAAGTGTGGAGAAGAGAGTAAAGTTAAAGGCTCAGTTGTGATTTGGATTTATCCACTGATTAGAAATATAGGATCTTTTTTGATCTAATTCATGTCTATTGACAGTTTTTTTGTTTTAGAATATCTTAGTATGTCTTCTAGCTGTCATCCTCATCCCCCTGCCCCAGGAAACTTGGACTCTGTTGCTGAGATGCCAGGCTCTGATAAGTGAGCTTTCACCTCATCTTTCCTGGAGCCAGAAACCAGGCCTCCATGCCAATTCTAGACATTTCTACATCATGCTGTGTGACTACCTTCCCTGCTTTCCAGTTCCTCTTCTATGTGTTGTAAACTCCCTGAAGACAAGGAATCTCTTGCTTATTAAGTGTGCATTCATGCCCCCAATTTTTGGTACAGTGCCTGGCGTGTAATAAACATTGTTGAGTTGTTTCAGTTGTATCCAACTCTCCATGACCCCATTTGGGGTTTTCTTGGCAGAGATACTGGAGTGGTCTGCCATTTCCTTCTCCAGCTCATTAAGAAATTGAGGCAAAAAGGGTGAAGTGACTTGCCCAGGGTCACATAACTAGCAAGTGTCTGAGGCCAGATTTGAACTCAGGAAGATGAGTCTTTCTCACTCCAGGCCTGACATTCTATCTACTGTGTTACCTAATAAGCACTTAGTAAATGCTTTATCTACTTACCTTCCTCCACTAAAGTCCTCAGAGAGTAATTGAAAAAAAATAAACAAATAATTACTAGATGCCTTCTATGTATGAGAAACTGTGCTAGGCATTAGGGACATTAAAAAATGACATTGTGCCTCCCCTCAAGGAATTTACAGTTTGTCAGAAACTATTTGTTCAGTTTACAGAGATGATGCAAGAGACAGGTAGATGGTGTAGTGAACAGAATGCCGCGCCTGGAGTCAGGAAGATCTGAGTTCAAATATAGCCTCACACACTAGCATGTGTAACTTGGGGAAAGTTACTTAACCTTGAGTTTGCCTCAGTTTCTTCATCTGTAAAATATGGATAATAATAACGCCTACTTCCCAGGGTTGTTGTGAGGACCAAATGAGATACCTCTAAAGCATGTAGCATGGTGCTTAGCACATATAAGTGCTATTTAAATGTTAGCTTATTATTATGGTTGTTGTGTCTATCATCAACATCATCGTCATCAATGTCATCATCATCATCATCATCGTGATTGGTGCAAAGCAGAGATTCAGAAGCCCAGGAAACTACCTAGTCCTGAGGGAATTCCAGAAAAAAAATCCCTGGACAGTTAGCGGCATGAAGGATCTGTAATGCAGGAAGAGGGACTAGCATGTATCAAGAAAGAGGAGAAGGGGAAAATATGAATATATTGGCTAAGATTTATGTAACACTTTAAATTTAGGTTAAAAACAACTGATTCTCCCAACAATACTGTGTTAGGTCAGTATTATTACTACTTTCAGGCAGCTGGGCAGCATATTGGATAGATCACTAGACCTGGAGTCAGGAAGACTTGATTCAAATCTTGCCTTGTACACTTTCCTCCTGGGTGACCCTGGAGTCTTAGCTTCTTCTTGTAAAATGGGAAAAATAAGAACACCTGCCTCATGGAATTTGGAATTGGGAGAATCCAATGACATCACACGTGACATCAAAAGATAATCAGACATATGTTGTAAACCTAAAAGAGCTGTATAAATGAGTCATTATTATCCCTGTTTTGCAGATGGAGAAACTGAGGCTGGGTTAAATGATTTGATCTAAATCACTGTCTGAAGCAGATTTTGGACTCAGGCTTTTCTGGCTTCCACTGAGGGCACTGAAGACAAATTTCACCTATTTCAGAATTTGGCTTCAGGCTAATTCTACTGACCTATCACCAATTAATTCAATTCCGCGAACATTTATTGTGTTCCTATTATGCACCAGGCATTCTTCTAGATGTTGGGGGTTGGTGGGAGAGGGGAGAGCAGCAGCACACAGCACATGCTCAAATAACTCTAACATAAAAGTGAATATTGTAAATGCAAAAGGGGTGTGTGTGTGTGTGTGTGTGTGTGTGTGTGTGTGTAGAAGAGCAAAGTGCTGCTGCCCCACTGGACATGTCCCTGTGCCACGACATATCTTCCACGTCTGGTTCCACAGCATGAGTCTCCAGTGGCATATTTCCAAACACAATATTATGCCCTTGAGTTTTATAAGCTCACTGACAGGGAATGAAGGGACAGATGGCATAGCATGCATCTTGTTCCATCCCACACTCATTTCAGATCTCATAATGTATTTGATCAGTGGTCCTTACAGTGGTACTAGACATCTTCAAAAAATATAGCACAAAAAAAATTCCTGAGCTCATGCGATTATAAAAATAACTAGGAACTTCTGGGCTTGACATTTTTAGGGATGAGGATGCAGGGAAAAGAATGGATAGAGGGCAATACTGTTCTGGGGAAAGGTCAGGATGGTGGTGAAGAGAAATTGTTAAAACTGACCTTCTTAATGGAACGTTTCTCTTTCTCCACATGTAAATAGATATTTCATTGATAACAGCTTATATAAGAATCGACCAATTAATCAAGCATTTATTAAGCTCCTATAACGTGCCAGGCAGTGAGATGGCTCAGTGGATAGAGCACTGGGTCTGGAGTCAGGAAGACTTGAATTCGAATGTGGCCTCAGACATTTACTAGCTGTGTGACCATAAGCAAGTCACCTAACCTCTGTGTGCCTAGGAAGCAGCTAGGTGGCTCAGTGCATAGAACAGTATGCATGAAGTGAGGAAGACTCATCTTCCAGAGTTCAAATCTGTCCTCAGAGACTTACTAGCTGTGTGACCCTGTGCAAGTCACTTTATCCTGTCTGCCTCAGTTTCCTCACCTGTAAAATGAACTGGAGAAGTAAATGGCAAACCACTCTAGTATCTTTATCAAGAAGACCCCAAATGGGGCCGCAAAGGATCAGACATGACTGAACAATAACAAAGGGTTCTTAACCTTTTGTTGTGGTCGTAGACCCATTTTGGGACCGGTGAAGCCTATGTATCCTTCTTCAGATATGTGATAGATAAATAGAGACATAGACAGACAGATAGATAGATAGGTAGTTAGATAGAGTATTTATCAGGAGTCGTACTAACCATGGGGGGATATAAGCAAACAAGATAGTCCCTGCCTTTACAGAATTTCAATGGGAGAAGAAAACAAATACAGGACAACTAGACGGGAGAGAGGGTTCTTCCTTGCAGGTATCTATAATGACCATATCTGGGGTACTATATTCACATTTTAGGAAAGATATTGGCGGATCCAAGAGGGACCAGAGGAGGGCAATCAGGATAGCAAGTGGTCTGGAAACCATGTCATATGAAGATGGGTGAAAGGGATTGAGGCTATTTAGCTTGACAAAGAAAAGATTTAGAAAGAGATGATGACTGTCATCAGGTATTAAAATACTATCATATGGAAGATGGATTAGATTTACTCTGTTTTATCCCAGAGCTCTGAACAGGGAACAAAATAATAGACATTGCTGAGAGACAGATTTTGGATCAATGTATATGTAAGGGGAACATGGTATTTGCTGTGACAGAGGCTGTCATCATTTGCCCTTCCTCCAGTGGTGCAAGTTTCTTCTTCTTGAGGTTAGAGAAGTTTTGTCCATTTATCTAGCTGGCACTAGCTACTAGGGCATGAGAAACATTTTTAAAAGCACATAGAAATATGTGTGAGGATTTATTTCTTGACTTAGAAAGATTTGTTGAGAAGAGTAGATAGATACCTTTGGATAGATACCTGCATCCTCAGCTGAGGAAAAGTTGGAAGGAATTTATGTGATCTAATTCAGGGCTTCTTGGACTTTTTTCACTTGTGACCCCCCTTTTCATGTTTTGGCAGTGTTCTTTAGCATTGTGTGGCCTGAGGGCATGCACAGCGCAAAGTGCACATGCTTTGTGTTCAAAACCAAGGCTGCAGTGAAATTGCATGAAGCAGCATGGGCAAGCACTGCCAGAAACACCTTGGATTCATTATGCATTTGATTTTTAATTAATTTTTGTCATTGCACATTTAGAAATCTTTTACTGTTGCTAAATTTTTAACAACCCTATATGGGATCATGGCCCACAGTTTAAGAAGTGCTGTTATAACTTATATAGGAATAAGGGTTGGGAACCTTTCATTAAGAGTGGAAAGAAAGAGCAGAACCAAGAGAACACTGTACAAAGTTTCAGCAACATAGTGTGATAATCATCTATGAATGACTTAGCTCTTCTCTGCAACACAGTGAACCAATACAGTTCCAAAGGACTCATGATCGTAAATGCTATCCACATCCAGAGATAGAACTGACGGGGTCTGAATGTAGATTGAAGCATACTTTTTTCCCTTTCTTTGTGTGTGTGTGTGTGTGTGTGTGTGTGTGTGTATTTCTTTTCTTTTGTCCTGTTTCTTCTTTTACAACATGTCTAATATGAAAATATATTTTACATGATTAGTACATAACCTTTAGCAAATTGCTTACTGTCTTAGAAAGTGGGTGGTAAGGGAGAGAGGGAGATAATTTGAAACTCAAAATCTTTGAAATGAAATGAATCTTTGAAATCTTTGAAATGAAAGTTAAAAATTGTCTTTGCATGTAATTGGAAAAAATACTATTAAAAAACGAATTGAAAGGAAAATAAGTATCATAGTTGCTGAAGCAGATTAAAAAAAATTTTTTTTGCACCACATAGAAAAGCTGTGAATTAGATTAAAAACAGGCTTGAAAATGTGATGAGTAGACTTGAGGTATGAAATTCTGGTGGTTTCATTCTTAGAATAATAACCTTTCCAGGAAGCAATAGTGGTGACAGGAACAGTTGTCAGGGCTATCTGTGGGATGGAGCATCAATGGATGACCACTAGAAGCCAGATGACAGTCAATATTGCATGACAGAAGAGCAATTTATGGCAGCTTCAAAGATGGAGAAAAAAAAAAAGATGGCAGTAGAGAGGTGGAGCCAACAGCATCATTAAGGTATATAAAAACATGCTGGAACACGTTTTTACTGGACATGATTGAAAGTAAATGGTATTGAAGCTCTTCCTTTTCTCAGTGTAATTTTTTTCTGGGTATTTGTTCTATTCTCATCCTCACCCCAATTCAATCATATGAGTGTGTGAGAAATGGTACTGGTGTATGTTAGAGCCAGTTCTGACCAGCTAGAGCCCGTTGTTAAATTGTTGGTGTAATTAGTCTCACCTCAGAAATCCACAAGTTACAAATCAGGACTTGATTTATTGTTTTATTAATTGTCTAGGTTTAAGAAAGGGTTAATAATGCAGATTACACTTCAGATATTGGGTGCATACAATTTTCCTCACAGAACTGGTTGTTAAACACTTATTTGCCTGCCCCTGACCAGTGCTCAATTGTGTTTGAGGGCTGAGAGTGATTCCATTGAATTATTTGTACGGTTAATTTGCTATTCTTTTCTGTTATAGATCAAATAAATGCTTTGCCATTTTATTTGTGGTTTTTTTTTTCTTGTCCTCATGTCCATTAGTAGAGGAGGCATTGGACAGGGGGCTGAGCCAATCCCTTTCCCCCCCCAAAATTCGAATGTTTCCCAAGTTAAATGAGATAACATAAGAAAAGAGAATTCTAACAATTAGAAAGCTGTCTAAAAATAGGATAGGTTGCTTCAGGAGACAGTGCATTTTCCATCACTGGAGGTGGAGTAGGTATTAGAGTATGTTCCCTGAGGCAATGCATTTCTGTAGGCTTAGAGAATGTCAAGAATATCCCCTTTCTCACCTCCGAACACTTCAACATTTTAGACTGGATCTAGTAACTAGCAAAAATTGTTGACAGCTTTGAGTGCTTTGGCTAATCTCACTCAGGTGCTTACTAGAGCAATTGGGGTAGAATTGCAGTAACTACTTATTGGTTATTCACCTGGGTAGAAGATAACTTCCTTGAATGGCAAGATTTGTAGTCGTTGCATTTGCACCTGGAACTGGGGCTGTGGGTTGCCTGAAGCTAGAATAATCACAGAGGTTTTGCTCCTACTTGAGGTCTTATCTGGCCAAAGGTTAGCACGAACAATAGGAAAACAAGGAAAACTGATTTCCTAGTAGATAGGTGATCAAAGGATGCACACAGCTCTAAGAAGAACAAATCCAAATTAGTAACAACTATATGAAATATAGGCTTAAATCACCCACAATAGGAGAAATGAAAATAAAAAAAAGTTATGGCTTCATAACAAGCAGATAATGGCAAAAGATGGAAATAGTCAATGTTAGTTTGCAAAAAGACAGACACACTAATACACTATAAGCCTATGGGGCTATGCATTGGTCCAAACTTTCAGGAAAGTAATTTGCAATTATAATTGAAAAGTGATTAAAATGTCCATACCCTTTGAGTCAGAGATCAAACTGCAAGGCATATTCCCAAAGTGGGTCAATAATAAAATAGAACTCTCTCAAAATATTTATAGCAGTACTTATTGTAGAAGCAAAGAACTAGAAACAAGATAGGTTTCTACTAATTGGGCAATTACACATGAATATAATGAAATATTATTGTGCCATAAAAAATCATAAATTCAAAGAATCATGACAATGACAGAAGGTTTATGAACAGTGTGAAGTAAGACAAACCAGGAAATCTCTCTCTCTGTATACACACA